>CM061533.1:177331304-177803330 GCA_030545055.2 Neoaliturus tenellus | reverse complement strand
CTCGCAATTCAGCATAACAATACAATAGAATCGCTCTTTAAAAATCGCTTCAGGGACAACGACGTGATTAGCGACTATCGCTGAGCGACTATCGCTCAGCGATTATCGCTCCGCTACTATCGCAAGAGTCGCTTCAGGGACAACGGGCCTAGAGTGACGAAAAATTCTGGAAAAATATGTGCAGTATTTAGCCAAACTGTTTAGGGACGATTACAACTTGCACATCTACTCGGAGGTAAAAAATAAACACTCAACGACTTTTTTTCTTTTAGTCTAACAACAACACACGACGAGTCAGTATATTTAATAAGTGTGTGAGTAATATATGGTATACAATAAAAATAAAGATCTCGCAGTAAGCACGGTGAAGTTGGGCACACCTTAAATCGATAACTTTTGTCATCTTCTAAATTTCATGTCATGTCAGGCCTAGTTTGCACAACAATTATGTTTCAAAAAATGTTTGAATGTGTTGAAAGTTATCTTAAATATAGTTATGATGGTGAGATTTCAGTCATAAAGTTTGTTCGAATACCATTTATGAGCCGATTTTCAAGTTAACGAATTGTATCCTGTACCCTTCTTGCATGAGAATTTCAATTTGATGAACATACCTGTATATAGTATTCTATTTGAGATTTTGTATCTGCTCCTTATGAGCTGCCGTCCCACTCTTGATATTAAATCAGTAAGAAGCTTGATGTTCACATAAAGTCACATTTTAGTACTTATCACCTCTATGTATTAAGTGTTTTGCACATTTTTTTGACTAAAATTCATGTCGACGTATTCGGTTATCACATTCATAGCGTAAAAATAAATCAGTTGAGGGGACGGGCCCATAAAGCGTTTGACTGATGATGCCTCATTTCCCATAAGTTCCGCGCGGGCCGCCCCATTACGGCGCAGGCTACGACAACCGTGCGACAACCACGACTTGTGACCTCTTACGGGGAATTGTCACACCTAACACCTCCTCACTCACGCTGAGAGGCCGCCGCGTGGTGCCGCAGCGTCTCCTAGTGGAGGTACAATCGTCGCCGATCTTCGTGGGTAAATTTAAAATTATTTACAGTAGTTTCCCATTTATTTTGTACTTAATTGAACGATAGTGACTTCATGTTGGACATAGTCAGTTCGCCGTTCGACAATTTGGTGTGAAAATGTGAGTCAGTTACATTGTAGTATGACAAGTTTAACTTGCTTTAAATCAACTCTTGCTTAGGTCAGAAAGCGTTAAAATCTATTTTTATAAAAGAGGTAGTAGCCTATATATGTATGTTGCCTATGGCTTCCGAAACAGCTCGACAGATTGTAATAAAACTTTCAGGCATTATTAAGCATATTCAATTATGGTTTTTGTGAAGTTTGGTGCAAATCTGTCCAAAGGGCTCTGACCCAGAGGGCATACAATAGTTTGTAAAAAAACCTGACAACCTCTATTTTATCTATTTCCATTGGTTGCTAAGAAACAAATTCAATGAAAAATTCTAATTTTAGGTATTTCAGCGATTTCTTGTGTATAAGATGAGCGTGACAGCTAGTGAGTGTAGCGAACGAGCTTAATTGCCTATAAAATAAATTCAATCACGAGCGAAGCCGTGACGGGAAACAGCTAGTCAAAGATAAAATAACAACTGAACCAGTAAAACACTACAGTAGTCTTTATTCTATGTAGACTTCCCCTTAAGGTGATTAAAAAACCCATAGACCGAGGTATCCCTATTAGGCGACCAATCTCGAATCGTATTGTACAGTATTGGCAGTACCCTCAGAACGGTTTTCCCATAATTAGGGGCGTCAAGAGTTCTTCAATAGGTGATCGATCAAAATAGAGGCAGGCTCGGACGTAACAGGGGCTTATTAGAGAGCAAAGACTAGAGACTAGCGGCCGGCTCCAACAATGGGTCTTCAACGTGGCATGGGCACGTCGGTATGGTAATGGTAATGGTAATGGTAATATACCCTCGTACCCACCAACACTGATAGGCGTCACTTACCGGCCGCGTAACGGCCTACTGTGGTTGCATTGGCCTATTAGGGTTCTTTTGATATTCTGGATGGTATAAAATACTAGCTGTTTCCCGTCACGGCTTCGCCCGCGATTGAATTTATTTTATAGGTAATAAAGAGCAACGAAATCTATTTCCTTAAGAATGACATTGAAACAATGAAGTAGTGTGAGTGGAGCTCTGAAGGAATTTCGCAAAACCTGTTCTTAGTGAGAAAAGGTTTCTTAAATAGAAAAGGCCGAGAGAACCTATGAACAAATAGGAACGACCATATCAAATTTAAACCCTGTAGTAAGTTCAAATTTCAACAGTCATATTGAAGTCATGTATTGCGGAGCCCCAAAGAACATAAAACACTACATTTGCAAAACTGTTTCTTAGTGAAACCCTATGAGCAAAGATTAACGTCCATGCCAAATTTTAAACACGTTGGCCCTTGATTAATTTTGAAGTCAGGTGGGGTGGAGCCCTAAAGAACTTCAAAAACTATATTTACAAAACCATTTCGTAGTGAGCACCTGTTAGCAAAACGGAACATCTACGTTAAACTTATACCCCCTAGAATCTATGGTAATCTTGAGATTCTATGGAGTGGAGCCCTAAAGGAAATTTGCAAAATTATTTCTTAGTAAGTAACTATGAGCAAAGAGAAACGTCCGATTCAAATTAAAACCCCGGAGGCCCAAAAGTAATTTTGAAGTCCTGCGGGGCGGAGCCCTAGAGAACTTCTAAAACTGTATTTGAAAAGCTGTTTCTTATAGTGTGCACCCATGAGCAAAGAGAAACGTCCATGTCAAATATCGACCCCGGAGGCCCTGAAGTAATTTTCAAGTCCTGTGGGGTGAAGCCCTAAAAAACTTTGAAAACTGTATTTGCAAAACCGTTTCTTTGTGAGCACGCATGAGCAAAGAGAAATGTCCATGTCAAATATCGACCCCGGAAGCCCTAAAGTAATTTTGAAGTCCTGTGGGGCGGAGCCCTAAGGAACTTCGAAAACTATATTTGCCAAACCGTTTCTTAGGGACCATCCATGACCAAACCAAACGTCCATGGCAATTGTCAACCCCGGAGGCCGTAAAGTAATTCTGAAGTCCAGTGGGGCGGAGCCTTAAAGTGCTTCAAAAACTAAATTTTCAAAACTATTTTTTAATAAGTATCTATAAGCAAAGAGAATCATCCATGTCAAATTTCAACACGTATGCTATACAGTAATTGTGAGCTTCTGTAGGGCTGAGCCCTAAAGGGGATGTTTAAATCAATTATTTATTATTATTATTATTATTATTATTATTATTATTATTATTATTATTATTATTATTATTATTATTATTACCCCGATTATTATTACAACCCCGACGCGACAAACAACCCGTTTACTGGTGGACTGAAGAGATTGCGGAACTCAGGAGAACATGTTTAAGAACTAGACGAGCCGCCACTAGAGCGAGAATTCCCGCAGACAGAGTTCGTAAGTCGGAGGCCTATAAAGCTGCGAGAAAATCTCTCCGCCAGGCGATCAACAGGAGCAAGGCGAATAGCTGGAGGAGACTTCGTGACGACGTTGATTCCGACCCGTGGGGCCTGGGTTACAAACTTGTAACACAGAAACTCGGCGCCCGCTCTCCACCTTCCATCATGGAGGGCGCCACCATGGGGAGGATCGTCGCTGCGTTGTTTCCTGAACATCCACAGCGACCGCCGGTTGACTTCGGACGGGTAGAGGACGTTCCACTTTTCACTTTCGAGGAGCTGGAAACCTCCGTTCTCTCCCTGAAGAGCAACAAGGCTCCTGGCCCGGATGGGATTCCCAGTGAGGCTTTAAAGAAAGTATTTTTAATCAACGCTGACTTGTTGTTGAGAATGTACAATGCCTGTTTGGTAGAAGGGGTGTTTCCGGCTCCCTGGAAAACAGCCAGGCTTGTACTGATCAGCAAGGGCAAAGGTGATCCCGAGCTGCCGTCGTCCCACAGGCCTCTCTGCATGTTGGACACGGCTGGGAAGCTGTTCGAGAAGCTGATCCGTTCCCGCCTGACTTCTGCCGTGGAAGCTGCCGGGGACTTATGCCCCCGTCAGTACGGCTTCAGAAAGGGACGGTCAACGATCGACGCTGTCACCGAAGTTCAGAGAGCTGTGGAGAGAGCCGAGAGCCACAACCATTTCTCCCGCCGAGTAGTGCTTCTTGTTACGCTTGATGTCAAGAATGCCTTCAACTCGGCGAGGTGGGTCGATATGTTGGATGCGCTTCGCAACACCTTTCGTATTCCTGCATATCTGTTGCGGCTCGTCGAGGATTATCTACGCTCTCGAAGCCTGATTTATGACACGAGGGACGGAACGCGGACGATGGAAGTCACTTCTGGTGCCGCACAAGGTTCAATACTCGGCCCGGATCTCTGGAACGTTGCCTATGACAGCCTCCTGAGGTCCGAGATGCCTGAGGAAACCACTTTGGTTGGGTACGCCGATGACGTCGCAGCTCTCATTGCTGCACGCAACGTTGAGTTGGCCCAACTGAAGTTGAACCGAGTTATGCGGGTGGTCAACAACTGGATGTCCGATCACGGTCTCTCACTTGCTCTCAGTAAGACGGAGATCGTGATTCTTACGAAGAAGAGGATCGACACCGTCGTCCCGTTTCGAGTGGGAAGGGAGGTGGTCACATCAACTCGTGCCGCCAAATACCTCGGGGTTATGGTGGACACCAAGTTAAGCTGGAGGGATCAGATCTTCCGTACAGCGGACAAGGCCGCTAAGGTAGTGACTTACCTTAGTAGGCTGATGGCCAATGTCGGGGGTCCCCGATCCAGCAGAAGACGTCTGTTGATGTCCGCGGTCCAGTCCGTGCTTCTTTACGGGGCAGAGGTGTGGGCAGGCGCTCTAGATAAGGAGTGCTACAGGTTGCGACTCGCCCGGGTTCAGCGTCAAGCTGCGCTCCGGGTGTGTTCCGCCTACCGGACAGTGTCCGAGCCTGCCGTCCTGGTGGTCGCCGGAGTCATCCCTGTCAAGCTCTTGGCAGGGGAGAGGAAAGCGATTTATCAGAGACAAGGCGAGATCGGCAAGGACACGGCAAGAACAGAAGAGCGCTCCCGAACCTACCAGCAGTGGCAACACAGCTGGGAGCACGACACCCGAGGACGATGGACTGCGCGACTTATCAAGCAGGTCCAACCATGGGTGGAACGGCGGCATGGGGAGGTGGACTACTACCTGACCCAATTTTTGACAGGTCACGGCTATTTTCGGTCGTACCTGAACCGTATGGGAAAGACCGGTTCACCGGACTGCATTTATTGCCCGGGTGTTCCCGACGATGCGGAACACACATTCTTCCGCTGTCCCCGTTGGGAAGGGCCCCGCCTGGAGGCCACACAAATCTTTGGTGCATTTTCGGTGGACTCGGTCTGCCAAAAGATTTTGGAGGATGAGGGCAACTGGGATTGTTTGTCACAGTTCGTCCGGGGCATCCTCCTGGAAAAGAAAACCGATCTGGACCGTGAAGTGGCCCAGATCCCTTGATCGAGCGGCTGGATAAGGAGCGAGCCCCACGGGCGTAAGCCAAATTTAGGCCTAGCCTGACGTAATGTGACAAACAATTCCAGGTTAGATTCCTAAAGAGTAGAGGAGGTTTTTTAGTGGGTAAACTCGTTTTTAGGGGAGCCCCACACTACAGGCTGGCCACCTGTGTGCGTAATGCATTTTTCCGCCTCTCCCTCAAAAAAAAAAAAAAAAAAAAAAAAAAATTATTATTATTATTATTATTATTATTATTATTATTGTAGCACCTAAGAAAAAAGAGATCACTTCAAATTTCAACCGTGCAGGCTTCCTAATTTGTATTTAAAATTGGCCATGCGGATCATGTTATGAAATTTCGAAGGCTTCTGGGGCGGAGCCCTGAAGGAATTTTGTTAAATCATTTCTTAGTGAGCACCTAAGAGGCAAGATTCTGTGTTTAGAGGCAAATCTGTGTTTAAAGATTTAAGTAAATACGTTTGGTAGTTCCTGAGGTTTCATGAGTCAGTCAGTAATCACTCCCCGTCAGGTTTAGCTTGGTCGCTAAGCTCACTCGCCGCAACTATCCTCTAGTTTTTTATTACAAATCTTCCCCCAATAATTTAAATGAGAACAGGTGTTTACAAAATTAATATTCCTTAATGTAATCATATGTTCCAATAAAAAAATGTTGCTTCCATAAGAATAACATGGTAACTTTGAAGACGTGTGGGGCGGAGCCCTGAAGGAATTTTGCCAAATCGTTTCTTAGTAAGCACCTAGGAGGCAAGACGAACCTATTTTCAAAGTTTCAAGTAAATCCCTTTGGTAGTTCCTGAGATTTCGTGATGAGTCAGTGAGTGGGATTTCGCTTTTATATATATAGATGAATGCGGTTTACAACTGAGCCCTGCTACCTTTAACTAAAATGTTCCTAAAAATTTTAAGAAGATAACCACTAAAATCCATATTTAGGTCTGTTATTATAAGGTAAAACTTAATACAGACATAGAGACATCTTAAAATCCTAACAGACAAAATACCAAAGTAGACTTTTAATCAATAAGTTAGCCTATCTCTTACTAATATCACACTTCTGCGACAATATTAACACAAGAAGAATCGGAACCGATATTTGAAATAAATCATATTAAACATCATGCTTAAAATTCTTTCCCAGTTTAACAAAGTTAACATGAAATGGTACTCACTAATATAACACTAATATACAAACTAATATAACACACTTATGTGGGTTGACTGAACCAAATATTCGTAAAAATTTTTACTATGGTATTATAATTCAGAGATTGCACAACGTGTAACAGTTTGTTAAATAATTAAATAATTTTAACTTTTGTACGCATGAAACATAAAATTGAGTACATATTACAACAAAGTATGTAAACGAATATATTTATTACTAACAGCTCATTCAAGTATTTGTTTACAGAGATTAGTTAATTAGGTTTTTTCCATTTTCAAAGATTCACTTAACGTTAAACGAACTATAACTCCTTTGTGGTCGAGGTCTAGGTCCCATTCGTTCACAGTTGCGGCTTCGTCCCTCCAGGAGATAAGGTTGTCACTTCTAATGTCAGACTCGATTCTATTTGGAGAAATTAGATCTTCTCCACCGGATATAAACGTTTTTTGCCATGATGATCCAGCGTGAAATAGAGGTCCACCCTGGAGGCTGGGGGTGTAGCCATAGAATGTAATGATGCAATGTGGGGTGGCTGCCGCGACCGTCCCCAGACTGGGGGCTCAAACCCTGCTGAGTGACTGGCATTAAAAAAAAAACCAAAAGCTTATTTATATTTCAGATTAACATAAAACTCGTAAGTTAAAGCATCATCGCCAGGCTGGAGTTATATAGTGATAGTATTTCAGTCATCTCGACATGGATTCGATTCCCCAATTTATTCATACCACAAGGACAAGTTAAAAAAAAACGTTTGCATGTGATCTCTACTAAATGAACCATGAACCTCGTGCCTGACTCTTAAAAATAGGGCTCTCTCTGGTGCCCTGTTCAGTGATGGAAGTAGCAACGCACGCAATTTTCAAAAAAATGTTGGAACAGTGTGTTTAAAGATTAAAAGTTAATTTTTTTCATATTTTTAAACTATTATTCTTATACCTCAGCCGGAGATGACTGCGTTCTGCGAGGTGCATCGGTGGATTACGGAGTGAGGAATTAGGAAGGGAATGCGCAACACTGACCGACACACTGTTGGGTAATGTGACTGATAACATATAAAGCCCAGGCGGTACAATGTTCCTCACACACATCTCCACCTTCCATCAGACATGAAGTGTCTTCTGGTGCTCCTACTGGTGGCCGCGGTCAGCGCCGAGGAGAAGACGACGGGGGACAAGAAACACGACAAGCGAGGGATAGAGGACTTTGGAGGACAAGAGTTCAGCAGTGGAGGCTTCGGAGGGCATGACTTTGGAGGCGGAGATTATAGCGGCCATGACTTTGGAAGTCATCACGACTTTGGAGGACATGGTCATCATCACCACCACGAGGTGAAGACCATCACAATACAGAAGGAGGTGAAAGTGCCGTACCCGGTCCACGTGGAGAAGAAGGTGCCGTACCCTGTCAAGGTGCACGTCGAGAGGCCGGTACCCTACCCTGTGGAGAAACCTTACCCGGTGACTGTGGAGAAGAAAGTGCCTTACCCGGTCAAGGAGTACATCCCTAAACCTTACCCTGTCGAGAAGAAGATTCCCTACCCAGTGAAGGTACCTGTAGAGAGACCGATCCCTGTGCATATCCCTAAGCCTTACCCCGTCTACGTTGAGAAGAAGGTGCCCTACCCAGTAGAGAAACACATCCCTTACCCGGTCAAGGTGCCTGTCCCCCGGCCTGTCCCCTTTCACGTTCCTGTTGTCAAACACGTGCCTTACCCCGTCGAGAAGAAAGTTCCTTATCCCGTCAAGGTGCCAGTTGAGAAGCCAGTCCCCTACCCTGTGGAGAAGCCTTACCCAGTTGTAGTGGAGAAGAAGGTTCCCTACCCGGTGGAGAAGGAGGTGCCGTACCCGGTCAAGGTCCCGGTTCACATCCCCGTCCACGTCCACGAGCACAAACACGAGGAACATCACTTCGGGGGCGACGAGGGATTCCACGGCATCGGCGGACACGAGAGCTACGGCCATGGATTCTACTAGAGCATGAGATACAGTAGTGTTGGTGATACCAGAGTGTTGAACAATGTTCCATCTTATATCTTAAGATCTCAATGAGATCTGAAGTTATTCGGAACTGAAACTAGTCGTAATAAATTGTCATGTTTATTTAACTGTTTTAAGTAAAAGATACTCTACCAATGTTTTTTCGTGAATTATTCAATCGATCCCAATTATTAAGAAACAACTGTTCTATCAATCCAATACAAATTGAAAATGTAATTTATCTAAATGTGGCATTTCAATATATGGCGATGCCTTTAAATTTAATTATATTTTCAAACAATCCATGTTTTTTAATATCCAATGAAATATAGTTTCTTTCTTTGTGTACAGGTGTATACAAGTTTCAGTTAAACTCTCTACTGCTCATCGCTTCATAATGATAACTAGTATTATTTCAAGAGTACTATTTCAAGAGAAACGGTGTTTGCGATAATATATTTCATATAGTATTTAACGTATACACTGAAGAAAACAAATAATAATTCCAAATGTTAATCTTAATGTGTAGTTAAGAATAAATCTGTTACTGGTAGTATTTTTTTTTATATTTTTATTTCAACGCAGTAACATGTTAAGAAACATTTATACAAGGTATCTTTAAAGTCCATCGCCAAACTTCATAATCTATACTTATTTAATACGCTAAAAGTTTTTTTGTCTTGAGAACTCCACCTACAATTTTCAACCGATATTCAAGTTTTTTGTGTCGTTAGATAGGGCTTGGACTGTAATGTAAACATCTGTTAATGTACAGCTGTAGTGCTGTAGTTTTTTGTGATCACTGATATTCATGATATTGGATTTGTCGGATTTCATTGATTTAGAACTAGTCGGGAGCAATAGAACAGGCGTGTCAAGGTCAAGTCTTTTAATAAGCCAGCTGATATTTTCCCATTTAACTACATGTTAATTAGCTTGACCTTCACCCGCCTGTTCTATTGCCCCCGACTTATAAGTGTTACTTTTGTACTGTATCAAAATAAATTGCTCGAAGTCGAGCAACATGGCTAATTGGGTCAAAATAAGCAAAAAAGTTGACATGAAGGTATGTTTTACTATTCGTATTTACCCAGATATCTGCCATTTTGTTTTTTACACTTAATAATGTTTATTTCGGTGACGGATTGATGTAGGAACTTCATATTTGGTATGGACTTTTATAATAAAAATGTCCATTTCCACAATAAAAATTATTTTTTCCGATGCACATTCTTAAAATGGCGTCCATTTCAAATTTTTAAGCTCAAATATCTTAAAACCTATAAATTTTATCTAACTTTTACATGGCACAAAAAAGTTGATAAATTTAAATATCTAACCAAGAAAACCAGGTTTGTAAGGATCTGACGACAAATAATGGAGTAACTGTGACTTTTCAGGAGAGAAACGTTGATTTTGCATTATAATCAATGCAAATTAAGGGTAGTTTAATAGAAAATCACAATAACTCCATTATTTGTCGTCAAATCCTTAAAAATTTGGTATACTTGGTTAGATATTTTGTCAACTTTTAGGTTCCATTAAAATTTTGATAAAATTTACCTTTTTTTATATTTGAGTTTAAACATTTGAAATGGATGCCATTTTGAAAATATGCATCAGAAAAAAATAATTTTTATTGTGGAAATTGATATTTGTGTTTTTCAGATCCATGCCAAATATGACGTTCTTACATCAATCCGTCACCGAAAAACAAAGTGGTGGATATCTGGGTAAATATGCATGAACTTCATATGAACTTTTTTGCTTATTTTGACCAAATTAGCCATATTATGAAGTTTTTGTGATGGACTAACGACATCCTTCATCAATAAAACGATGAATTTTTACTGTATAACTTTAATGGCAAAAAAATTACAAATTATAACTACATTAAAATAAAAAGTGGCCGGACTTGAAAATCTTAAAAATCTTGTATGCAAATTGTCTCATTTCTGAATAATCTGTATTTATGACATGCCGGATATTTACCGACATGTTCTATGAAAACAAAATAATATTTCTTTAATCAATACAATTCAAAAAGGGTAAACAGATTTTTACAACTTTAAGACCTAATCTTCTATTCATTTATAACATTGTGGTTACTTTTAATGTTTTTAGTTAATTTTGTCTTTAGATATGTTACACAACTCTAAGTTTAATGAATATAACCTAGTTTGAATTTCTCTCATATAAAACAATTTTAAAGGTAGGCCTACAATAGGTAAAATTTTGATTGAGGTCCATATATTTTAGCACATATTTTGAAAGGGATACTAAACCAATTAAGTAATAATTAATAAATTTATTTATTATGAAGAAAGTACTTTGTTTTAAGCAGAGGTAAATAAATGTCTTGTGTTTTTTATTTGATTTCTACTTAAAATATTTTATGTAATTAAATTTAAAAAATCCAACTGAAATACCACTCTTACAGAGAGTTTTTCATCTGAGCTATAGTAGACTAATAAACATTTTATTTAAATTTACCTTTCATTACAACTTGGTTAAAAGTTGTTTCTGCAACATAATACACTTATAGCCACTTATAATGCATTAAAATAAATTTGTCTTCAATAAAAAATCCAGCTTCCATTGCATTATCTTGAATACATCATCAAAGTACAAAAATATGAACACGCACACATATAGACACAGAACGCTCAAACAGGCGATCACGCTCGTAAATATATATTTTTATTTGCTCCTTTGCAAACGTCTTCACCAGGACACTCTTTAGTAGTTCTAAGAGAACATCAGCAGTAACAGTTATACTAGTAGTTTTTACACTATAAAATATGTCTATAGTGATGAAAATGTCCCGATAGAATAATCTGTTTTGGCTTTTGCAAAAATTAAACTTTCATGTTCAAAAAGTAAAATTAAACTTCGAACTTTATAGACTGTAAATTGTGTCAAACCCAGTTTTTTTAAAAACTTTTTAGGTTGGTAACTATTGCATATCTGATTATTGTAAACAGTTGTCAGTTATACGTTTGATAATTCTGATGTGTACACGTTAAAAAATTGACGTTCAATGCGTCTGCAAGGCCACTAGCACTAGGGCAAAGTTCAGAAGCTTATGAATAACATGAATGGCCTATCTTAGCCCTTCTCCTTGATAAATAAAGTATAGTTTTACAAAATTTTAAGTCAATAGATCCAGTAATCTTTGTGACTATTCAAGACACACAAAGCTTTCGTTTTTATAGATAGAGATTAAAAATATTATTTAAGGAAAACTGCTACTTAAAAACGTCTATAGCAAGTTTAAATTCTTTGTTTACAGTTTAAATACGTCTCCTACATCAATATTCTCAAGGAAGGTAAAAAAAGAAAAAAAACCTATAGACGTGCTCTGATGTCTCACCCTCACATTATTAACTTCAATGCCACATTAAACACTTTGCAACATTGTACAACATATTTATAGAGCGAAGCTCGGCTCCCCGGTACTTTTATATGTAATAAAATCTCTTTAAAGAGCAACGAAATCTTATTTCTTAAGAATTATATTAAAACATTGAAGAAGTGTAAGCAGAGCATTGAATTTTGCATAACATTTTTTTTGGCAAACACCTACGAGCAAAGAGGAACGATCGTGTCGAATTTCAACCCCATAGGCTCTATAATAATTTCGAAGTCCTGTGGGGCGGAACCCTAAAGGACTTCAAAATCTATATTTTGTTGAACCGTTTCTCAGTGAGTTCATATGAGTAAAGAAGAAGGTCCATGTCAAATTTTAACCCCGTATGCCCTACAGTAGTTTTAAGTCCAGTGAGGCGGAACCCAAAAGGACTTCCAAACCAACATTTTGTTGAAACTTTTCTCGGTAAGTACGTATGAGTAAACAGGAACATCCACTTGTAATTTCAACCCTGTGGCTCAATAGTAGGCTATTCTTGAAGTCCTCTGGGCCGGAGCCGTAAAGGACAAAAACACTATATTTGTAAAACCGCTTCTTAGTAAGTACATATCAATAAAGAGGAACGTCCTCTTCAAATTTCAACTTCGTATGATATAGAGCATTCTGTAGAGTATTCTGATGTCCAGTGGGGTGAAACCCTAAATGACTTTAAAAGCAATATTTTGTAAAACGTTTTCTTATTGAGTACGTATGAATAAAGCAGAACATCGACGTACAATTTCAACCCCGTAGGCTGAATAGTAATCTTGAAGTAATGTAGGGCGGAGCCCTAAAGGAAAAAACACTTTGTTTGCAAACCCATTTCTTAGTGAGTACATAAGAGTAAAGAGGAATGTCCACGCCAACCCCGTATGCCCTAGAGTAATTTTGAAGTCTAGTGGGGCGGAGCTCTAAAGGACTTACCTTACTACTTTACCTAAGGACTTACCTTACCTGCCATACTAAGCATTTGTAAGTCTAAGTCAATTAAGCAGACGGCTCAAGGCTTTATGAAGACTTTATGAACAGTCACTAAGATAAACTGTAAACTACACAGTACAAACGCGATCGGCGCGAATACGTCCTGATGAATGAATTTAGGCTACATGCTAAGGTTATGGCGAATCAATGCAACAGCTAACTAACTGCGACTTTCGATATTATTTGAACATTGTAATAAAACAATTAATTATTTAGTATTTAGTTTGTTTTTAAGTCTATTCCTTACCACCATTAAAATTGTGAAACAATTTGTTTTTGTAAAACTCCATTTTTTACCTTTTTTATTATCTATGTAAAAATTTAGGGGAGGGGGGCAATTTCGACCCTCCTCCGTTGGCTACGGCCTTGGTTGGGGTTAAATATATGTAATTTTTGTATCACTATCACTATTTCCGTAGCGAGCACTGCCGTTTAGCCAGTTCTCATATTTTTTTGTAACAGACTTCGAAGTAATTTTCAACTGTGAATTTTAAACTTTAAATTAATACAAATTATTCCTAAAACCATTCAACAAAAAACAAAATAGTATTACTTATATCTTCAACTTTGCCAATCTTGTACAGGTTTAATTTAAACTGTTCTTCTAAATAAATGGTATAAAATACTCTGTCATATTAATAGAAATAATTAAAAAAAAATACTTTGAAAAATTGAATGTAAAAAAAAGATTTCTAACATTAGAAATAAAATAACTTTATTCTACTTATATACACAATTATTTAAAATTTTTACATATTAATATTATTAACAATGACAATAAACAAATGAAGCCGATTCTGGGAGAGCTTCAATATTCATATGTCATATCCAAATTGCGTAAGAGACGAGCAAATGTTTTCTCTTCTAGAATCCGTGGCCATAGCCCTCGTGTCCGCCGATGCCGTGGAATCCCTCGTCGCCCCCGAAGTGATGTTCCTCGTGTTTGTGCTCGTGGACGTGGACCGGGATGTGAACCGGAACCTTGACCGGGTACGGCACCTCCTTCTCCACCGGGTAGGGAACCTTCTTCTCCACTACAACTGGGTAAGGCTTCTCCACAGGGTAGGGGACTGGCTTCTCAACTGGCACCTTGACGGGATAAGGAACTTTCTTCTCGACGGGGTAAGGCACGTGTTTGACAACAGGAACGTGATAGGGGACAGGACGGGGACAGGCACCTTGACCGGGTAAGGGATGTGTTTCTCTACAGGGTAGGGCACCTTCTTCTCGACATAGACGGGGTAAGGCTTGGGGATATGCACGGGGACCGGCCTCTCTACAGGTACCTTCACTGGGTAGGGAATCTTCTTCTCGACAGGGTAAGGTTTAGGGATGTACTCCTTGACCGGGTAAGGCACTTTCTTCTCCACAGTCACCGGGTAAGGTTTCTCCACAGGGTAGGGTACCGGCCTCTCGACGTGCACCTTGACAGGGTACGGCACCTTCTTCTCCACGTGGAACGGGTACGGCACTTTCACCTCTTTCTGTATCGTGATGGTCTTCACCTCATGGTGGTGATGGTGACCATGCCCTCCGAAGTCGTGTTCTCCAAAGTCATATCCTCCGAAGTGGTGACTTCCGAAGTCTTCACCACTGAACTCGTGTCCTCCAAAGTCGTGTATCCCTCTCTTGTCGTGTTTCTTGTCGTCAGTGGTATTTTCTTCTTTCTTCTCCTCGGCGAGAACGGCGGTCACCGCCAGTAGGACCAGCATACACCTCATGTTGCTAGGGAGTGTGTCCGGTGTTGTGTGTGGACTCGACTGTGGCCGGCCGGCTTATATACAAGGCTTGCAATAGTGAATTGTAGCGTTGTGCAACATGGTGTGCTAGTACCTCATAAATGCGAGTCGATTTCACTGTCAAAGATTGGGAGCTATATTCACCACAACAGTGTAAACACAGTCTTATTTAATTAATTTATACTTGGATTGATTTCATTACAATGCAGTTGTAGGTAATATTGCTAATAAATTTACTTTAGTACTATTAAAACAATGTTTACAATAGTTTCAATAATCACTTGCAATCATTAAATAATCACAATTTGGTAATATTTATTACAACCATATATTCATTAAATATAAACGATTACATTTAATTTTAGTTTCTTGTGCTCTTATATAAAAAAACTTTTCAAACGTGTTCCAGTTTAGCTCCGTCAAATACAAGTACAGATATAAAGTTAACTAAAAGATATATTTGTTCTGTATAAAAATATTAATATGAGTTTATGTTGTTTAGTAATTATTGCGGCCATTTTTCATAACTGATTAATTAATTACAAAATTCACGACGTTTCGGGATATGAATCTGATCCCATCTTCAGGTGGAAGCAATACATAGAACATAACAAAGTTAATACTTCTCCAGGTAAACCTGGTGTGTTTTTACTTACTTTGAATTTTGGTATTTCTCCCACTGAAGATGGGATCAGATTCATATCCCGAAACGTCGTGAATTTCGTAATTAATTAATCAGTTATGGAAAATATTCGCAATAATTACTAAACAACATAAACTCACCATCGTCAATAATGAACAAAGAATATGGGTTTGTCTAACTAAAAGTCACACAGAATGGGTTTCCAAACTAAGTTTTAGTACTCCCACTATAGTCATGGTGGTGCGATCAGCTCGTGACCTGCCAAAACAGCAGGACTGGCAAATTGATACTAAACTGCGTAGTTAGGATGGTGAATTACCCTCGCCACAGGACTTACACCTGATGCGGCGGCGCGCCGGAAGTGGGGTGAAACCGGACCTACTCGTCGCCGGACCCTGGGCTTCCTTCCGGCGCGGCACACGCCCCCACGCGCCCGCTCCGGGGTCAGGGGTCGACCCGCACTGCTCCAGGGACCTGGAGTCGGTCGAGTGTCCAGGGACACCAATGGGAGAGGGTGGTTATAAACTATCTCCGGAGGAACTACTCCTAACCACAATACTGTATTTGTAACATTAATGGAACTGTAAATGCTATTCTAGAAAGTCATAGGAGCTTTCTTGATATTCCCACAGTATAGGCCTACTCAACGATTAGTTATATTTTTTGTTCTGAGTTTGACGATTTTCATTTAATCTGGGATTAGGTCTCAATGTTGGAATACAAATAAATTTTAGGGTAGGTATGTTGGTTCGAAAACTATTTTTAATTATTTAAAATAGGAAAAATAATATTAGTTTCATGAGGTGCCATAATCTCAACATAAAGCAATTACAGTTGAATAGGATTACCAGCGTGTTAAGCGGCGAAAGGGCCAAAAGTTAGTTTTGTTCTTACAAAATTGCTCCAATACATTAAGCTGTTGACTAAAAAAACAAAACTTTTTTGCAAAAGTATCGTAAACCAAAATAATTATTTAGTTGTTTTTTACGCTTACCCATACGCTAAACAAATCTCCCAATAGGACAACCAGGTATTATCTGCACGGTAGGCCAACTGTGTTGGGAGTAGGCCTAAATGCACTATGATGGTGGTAGGCATGGTAAGTCATATTACATTGATCATGTTATGTTTTTATTTTGAGGTCCAAAGTGGATAAGAACAACTTTCGAGGGAAATTTGAGATTTCAATGGTGGATAGCGCCTTTATTTTCAGTCCGATTCTCATCAGTTTTTGGCGGAAACAACTACAGACCAAGCTCTATCCAACAACACCAAAAACTTGAAAATTGGTTGAAAATTGTAGGAGGAGTTCTCAAGACAAAAAAAAACCCTTAGCGTATTAAATAAGTATAGATTCGACTTCATTAAAATAATAGAAATCAGGATGAATCGATGTCTTAGAGTACAGTATTAACCCTCTATCTGGCGAGCGGCGATTAAGGTTGATTTAAGTTGAAGTAAGTTCTTTGTTAGTTAATAGGTCGTTTCAAATTAATTGCCGAAATTGGGGTTTTGCCAGGCTGAGATCGTATTTTAATGAGACGAAGTCGAGTGCAAAATAAAGAGGGTGATGCAATACCTTTTGGCCGACGTGCGAACGCTACTTTTCATTATACTACACGATTCAAATAATTTTACTGCGTCCTCTTGCGATCAGGGATTAAAAACAGTTAACCAATAAAACAATAACGATAAAACAATATTTTAATATTGATATTATCCTTACAACGTGTCAAACCAAATACAAAATAGTATGCACGTATTAACCAGGTAACGTTGTGTAAGCTTGAAAAAAGGCAACGTTGACTATAAGTAAAGCATCCGACCATTGACTATAGAAGCGTTCCATAGTCAATGATCTGACATACCTAGGGCTGTGAAACACTATTTCGGCATTCAAATGTGAATCAGATGACTATATGGCGTAGCGTGGTGAAAAATTGCATAGCTTGGAATTAGTTTGTACTAGTGCACGCGTTGCACGACATCGAGCAATTTATTTTGATGCAATACAAAAGTTACATTCAGTTCTAAATCAATGAAATCTTACAAATCCAATACAGTACAGTATTGTGAATATCAGTGATCACAAAAAACTACAGCTGTGTGTTAACTGATGTTGAAAATCCTCGAACCAATCTCAATGTTAATTAAATGGGGAAATTTCAAATTTAATTTGTGGATAAGTCCGATTCCCATCAATTCTTGGCGGAAACAACTACAGACCAAGCCCTATCCAACGACACCAAAAACTTGAAAATCGGCTGAGAATTGTAGGAGGAGTTCTCAACACAAAAAAAAAACCCTTAACGTATTAAATAAGTATAGATGTACATTCACTGTTTAGGTAGGGGTTGGCTTATACTTGTTCTCAACCACCAAAAATTTGGGACGAGTATGGTACTTTTCCCCAAGGTGTTTAAGGGCAAAATAACTTGATTCAATGTAATTTGTGTCTACACTACGATGTTAATATGTTGCTAACAGCAAACCTAGATACTCAGCTAAATGTAATGTTTTGATAACAATTAATAAATTCCATTTTAATTTTGTTTAGTACGCGGATACACTAGCGCATTGCTGATGCTCTTCACGTATCGTCATTGGTAAAGCTGCGCCCTTCCCCCTCATCCGGCACTAACGAGACTGCAGGAATTAGACTTGCAGACTAATCGTCTGGAGGTAACAGCAATTTCCTCTGGTAAGTGATGTGTTTAGGTGATATTTGGCAAGGGTTGGAGGGGCGGGCGCCATGTGCGGCTAGGTTCCGGCCGAGTGCCGCCGCGCGCCCGCCAACTGGCGGCAAGGTGCAGCGCCGGCGCGTGCAGGGGGGGACCGGCCCCCGCCGACCAATTACTAGGGGAGGAGACAATTTTCACCTTTTGTTTAGCAGGCTTCTTTAACGCTCCGCTTTCTCCGACTTTAATGTGAGTTTCTAGGTTAATATGTCTCAAGGTGAGTATTTTTAAACCTGAGAAGATGATTGAATCGTGATGCAGTAAGTGCTGGGGAAAAACGTAATTTATTTTCAGTTGATATGATAAAATACTTTTGTTAGTAATTCATAAAAATTGTTAACGTGTAAAGAGCTTGTAATTCCCTAGGCGAATCTATAAATATATGGGTGAATTTTATTTTATGAATTATTTTACTAAAGAAAAATGTTTTTATTATTCCATTTGTTCACAAACACCAAACTGTATACAACTAATAAATTAAATAGTATAATTATAAAAACATAAGTTAATTTAAATTAAATAACTACGCATATGTATATTCTATATCTCTACACATCTTAAAATAGTTAATGCGAATAATGCGTAATGTGTTTTTTCGTATAAGAAAATCCCCAAGTTTTCAACTGATTGTAATAATGTTGATGTTATTGGAAATTACCGAAATCGGCTTGAAGGTTTTTTTATAAGAAAATTGGTACATATCTGACTCAACGAAAGGCCCTAATGTCTTCAAAGACTTCATATGAAATTTCATATGAATTTTCATTCATTCGTATGAAATTTTCACATACATTTTCACATTCATAACGAACTATCCTGAATCATTTCAATTTCTTGAGGTTGTTTTTAATATTCCAGGTCCTTCTTATAGGTAAAATAACATTCTAATATGTTTGAGAGAATTTCGGACTGTAAAATACAAAGTCTTAAATAGCTTCAGAGATTAAAGATTTACTATTAGTATACGTGTTGCTCGAAATCGAGCAATTTATTTAAATACAGTACAAATGTTACTTTAGCTCTATAAATCAATGACATCCACCAATCCAATGATGTGAATATCTTTAATCGCAAATAACTACACGTATTTACAGCTGATTATTAACAGATGTTTCAAATGCTTTATTCAGTCCCCAATGTTATTTACATGGGAAATTTTGAGATTTAAATGTTGGATGGCGCCTTTATTTTCAGTCGGTTTTCATCAATTTTTGGCGGAAACAACTACAGACAACTACAACTACAAGCCCTATCCAACGACACCAAAAACTTGAAAATTGGTTGAAAATTGTAGGAGGAGTTCTCAAGAGAAAAAAAAACCCTTATAGCGTATTAAATAAGTATAGATTTTAATTTCTCCGATCGTCATATAATTAGAAAACAAATAAAATATTCTGGATAAAAACAGATTATCTTGAATCATTTAAAATCTATAGAATCTATTTTTTCAATTCCGAATTGTAAAAAAAATCTAAAACTTTTTGAGAGGATTTTAAACAACAAACTAGTTGTTGCCCGTCGATACTCGACGGATATAGCTCCTCCATTAGTGGTAAATAAAACGCTATAATAGTGCAAACATGTAAGGTAGTCTATAAAATGTACTTCTTTGAACTGCCATACCAAGAACAATAATATATTTTATAGAAAATACTACGATTTTAGTTGGAGCATCGGAAAAGTAGGCCTATTCCGTAAAACCAATAATGTTGCATCCTTGTACTTATAGGCCCTACTCTTTAGTATTTTATAATTATGTCAATTTGATTGTTTAGGTAGGCGCAAACCTAATTAGCCTAAGGAAACCGTTCTATTAGGTTCAACAACATCAGAAATAAGTAGACCAATATCCACTTGTAGGCCTATTGGATAAATTGTTCTTAATAGTTTTTTTTCAAGAATTAGGAAAGGCCTACAGTGTTGTAACTTATGATGGTTGGCTTTAACAAATATTGCTATTAGGGTAGGATAGAACGTAGAGAAACCATTTATAACCACTTTCATATCGCAATATTTATGCTGTAGTGTGCAAGTTCCAATAACTATCCAAATTTAAAGGATACAAATTTATTTCACAGAAAATTACATAATTTTAGTTGGAGTGTCTGTCAAAGTAGGCCTATAGGCATATTCCTTAAAAACAATAATGCTGCACCCTTACTATGTAACACAGACACTCTTTAGTATTTTATAAACATAAAAAATCGAATGTTTACTTAGGCCTAAACCTTAGTAGCCTAATCAAAGCGTTATATTAGTTAAAAACATCAAAAAATAAGCAAGCCTAAACTATTATTTTGTAAACTTGTTAGTTTAATAAATAAGTTTTTTGAGAGTTTGAACAGACATATAAATATTTTAATGTATCTATTTTGCTTAAAATTAATATCGGTACCATCAGTAAAACATTTCTTAGTGAAGCCGTTATTGGACACATTACAAAAAGTGTATTAGAGAAGATCGGTCTGGAACCCGGGTCGTCTAATTTGGAGTAAGTCACGCTACCGACTGCGGCACAAATACTGTCGCTAAGCGAAGTAAATGTAAAGCATTACAACGTTGCAAACGACAAATTGATTGCACAAAGAATTTCCGATACATCCGTTTCTTTTAATACAAATGTAAGCAATTTATCTAAACTAAACCTTTACAATTAGTCTTAATTTTAAAGCAATCAGCTATTTTACATAATTAAGCAACATTCTTTCCATTTAAAGGATAATACATAATAATAATTGTAAACGTTTTTAGGTACTGACCATAATAAACCAAATCCTCCATGAAATTTTGTTCATCCACTCTGTATGTAGACAAAATATCTCGTTGTTTACAATCAGCTGATTGAAATCGTGTAAAATAAATAATTTGTTAAGGTTTGAAAATGTCGACATTTTTAATTTAAGGGAGTAAGATAACGTTAATTATATGATTTAAAGCAACTTACTTTTCATAAATGACAATACGGTACATCATAATAATTGTAAACGTTTTTAGGTACTGGCCATAATAAACCAAATCCTTCATGAGCTTTTGCTCATCCACTGCATTTAGGCTAAATACCTCGTGTGTTTACAATCAGCTGATTGAAAGCGTGTAAAATAAATAAATTGTAAAGGTTTGAAAATGTCGATGTTTTTAATTTAAGGAAGTAAGATAACGTTAAAGTAAATAAAATCTGCTAATATACAAATGTTTACGTTTTATTTGGTACAAACTGCGTGTAAATTGGTCCAGTGGAAGTCTCAGACGAACTGTCCAAAGGATTGGAAATGTTGGCTTTTTCCCCATGTTAAATCTCCATAAGAAAAGTTTATTTTAAATTTTTGACCGATTTAACGTAAATATTTTTGAAATACGAATAAAACCTGCTAATATAGAATCAAAACGTTTATTTTGGTACAATCCGCATGTAAATCGGTCCAGTAGAAGTCTCAAACGAACTGTCCAAAGGATTGAAAATGTTGGATTTTTTCCCCATGTTAAATCTCCATAAGAAAAGTTTATTTTTCATTTTTGACAGATTTAATTAACGTAAATATTTTTGAAATACAAATAAAACCTGCTAATATAGAACCAAAAACGTTTATTTTGGTACTACCCGCATGTAAATCGGTCCAGTAGAAGTCACAGACGAAGTGTCCAAAGGTTTTTTAACTTTGTGTTTTAAATATATAGATTGGCTACCTTTAAAAGCAAAATTTGAAATATGCCATTCATTTCCTAATGTATTATAAAAGGACAGAAATATTCTATTCCACACTTTTCCTGCCCGCATCCACCCATTTCCAACCAACAACGGGACCAAACTACCTCGCTCACAGCAAGAGGCAATCGCTATCTACCACCACAAGTTAACTGGCTGGGTATAGCTGAGTGGTTATAGTGCTCGAATTTAAATAAAGAGTTTGCGAACAATGCGCATTCAGATATTTCCCTCAAAAATATAATCGCTCTATCCCTTTAACCGAACCCCTTTTAAGGTTTAACTTATGTTATCCAGATTTGAGAAAACTGAATCTACATTGTGACTGTGATATTGCCATGCAGTGAGAGATCAACAATAAACTCGAGCTGGGTTTGATGTGTTCAATGTCTATATAATGGTATACTCGTGCTCCATCCCCCGCGCCGCGCGGTAGCCCCGGTCGCCCCCGGCCACCACCTCCGTGCCGTATGGAACGGCATGCGGCATCATATCAATATTAATGTCCGTTCACACCTCGTCAGCGACTTGACGAGCCGACCACCGGCGGCACGCGGCACGGCAGGCACGGCAGGCACGCACCCTAGCGGCACCGGGCCTTCCTCAACACGAGACGTAACGTTGCATCATAGCGGCTCCTCACACAACACAACGCCAGTCCGGCGGAACAGTCGCGTTGTGCTAATATTGTGGAAAGACTGGGGGAACTTTGGATAAAACAGGATAAAAATCTGGGTCAAGGATATCATTCCCAATTATAGATATGAGGGAACTTCTAAAAGTTATGGTGGATCTTAGCTCTTACAATACTATACTGAAGCGTATTCCGTCGTTTGTTAACTATTTGTACAACGATTACTGTTGTTGGACATTTTGTACTTTCAATGTTTGCATTATTTTTCATTTTGGTTCTATGATGCTGGTTTTGTTGTTTGCTTGTATCATCAAAGGAACTAACTGGATTATTGCAAAAATGTTCTTAATTTTTATGTTATACTTTAGTTGCACAATCCAAGTTCTATAACGTAGTTCATAAATCACTTATAATCACTTTGTGAGATGCCAACGCTATCAGTTCATATTTTGAGGCGTATATGAATGAGAGATGAGTGTACAATGGGTTAAATTCACCAAAGAATGATGCCTTGAGTAGCTTTTTTTCTTCTCTAAAACTAGCTTTTTACTTAGACAGATTCATTGGAAGCATGTAAAGTTTTAAATAAGCTGTGCAGCATATAAATAAAATAAAAATAAAAAAATTAATAAAATAGACAGGGAAATACAAACCTCAGAAGTGGGAAAATAACTTCAAGATCGTAGTCACCTAATGACACAAAAGGCCAGGTTTATTTTATGTTGACACTCTGTGATGGAATAACACTTTCATTGGGCAACACGTTGACTCAGAAATTATGTTGCTTTACAGTAATATGAGATGCCCAGTCGCAAAGCCAGCGGGCAGGAATGATGTAGTCCCGAACCATTTAGTCAATGGAGATTGCACTGGGAGGTTCTCTCGAGCAGGGATACGCACTGGTAGATCTTATAAGCATGATCGTGGTTGTTTTGACTATTTATGAGGGTGCTCACCAGGTATATTGGATGTACGCCACCCTTCTAAAATCAACTGAGTCACAATGGCAATAACAAATTATTTTAAACTTATGGTTTTCCAGAAATAATATAAAGCTTTAAGAAATAATGAGCACAAAGTAATGAACATCCTTTTGTATCTACAAAATTTCAGGCAGAACAAAATTTACACAGATTTAATAAAAATGCTAGGTACAACAACCCATCCTCATAGTCTAGACGCCATAAAACACGTCCAATACCACACACAAACACGGATATCCAGAAGCTCCATAAGTGATTTAGGAAAAAACCGCGGGTTAAAAATAATTAACGGACGAACCACAACATAATTAACAGCAAACGGGGGGGCGTTCCTCAGGTGTGAAGGGTAGGGGGTTGCTGTTTAGATGCTAATGCAGAGGGAGATGAGGATTCTGCGAGGGTGGCAAAAATAAATCATGAGGAAGAGTTATGGAGTTGTTAATGACTCAATAACGTCGTCAAGGCAAGGGTTGGTGGACCACCGGCGCGGGGTTGGCCATCAATCGCAACCCGCGGCCCGGGGTGGATATCACCCCGGGGGGGGGGGGGGGGGGTCGTAACCGAGGGTCCGGCGATGGTCCGTTAGCGGCTGTAAAAATGTGAGGTTTACGGCGCGTTACGGGGCCGGATTGTCTTAAGTAGTTGTTGTTCCATTCAAATGAGATTCAAATTAGCAATCAAGGACTGTTAAACAGCAGGAGGCTGGGCGGCTGGTGTCTTTATTGTTGGGATGGAAAGATGGGGATAAAAAATATTTTATTGGAGAAGAGCTATGAATTAGAACTCTATTGTGTGTTAAGGTCTTCAACATCGTCTTTTGACGAGTAAGTTGATCATATTTCCAACGGAGTGTTGCTACTAGGATTTCCCAAAACGTAATTTCAACGCGTTTCATGCTTAAAAATAAGAAATGTAAGTCTTGCAATTTGCTTTTTTTATACATATATCTAAAAAGAGTTTGTTATATTTATTACCCCTCTCCAAAGTCCAAAGCGTAATTTTAAATGGAACATGCGAGTAGTCAAATAAGTTTCTCTAAAATAAACTTTAATAGGTTTGTAGGGAATACAGAAGGCAACTTTTACAGCAAAAAAAAAAAAAAAAAAAAAAAAAAAAAAAAAAAACTTTGATAAATCTTCAATCAATTTGGAATAAGGCGGTAAAACAAGGTCCCTTCGAATTACTAAGTTACCGACAAAAAATATCCAATATCTATGTATCTCGTGAAAAGGTATAGAAGCGTATGTTAAAAGGGTTTGTTATGGTTAACCACACCTACACAAGATTCGATTACAGAAGCCATGTCTAATGCCAAAGTTTTTAAAGTTGCAAACAACGTTAAATCTCTTTTATCTATACCGGAAAACATATTTTATTTAAATCCTTCAATAATAGTCGATAAGTATTATTGAAACTCATTCCATTATTATTACAATGTGTAATAATAATATGCCATTAGGTGTGCCTATAAAACTAAATATTTTGTTGAGATAGGAAAGTATGTATGTACTTATTTTAAGATGGTATTACTCAACAATTGACATTCCCTCGCGCACATGTTAACATGTTTATAAAGCGTAACATCAGTAAACTGCGTTTGTTGCTGTTGTAGCTAATTAACACACATGCAATTACACTGTCCCACTCTCTCTTGCGTTCACTGCACTCACATAATATGTTACATAAAAAGGTTTACGGTGGCCCACAAACAGTACGGATTTATTAAGGCAGATTAATACCGTAAATTAATTTAGCAATATAAGCTACAAGGAAAAGTAAATGTTATTTCAAATCATTGCACTATAAATTTATATTTTGCAAGAAGTCGCTCTAAAGTTAATTTTAAAATATAAATCCTATATTAATCTTTTTTGCCAAAATGTGGATAGTATTGTCAGACGTTCCTTTCTTATGTTATTCGTTGAATAAAATCGATTTGAATATATAACTTTTATTACCATTCTATAATATTAGCTAAATTCAGTTTCATGAGTTCATTGATGAGAATGGAAAATAAAATATGTAACACTTGGTCACAAAATAAAATACCCTTTTCACAGCAGACCTGCGTACTCACCGATTTTCCAAAGGAATTTGATATTTTGTATTTTCCCCATTTACACCATATTTTTATTTTTATTTTACACCATAGGAATGAGCATGTGGGTTGACTGCAATGGGATGTTGTTATAAATGTTAGGAATAGGAAATATAACAGGGAAGGTAATAACCAAACTGTATCAATATTCTCAACTTTTTAATTTTCCCCATAAACCCCATGAGGGTGAGTATGTAAGTTTGCCGCCATATGGGTGTTGTAATCAAATATGAGTTTAAACCCTACCGAGTGAATGTACATTTACCTATTTATGTCAATAATAAGCGAGATACATGGGTTTGTTGATTTCGGATAAGATTAACATTGGGAACCCTTTTCTGGCTTTCCTCCGTATTCTGTCAAGCCAAGTTAAAAATTCAAAATAATAGTTTTTTAGCTTTTTAAATGGTTTTAGTTAAAGTTTTTGAAATTTCAAAATTGAAGTCCGAAAATGACCAAAACCCATTTTAACCCCTTTGAAACCCCATAAAACCTCGTTCCCAAAACCAGGTCAAGCTGGTTGTTATAAATTTATCAGTACCACAGACAAACACATCGCAATAGCATATTCCTTATAGGGTAATGCGCTAAACGGGTTTTATGGGTGGGAAATATAGTGTACAATGATTTTACATGAAGATGAGCTTTGAGGAAATGTACATCATAAAAAAGAGCAATGACTTGATATTGGCACAAGTATTACCCGCTTAGATTATTATCATAGTGATTTACAGTTGCATGCCATCAGTCCCCCCCCTCTTTACCCCTCTCACCACTCCTCGCCATTAAACCCCGGTCAGCGGGTAACCCAACAACCCCCTGTTACTGTCGTTCCCAGGCGGATGTCATATTAATTCCGTCATCAACATTTCTATTTGGTCGGGAGGTATAATTTTCTGCTGTTTGTGAGAAATTTAAGGGAATGTTTTAATTGAACGTGTCCTTAACTTTTTTAAATGCTAACAATGAACATCTTTTGTAGTTTGTAATATTTCGAATCAATATTTAGCATCACTATCATTCTCTAAATGAAAAAAGATTTAATGTCCAGTTTTATATGTTTAGACCTACTGTGAAGCTTATGGCAGGTTTTTCAGGTGTCATTAATGCATCTATTTGTAGCTAAATTTCTCTTTATATAAGTATATAACTTATTTTATTTCTGGTTTTTATGTTATATCCGCATTGAATCCACTATCCATTAAAACCACTATAATAGTTATGTAATTTTAAACTAGTTTGAAAAAGTGAAAATTTAATTTAATTATTTACTTATTGTGAATCAACATATAAAGTTGAATATGTAGTAAAATAAACTAAGTGTTTAATTTTTTACATTTTGATGTAATGGCTAAATCAAGACAGTGCAAAATGTCTAAACTGTATCTTTCAGGTTATGTTTAAGGTATATCTTTTTTTATAGCAATCTTGTTAGTAAACAACCAGATCTTCTCACAGTTTATTAAAGGGACAATGCAGGCGACACACATACAGACAAACAGAGCACCCAGCACAATGGGGATAACGATTCATTGTGTCAAGCGAGATGCGTAGAATGGGGGGCGCCAGCTTGGGCGCCACGCCGCGCCCCCGTCCCGCACCCGGCTGTAGGCCACTTCATCCGATCTTTGGCGTGTTTTGAAAACCGTACACTTCATCCGAGGGTCAGGTCTAGCAAAAAAGGGTTATTATTACCCTCCAAAAGGTGCTACAGTTCATCCGGCGGTCGGCGGTTAACCGCCACGGCACGCCCCGCGGTAGAATAATCCAACCTATCTTAAAGTGTGCACACACTATGTCCGTCGAGCTGTCGGTTCCGACGTCGAACCCGACAGCTCGGTAGACATGTCAGGTTCGATGTTTTGAAGTCGAGCATGTCAGTTGCAAAATGGATTTTGAGATAAATGTTGCTATTCTTGGAGGCATTTTTATTTTAATTAGCCAAAAGAAGAAAAAATCTACGCTTTTGTTCAAAACGTTGGTTTTTAGAAAGAGGCAATTTCAGTCACATAGGTATTATCAACGAACTTGCAATTAGGGAACCTAACTATTGTTAAACTTTATTATGATTAGGGATGAAATTTTGAGGACATCTTAGGAAGAATTTCTGAACGTATTGGAAAAAGCATACTATGTTGGGACCTTTAATTACAATTATAAAAGTTCAAGCCAAATTTAAACTTAATAGCCTACAATAACCCGCTACGGAAATAAAAGTTACTAGTGGCTTGTAGGGGCAAAGGCCCCTAAAATTCAAAATGGTGATGTATTCTCCGAAAAGAAGTTACAATTTATCACCTATGCAGTATTACTGTATTTTTCTCAAGCTGTAGTGTGTGTTTACACGTTTGGGTTTTCTAATAAAACATTTATTTCCTATTCTTGACGAAACTTTTTGGAGGTATCAAATCTGTAATTTACCGATGAATTTCCCCTGTATGAAAATACAGCAGTCTATGGTAGGGGAAAAAATTTTACACTATTATACTACCGAACGTGGTAAAAATAGTTTTAATCTCAAAAATGTCCATGATGAGTTTGTAACTCATGTAAATAAAATAGTACAACAAAACATAAACCCATTACTACACTGTACACTCCTTCAACCTGGACCCCTGTGCCCCCATACCCTCACACTTGCCGTAACCCCATGCCTTCCCGTGCCCCCATTCACCTGACCCGTGTTTCCTGTACCCTCTATGCCCCCGGGGCCCGAGTACCCCTCATGCCACCGTACCCCCTTGCCCTCTCATGCTCCTGTGCCTACCATTCTCCCGTGCTCACATGCCCGCAGTTCTTCCCCGTCCCCCCCGTGCCCTCTATGTTAATCATTCCTCCCCAATGCCCCCCTTGCCTAACCACCTTCGGTGCCACCGATGTCTCTAGTACCCCTTGTGCCCCCATTCCCATGCCCCCATACCCCCGTGCCCCATGCCCACCAATTATCTCCATGCCCCCCTAAACCCAGTGACCCTGACAATCCTCGTGCCCCCATGCCCCAGAACCCACGGTACTTCCGTGCATGCCCACATGCCTACCCTTCTTCCCCATGATTCCCATGCCCTCTATGTTCTCCAAGCGTCCTCCGTGCTCCAATGCCCATCTGCCCCCCCGTTCCACGTGCCACCGACGCCCCTAGTACCCATTGTGCCTTCCCACCCCTGCGCCGCCAAGTGCCCCCCAGGCCCCCTATGTTTCCGTGCCCCCATGGCCGAAGTTGCTCACCGTGGCGCCTGTGCCCCCCATGCCATCTACCCCTTCTGCCGTCGACGCCCCTAATGCTCCTTGTGCCCCCGCACCCACTGCCGCCACGCACCCCAGTGCATCCCCATGCCAGAGTGCTCCGTATGCCCCCGCACCCCCGTACCCTCCATTCTCCCGTGCCATCATGCTTGCCGTTCCTCCCTGTGCCCCTATGTTCCCCATGCCTCCACAGTTCCCCTCATCCCCCCCTGCCACCAGTGCCACCTAAACCCTTCGGGCTCTCATATCCCCGCACCCCTGTGCTCCCCACGGTCCCGTGCAGCCATCCCCACCATCCCTCTCCGTACCTTCCTGCCTTTCTGTGCCGCCAGCCGTGCCCCCTCTTTCCCCCATGTCTCCCACGTGCCCCGATGCCCCCTTGCCTCCATGCCCTATACGTCCCTCGTCCTTAAATTTTTGTCTATTTTGTCTTTTCGTCAATGCAGTAGAACTCTGATTGATATTGTTAGTTTTCGCACACTATCATTTGCATGAAAAGCTCCCCGTCTTTATGGATTAACAAAAAAATATGGTATTTTGGTACCAAAAAATGGTAATGGTATCTTGTTTATTGTTTCCCTACGACCCACGTAAAGAAAGAAGCCTAATTGATAAAACTAAAACAAAATATTTCTCATACTGAGACTAACCAATGTTAGTAGTTTACATAAACTGATTCAGTCCAAAATAAACAAACACTCAACAAAACGATTCAACTCTTCTACTCAAACTACTGAATAGCTAATATATAAAGCAGTAACGCAATAACTTAATGGTATTCACTGAGAAAAGACAACCATTATATCAACCATGCCACATCCAATCCAATTTTAACTTTGGTATATTCAGCATAAAAATCATTCCACTACTGTTTCCTTAATGACATAGACGGGGTCACGAAAATGAAATCTCCTGTGGCCGCTCCTGTGGATCCGTAATTCGTTCATGACTATTAATGTTCTCCTTTTTGATAGTGCATTGCCAATTTTAAAAGTTATAACCCATACGGTTATCTTAATTCAAAATATCTGCTCAATAATCAGCTGAGTTTGTGATAAAAAACTGGAACATCTGCTAATCACACGTGTAGATCTAAAAATCGCCTTCCCATTAGATTAACATTGGAACTTCAAGGTCGAATGGGGCGAAGCCCAGGTAACTTTTGATGATTCTGGTATTTTTCCTTGCGTCCTTGGCCCTCAAGCTTTAAAATGAGCCATCATACGTTACCCTATCTTTCTTCCAACTCGAGATATTTCGTGGGGACCGATTCGCTTACGGAATTATATATATAGATGTAGTGTAAAAGCAAAATTGCGGATAGTGGTTTAACGAAGTGTTTATGGTATATGTTCACACGGACTTATTTGTTCTTTGTTTTGTACAAGTAATCCTTCTCCCAAAATCCTGAACCGTTTTTTCATACACCCTGTAAATAAAAAATCAACAATTTGTTCAATGTCTTTAACTGTCTCAATGAAGAGTACAAGTGAAATCTAAGAGTATAAATTTTATTTACGGAGGTAGAAGCAGTAAATCCTTCGAACAAAACCAAATTTTTTGACCAAACTATAGAATCTTGTTTTATGTCACCGTGGCGGTTAACCGCCGACCGCCGGCCGTCGGATGAACTGTACTATTTTGGCAGCTCCGTTTGGAGGGTACTAATGACCCTTTTTTGTTCGACTTGACAATCGGATGAAGTGTACGGTTTTCAATACACCCTAAAAATCGGATGAAGTGGCGTACAGGCCCCGCACTGTTAGCTCCGAGCCCTGAAACTGTTAGTTTACAATTAAAGACATTAATTTATAACAAAAGTTCATGAAATGAAAAAAATGTCCCTTCACTTGCACATGTAAAAAAGCTATAAGGTTTCTACCTGTATCTGTACGTTTATAGCATTATACACATCCTCAGAGGGACCGAGCTTAAGCTCGGTAAAATTATTACTTTCTTTCTCAGACAAAGCTCGTTCGCTCCGCTCACTGTCCCTCTTCCATTTTAAGAGAAGCTCGTTTTGCTTCACTCACTCACCAGGCCGAAGGGTGCTGCACCCATGGTAGCCTATAATTTTCCTAAACTCAGTCTTAAGATGTAACACATTGGTTTATATAGTGACATATAAAATTTACATTATATCAGTAATCCCCCTGTATCAGCTGTAGTTATCAGCTGATTTGTGTCCAATTTAAAAATCTCCATAAGGATAAAATGGAAACTTTGAAGGGCTCTAGGACGAGAATGGGATTTTTCCAAGACATGGGACCCTCATATCGATTCCTCGTGGCCAAAAGCCCCATATTCTTCCAAAAAATCTAAAATCGTTGGAGGGAAAAAATGTTGCCCGTAGAAAGAGTAGGTACTTGTTTTAATATTTCCATAAGAATAAAATGGGAAATTTTACGAGCACTAGGACGAAAACTGGATTTTCCCAGCTAGGGGACCAGTTCCAGTCGATTTCTGGTGGCCAATATTCAAGCTAAAAATCAAAATCCTTGGAGGGGAAAAAATATGCCCGTACAAACAGTACTTGTTTTTAGAGTATAAGAAAGATAAGATTGGCAAAACAATATTTTGCTTTCGAATTTATCCTATACTATAATACGAGGAATGTCTGAAGGGATGTGTGTTCCACGATCTTGAAATCTAGCTGTTAGATTTTGCTTAAAGTTTGCATTAAAGAGTGTTTTGGCCCAAAAATAAGTTTAGAAACAGCCTCATCCCCAGGAAAAATCAAATTTAGTCTAAAATTAAGTTTTAAAATTGTAATTTTTAACATTAGTCTTATGGGTTGCTATTTTGGTAATGAAATAACAACGAAATGTAAACAAAAAGAAAGAAACATTAATGTTATGCAGACTTTTTGAAACAGCTGTTAACTGTGAAGAGGTATAGTTGGTTGTTGTTGGAAATTTAATTGCTTTTTTACCTTGACACTATAACAAAAGTGAATAAAAACCAACGAGCAAGGCTAGGTTAACCTGGTACTTTGATTTAACGAAAGAATTGTATATTTACTTACCGGACGCTTGTTGAGCTAAATATTGCTCTAATTACCTGTTCCCAGTCCATGTTACTGACCTTGGTTGTAAACATGTCGTGAGCTATCCTGACCCTCATCCCTCTAGTGTAATTTGGCTCGGCAGGTCCACCCTCTAATGGGTGCCAGACCATCGTCCCCCGGTGATCCTGTGTCGACGCTTTGAAGCGAATCGCTTCTGACAGAGGGGGTGGGGAATTCACTTAGTATTTGTTTTCCCACGTCGTGACCTCTGGATTAAGGGGTTGGCATAATTAATTGTTTTCAAAACGATTCTAGGGATACCTTTAATTAGTGTCGGTCAGTGAATTCTTAAGAAGTTTTTTCTCGTTAAATAGAGTCGATTTACTTTTTATATAAATTTTTTATAGAAAAAAGCTATTTGTACAACATTCATCCCCAAGAATGTGATTTATAAACTTAATTTTGAATACTTGTAAAGTAATGTGTAATTTTCATTTCTGACACATATGCAATTTGTTTGCAATACGCACAAATCAAGCCTATTGTGGAGGTTTTGTCAGATGATGATGGGTTTTTATTGGTAGTTTTTATATATCAAGGTTTTTGTTTACTGTAACAACAAACAATCAAGATAAAATGTACTGGTTAGTAAAATCATAAGTAAATAGCTATATGAGCGCAAAGTAAGTATTTGCCACTCGATAATTGTTGATAAATCTCGAGTTATTAAAATCCTTAAGTTATTATTAAAGTTTACCCTGCAAATGCTCGACATTAAGGTACTCATGATTTATTTACACACATACGGTAATATTTAGCAAGGTAAATCTGTTTATGTCATACTAGTGTTCCAATAACTAATGCAGTTATAGTTGGAGAAAGAGAGATTAGAGGTTATGTGTAGAGAGGTAGTGTTACGTATGATATACGCCACTGTACTGACTATATAAACCTGCAGAGTAACTAACTAACCACACATCAACGATGGCTCTCGCAGTGGCAACAGTTGTGTGTCTCGCGGTTCTAGCCTCCGCCTCCGCTCAACACTTTGACCATCATCACATCGACGAGCACGTCCAACATCATCACGAGCACGTCAAAGCCATCACGGTGACCAAGAAGGTGCCTGTCCCGTACCCTGTCACCGTCGAGAAGAAAGTTCCTTACACCGTCGAGGTACCAGTCGATAAACCGTACCCGGTCCACGTGCCCAAGCCGTACCCCGTCTATGTCGAGAAGAAAGTGCCGTACACGGTCAAGGAGTACGTCCCGCAGCCGTACACGGTCTACAAGAAGGAGCCGTACCCGGTCGAGGTGGCCGTCGACAAGCCGTACCCCGTCCACGTCCCTAAACCTTACCCCGTGGTCGTCGAGAAGAAAGTACCTTACCCGGTGGTGAAGCACGTGCCGTACCCTGTAAAAGTGGCTGTGGACAAGCCTTACCCCGTCCACGTGCCTGTCGTCAAGCATGTCCCGTACATTGTAGAGAAGAAGGTGCCTTACAAGGTGGAGGTGCCTGTGGAGAAGCCCTACCCTGTGTCTGTGCCCAAGCCTTACCCGGTCGTTGTGGAGAAGAAGGTGCCTTATACAGTAGAGAAGCCGGTGCCTTACCCCGTCAAGGTGCCTGTCCACGTGCCCGTACATCACCACCAGTCGGAACACGAGTTCAACCACGAGTTTGGCCAGAATTCTCACAGCTACGGACACGAATACCATGAATCTGAACTTAGTGGCCACAGCTTCTAGTTGTCTTGACTCTTGACAAAATCATCCTATCTTAAGTTATTGGTTATTAAGTTATTGGATTTTTTATGTCTTGTACGATAAATAAAGTTTATTTGTTTACTATGTTTATCTTTTCTTCTTTTCATTATTGAACTTTTTCAACCGTTGTCTGTTTAATATTTTTATTCATGTGTTCAGTTATTTTACTTGTTTAAATCGTTAAAGACAACAGAAATTATGTCGTCTTAATGAATTAATACTACATCAATTACGTAACCATTAGTTATTACTTCTATGTTACCTTTAAACATAGACAATCATTTCATTTGAAACTATGAGTCCAATTGTAGGCCTCTAAATTTGATTGATGTATGATTTGACAGTAGTCAAAGCAGATTCCTCTAAGACTTCGATAAAGGACGTCCCTTGGAGGATGTTAAAATTAAACTTCTTTAGCCTTCGTCAAATCATGCATAATCTTAAACGTCGGTACATTTGGAGTAGTAAGCCACAAATTCAACGTCAAAAGGGTGAATATTACGAAAGTTATTTCATTTTTAAGTTCTATTCATTTTGTTTTAATGAAAACTTTGTTTGCCTTCCATTTTCGTAGCGGTCATCCATTTGAAGTATATTTTGTAGCGTTGTACTCTGCTAAGTGAGACCTTTAATTAGATGTACATATCAAATTATGCTTAAATTTAAGATTTTCTTTTAACTCCTGGCGGGCCGTCCCCCGACATGCATGACTCAAAATGGTTGATAACTTGAAAAGATACTTTGTGTCACGTTACTAACACTCCCCAAAGTATATTTATTTATCTTAAGAAGCAAAAAGAAAAAAAATTAAGGGGGGCGGACTTTTTTTTACACACTGTATAAAGATGGAAAAGGAGTGAAATTTACTAAATTGTTAAAATAATATTTAATAAAAAGATCTAGCTCTATAATTGATAGAATAATTTTTGAATATTACCCCTTATGTAAAAAAGCTTTTTATTTGAGGAGTAGCCTATCTTTTGTAAATTACTTATTTTATTTATTTTTTCAGTCAAGTAAGGGAATGTTTAACTGTGTAAGTGACTGATAGACCTCAAATAATATTTTAGTTAGTTTAAGCTATCGTTAAAGCTATGTTGACGCTATTTATTTTACCACATGTACAGAATGACAAATAAAAAGATTTGACTACAACAATGACAAAATTAATTACAGATCATTTACTTTTGATAAGCCAACTACATTGTTGATCAAGTAATAGTCCGAAACTAGAGTGCCCAAAATGATTGTCCCTAAAGTGACCTAGATCACCTCTAAAGTAGAGTAGGCAGCTTTAATTTATACAGAAGAAATCAAAATATTTACATTTAGCACAAAAATCAATTCAAATCATCAATTTAATCCGATACTATTATACAAGCACTGTCTGAAAGGATGTGTGTTTCACGATCTCGAAATCTAGCGGGTAGATTTTGCCTAAACTTTGCACTTAAGAATGTTTTGGCCCAAAAATGAGTTTAGAAACAGCCTCAATCCCAGGAAAAAACAAATTTGGTCTAAATTTAAGTTTAAAATTCGTAATTTTTAACATTGGTCTAATGGGTTGCTATTTTTGTGACGAAATAAAATCAAAAGGTATACAAAAATAAAGGAAAATTAAGACTAAGCAGACGTTTGAAACTGCTGTTAACTGTGAAGAGGTATAGTTGGTTGTTGGTGGAAATTTAATTGCTATATTACCATGTCATTATATAAACACTTAATTAAAAACAACGAGCAAGGCTCTGTTAACCTGGCACTAAAGAAATAAACCCAGCAATTCACATTGGTAAACTAGTATACGTTTACGAGGTGTTCTTTGGCAGTGTAATTAAAATGTTTAGATGTATATAGGTAGATAAATTGTTGATTGGTTCCTTGTGTCAAGATAAACAAAAAAAATTCAACACAGAGGGGTCTAAAATCGTTTGTTAAGAAGCTAGCCACAACTTTTTTCATAATAATTTTGAGTTCCGTAAATCAATAATATAATATTCAATTAAAGGCAATTTTGTACATAAGGCAATTGAATACGTTTACCGAAAATCTGCTCTGTGATCACTGTTTAATATTTTTAATATATTCCCTTATTTATTTTCATTGAAGATTTAAGAATTTTGCTATGTAAGTAAATGAGTAATGTGGTCTTTTGCTCACAGACACTAGGCATAGAGTTGAGGTTATCGGTTCGTAGTGAAGATTTGTTATCCAATGTTATTTTTGCATTTTAAATGGATAAAACTACAAAAGAGGTTTTTATACAGAGTGATTTGTCACTAAATTGCTATCAGTGGCTATCAATTGGCTAATCATTGCAGCAAAGCTTACATTGTTATAAACTACATGTTTTTACTACATTATTTGCATGGATTTGAATTTGACCTGACATATACAATGCATGACTTAAATCAAATCTATGTTTTTTTTCTAGAACATTAGTTTATCTACTATATTATTCAACTGCTTATACTGTTTCTTCGTTGTAAATATTTTTTATCAAACCAACTAACAATGATTCTTCTTTTGAAGCGTAACTAAAATGACTATTTGGTGCTTGTAACTTTTGCACAAATATTAATAAAACATAAGAATTAATACCCACGTCGCAGCAGACCTGCGTATTCAGCGAATTTCCAATGGAACCAGTTTCAGATTACTTACTTTCAGGGCCGGATTTAGGATTTCGCGGCCTGTAGGCTATCCATTTTCTGCCGCCCCCTCCCGCTACTTAGGGACAGACACATACATAGTTTTCATTGTCACTTAGCATACTCTTTAAATAACGCCGCAGATTACATCTATGACTCAATATACCAAAAACTATGTCAATTACAAAAAAATCTTTATGAGCTGTGCATTCTTTAATTGAATAATTAGTTAAACCAGGAATCATAACACAAATGATCAAAAAGTAACTTCACAGGCCATAGCCACAACAGTGGACAGGTGAGGCAGTATAGACGCAACTGTCAGCCCAATAATAATGTTGGTTTTGTCACAAGCTACAAAACATAGGCCCTAGTTCGAACGACTTGAAATTAAATTGAAATTGGAATTAAAGAAAATTTTGTTCAATTTCAACAATTAATAAATTTACGTAGGCCTGCACTTTTCTGTGTAAGTAAACTTAAAACTTACAAAAAAACAAATAATAGGACTCTCTAATCATAGCAAAAACGATTCACCATTTGACAAAATAACGAATCGCCAACAGCGCGGCGCCGCCATGACGACTTATTCTTAAAATAAAACTCAAATCAAAAGAAATTAAGACTCCATAAGTTGCCTACCAAATATTTTTATCTTAGAGCCGCCTCTGTTATCACCGATTGGCACATTTTTTTACCGAAAAAGCAGTAGAAGTTTGAAAGGTTTCTTGTGACAGCGTCACAGTCTAACATCATAGAGTAAGCATACCTACCTAACATCATCAGTTGTGACATTCTAACGTGAAAAGTCTCTGGTAGAATAAGCTTGGTAGAAGTCCCTGGTGTGTAAACTCAAAATTACAATTTTTTCTGTTACTACTTTCCACATAAAAACACCATAGGATCGAGTATGTAGGTTTGCTGCCATGGGGTGTTGTTATATAAAACCTAATTTAATCAATAATTGGTAATGTAAACACAAAATTGTACCAAGCTCTGGCAATTTTTTATTTTCCCCATAAACCCCATGGGGGTGAGTATGTAGGTTTGCTGCCATAAAGGTTTTGCAAGCAAGTATAAGTTAAACCCTATCTAGACAATGTACATACAAATTTGATTAAGTTATGTCAATAAATAAGCAAGATATAGGGTTTTCTTGATTTCCCATAAGAATAACATGGAAAACACATTTTTGGATTTTCTCCGTAACCAGTTGCGCTAAGATAAAAATTAAAAATACCAAATTGTTTGTTTTTTTAAGCTCTTTTAAATGGTTTCAGTTGTAATTGATGAATTTAGAAAATTTAGGTCCAAAAATGCCAAAAACCCAGTTTTGAACCCTTTGAAACCCCATAAAAGCCCGTTCCCATATCCCGACAATGCTGGTTCGCGAACTCATGAACAAAGACCTGGTCTTACACCTTTATACCAAATTTCATCAAAATCGGAGGTTCCTGATAAAAGTTATCGGTACCACGGTCACACATAGGCCTATATATACAGGGTGTTTCCGAACAACCTGGAAATATTTTGTATATGTTCCTTAGGTCGAGATAGTAAAAAAATCATATAAACATATGTCCTAAAATCTATACTTATTTATACGCAAAGGGTTTTTTTTTGTCTTGAGAACTCCTCCTACAATTTTCAACCGATTTTCAAGTTTTTGGTATCGTTGGATAGGCCTTGGTCTGTAGTTGTTTCCGCCAAAAACTGGTGAGAATCGGAATGAAAATAAAGGTGCTATCCACCATTGAAATTTCAAAATTTCCCATTAAAATAGCATTGGCATTGAATTAAAGTATTTTAAACATCTGTTAATAATCAGCTGTAAATATGTTAAGTTATTTGTGTTTACAGATATTCACATTATTGGATTGGTCGGATGTCATTGATTTAGATCTAAAAGTAACATTTGTATTGTATTAAAATAAATTGCTCGATTTCGAGCACCACGTATACTAGTGCTTTGTTATGCCGCTAGCCGCCTTTTTGTTTTTTACCCCTTATAATTTTTATTTCATTGACGGTTTATTGTATTGAGTTCATTTGGCATGAACTTTTATGACACCAATGTCCATTTTCAGGAAAAAAATTATTTTTGTCCGATGTGTATTTTCAAAATGGCGGCCATTTTAAATTTTTAAACTCGAATATCTCAAAACCGGTAAATTTTATAAAAATTTTACAGGAGACATAAAAGTTAAAAAATAAAATTATCTAACTAATGATCCCAAGATTATAAGGATTGAACAACAGATAAATTGAGTTATTGCCATTTTTATGCATAAAATCGTTGATTTTCCATTTAAATGCATGCAAATTTAGGTTACTTTAGAAGAAAAATTTCAATAACTCCGTTATTTGTTGCCATATCCTTACAAACTTGGTATCATTGGTTAGATAATTTAGTTTTTCATCTTTTTTACTATTTATAGTAGTTTGATAACATTTACCGATTTTGAGATATTTGAGTTTAAAAATTTCAAATGGCCGCCATTTTGAAAATACTCATTGGACAAAAATAATTTTTTTCTGAAAATGGACATTGGTGTCATAAAGGTTCATGCCAAATATTAATTTAATACAACAAACCGTCACGTAAATAAAAATTATTATGTGTAAAAAAACAAAATGGCGGCTAGCGGCCTAACAAAGCATTTTTGGACATATGTTTAGGCTATATGACAATTTTTTATTGTCTTGACCGAAGGAACACAAATACAAAATATTTACAGGATGTTCGGAAACACCCTGTATATACAGTATAATATAAACTAAATAAATAAACAAATATATATATATATATATATATATATATATATATATATATACATACATACACACACACACACACACACACACACACACACACACACACACACACACACACACACACACACACACACACACACATTTACATGAAAATGAACGAAAGGTATTTTTGGCCTCTGGGGACCTCAAAATGAAAAAAGAACATGGTCCAGGGCTTAGGTCTTACCATGGCTACTACCGTAGGCCTAATAGCGTATTCCCTATAGGGAAATTCGCTGGAACAAATCCAGCATGTAATGTAAAGGGTTTGATTACCATCAAACGTTTATTCATTGAAGACAGTGAAATAAATTGAGAATTTTGCAAGCAATTGTCACGATAAAGACAAATTTTTCGAATTTGAGTTTTTCTGTTTTATTGTAATCGCTATTTTCTTATCTATTTATCATATTCTTTTATATCTAAAATCATGATGCCCAATAATTACTTTATTTTAGGTATTTTCAATTGAAATTTCAAGAATGACTAGGCTACAGCTTGTTGTGTAATATGACAAAGACATACTTATTTCATTAATTAAGTAAATTCTATATGAAATTGAAGAACATTTTTTGTTATTTAAAATAATAATATTTAGACATTTAATGGCAAAAAAATCAACGATGGCAAAAATTACGGCCTTGAACAAAAAAACTTTATTCATCATACAAAACGTACACATAAATATTATAAATAACAATTTAGGAAAGTTTTGTCAAGAGTCAAAACCCTAGAAGCTGTGGCCACTAAGTTCAGATTCGTGGTATTCGTGTCCGTAGCTGTGAGAATTCTGGCCAAACTCGTGGTTGAACTCGTGTTCCGACTGGTGGTGATGTACGGGCACGTGGACAGGCACCTTGACGGGGTAAGGCACCGGCTTCTCTACTGTATAAGGCACCTTCTTCTCCACAACGACCGGGTAAGGCTTGGGCACAGGCACAGGGTAGGGCTTCTCCACAGGCACCTCCACCTTGTAAGGCACCTTCTTCTCTACAGTGTACGGGACATGCTTGACGACAGGCACGTGGACGGGGTAAGGCTTGTCCACAGCCACTTTTACAGGGTACGGCACGTGCTTCACCACCGGGTAAGGTACTTTCTTCTCGACGACCACGGGGTAAGGTTTAGGGACGTGGACGGGGTACGGCTTGTCGACGGCCACCTCGACCGGGTACGGCTCCTTCTTGTAGACCGTGTACGGCTGCGGGACGTACTCCTTGACCGTGTACGGCACTTTCTTCTCGACATAGACGGGGTACGGCTTGGGCACGTGGACCGGGTACGGTTTATCGACTGGTACCTCGACGGTGTAAGGAACTTTCTTCTCGACGGTGACAGGGTACGGCACAGGCACCTTCTTGGTCACCGTGATGGCTTTGACGTGCTCGTGATGATGTTGGACGTGCTCGTCGATGTGATGATGGTCAAAGTGTTGAGCGGAGGCGGAGGCTAGAGCCAGGAGACACACGGCTGCTGCCACTGCGAGAGCCATCGTTGATGTGTGCTCATACCGATGTAACTGACACCTTATATACTCTGCCGGCATGGAAGGCACGGTCAACTTAACATGCACTTAACCATGTCACTCTTACGTAATTTCGTCTAATCTTAAGCCAGTAGCCTACATTTGTTTTACGATTACATTTTATTTACCCGTTCACTGGTCATGGTTTAGTTGATTGAAAAGCATCTTTTGTCAAAAAAAATTTAATATAATTTCTTTGTTGATGCAAAGGCAAAAAAGGGCAAATGTAGAATGCATATTTCGCTTAATGTTTGAGATACTCTCTTGTAACACAGACTATAATGCAGTGTGAATTATAAGCTGAGTAAGAATGAAGGGTGACCGTGATGATCGTGATGTATCATGTAATTTATTTCACATTATATTATTTTTATTATTCTGTGCTTATCATATTATAATACTTTATTATATCATATCCATCGGCACCATACTATTTCTCATGTAACAGGCCGTAATGTAATGTTTTACTATTTTTAACTTTTCAACAATTTAGTGATATTCAGGTATCAAAAAAATACTGAATGTAATGATTAATATAGATTTATTAAAAAACATTGTAGATTTAGTATAGCTCATTAAAGTCTCCTTAATATTGAATTTCCTTAGCTTTAAAAAATTATGTACAAAATTTCCATTTTTATAAAAGTACATAAATTAAAGTACTTGGTTTAACTTGATTGCATTATGAATCAAGCAAAGTTTTTTTTTATTATTAAATTATATGTTTGTACTTTATGAAATCTGAGTCTAATGTTATAGAATAAGCAAACGTTGACGTTCAAATTATGTAAAAAATAAAATAATATATCAGTATATAGCTATAAAAATCAACTATAACACTAAGTGATCAAACTTTTTATGTAAAATTACTAGCCAGGTGTGTTAATGTTATTTCATACAGATTTTGTCTTTCTGTCCCATGTTACTCTAAAAATCATTGGGGTTAAACATCTATATTGAAATAACAAAATGACTGACTGTTTTAACAAGTATTTCAGTAAAACTATAATCTCAATTATACACGTTGTTATAATGGTACCATTAAATATTTTACCCATACCCTGAAATAAAATTTCACCATCAGATGCAGTAGTTTCCAATAATAATTATATAACTTCTTCGTGTCTTTCTCGCCTATCCTTATGAATCAACGTGAACTTTGGTCAAACCTCTTTTAAATTTGACGGTCACAGTCATGAAGTGAACCAGGAACTGAAACAGTTCACTGTTGATCGTTTATTATGCATCGATTAAAAACATTTTGTGTAGATATATAATTATTATAATACTGTAGATTGCAATAATGTTAGTGGCGGTGTCGGTTTGTCGCGGCCGGAGACTGGGGTGGGCGGTAGGACAGAAGCTCACTGCTCAACCTCGGCCGCTCGGTCCCCTTTGGGTCGCCAACGCTCGGTTTGCGGTCAATTACTCAACTCCGCTTCCTGGATGTCCGGACCACTGCGTTTGCGGACATCCGTCTATTCAAGGGTTAAACTTGTAAACAACTTTTCTTCAATAGGGGAAAATTATCCTCCCTATGAGTTATTTCATGTTTAGAATATGAAAGTTTTTTTTCGTATTTGGGTCTTAAAATGTTCGTAATTGCGTACTATACTATTTTTAGCCTCTTTGATAATGAAACCACTCGTAGTAAAGTAATCGGTTTGTCAAACCAGGGTAACTAAAAAGTAATAATCACATTACGTTGTTTGTTTATAATTTTTGCCCTCCGACGCCAGTGAATTTTGTAACGTTTTAATAGGAACGCTCCTAATCCAGGTATTGATAGTATTTTGCATCGACCTGTTTTAGAATATATTGATATAAAAATGACAAAAATAATGTCTGTAATCTACCCGGTTGGGGATGAAACTGGTAGCCTTAGGATTTTGAAGCGAGAACTGTAAATAACCCACGTCTACCCATTCAATATGTTTTATATTTTTATTACTTTTTAATAATTAACTCCTCAATTTCATTGCATAACTAAATAACCTTCTTGACTTTTGTAGTTTTCGTTAAAAATACTTTTTAAATCGCGACATTGAGATTTGCCTCTATATATAATGTAACCGAATATAAAACATTATAGGCTAATATAATTACATTATTTTAGACCTACTTACTGCACACAGTAGTTTGATTGAACATATCATATTAGGGAGAACCTACTTTTGTAAATCGTGCAAAAATATAAATGTCGTTCAACAGTTTTTCTTGTTAGTTTATATTAGTGCAATATGTTAAAACAATCCCCATACAAATACTTTTCAAATGACTTGTTAACTGCAAGCTTGACCAAAATCACACAAGGGCTCTGAGTGATTTCTTGAAACTAAGTTTGATTTTTTACACCTCTCATCAACCCATAAACGCTCGCCACAATCGATCGCCGGGGGCGTGCGAACCATTTCGCCATCACCCATGCGCATTCTTCGCCAGATTATTCGGTTGTTGTTTTCGGAAGCCGCGATCTAATTGTGGACCAAGACAATGGGCGCATTTCTTTGTTATTATTTGAGCATTGTCTGCTGCGGGTGCTCCCCCGGGCGCGACGAATGCTCCCCTAGGTGTGAGTCAAAGTGCCGCCCCATCTACGTGTGGTTAGTTCCGACCCATCGCCTCTAATGCGCGATCCTGCCTAAAATAATATCTGGCCGGATAAAAAATGCTAAATGCGAAGAGGAAATTAGTATTAGAAATATCTGTCTCGTTCTTCAGCTCCCTGTGATGGAAGGGTGGATCAATTTATTTGTCCTACCCTTTGTCTGCGTGGTGCAGCTGGGGTGTCTGTGACTGGAATCTTTAAGGGTATTACATTTGGGTGACAAACACTTTAGAAGGAAGTGTTGTATCCAATTATATGCAAAAACCTAAATGGTTTCGTGGTGTATAATGATTTTTACAAAATTTGTCAGTTACAAAATAATGAAGGAAGTATATAATTACAGAAGTTTCGTTTGATTATAAAAGTAACAAGACACCAAAAGAATTGATTTAGAAAAATTATACTTTCCAAAGTCACTTCAAATATCGTCAATAGGACCTACATGAAATTTCCTTTAAAGGTTTTGGGTGAAACTATTGCTACCAAAACTTGAATAATAAAACATAAGATAAATACAAAACTAAGAAAAACAAGTAAAATGCTAAATTAAGTTCTATAAAACTTCACACACAAGATGTTTATGTTAATATCTTGATATGTTCTTATGTGTTTATTTCTTCTTCTGCTATACCATAAGTACATACCTATTGTATATGATACTAATATATGTTTTTGTGCGGTATTCTCGTCTTAATAAAAATATTAGAAATTAACCTAACTTTGGAAATGATAATTTTTAACTTAAATAAGATTTCAACCTCTTAAGGTGTTAAAGTTGGGAAAGCTAAAAACACGATAAGTTTTCAATTAAGTTATCGAGAAAATTACCCAAGTGGTTTACTTCCTATATCACTCTTAAGAAGTACCCATATAAAAAGAACAGACAGTGAAAAGCAGATCTGATTCCAGTTACTCGTTGGAACACTCAAAAAGGTTTAAACTAAAACACTAAATGAATTCTTTTTATTCGTACATGCAAATATCTTGTATTAACAAGATTACTAAAATATCTGTTTTAACTTGACCTTCAACTAAAAAAACCCCTTGCTGAATTAGTAAGAAGTGCTAGCATAGTTTATCGAAGAAGTAATACATTGAGTGCCAGCATAATGAAATTAAATTTACCGTATTTCCGTTTAAAAAGTATATTATAAATATTGCAACATTTATTGTAGCAGGATACATCCTCACAGCTCTCTCAGCACCACTTCTCGCCTCGATGGCCACAAAAAGCGGAGAGTGTGAACGGCGCCACCCCTCGTCACCCAGTGACACGGACACTGACAGTCACCCCTCATAATCACCCCAGTCGATGTCACCCCGGTGCCGACCTGTGTTTAGCTTTTTGCAAGGTGTCAAGGAATGTGATCCAATTGCGGCGCGTGCGTGATTTCCGTTTCCGCGCCGAGTCACGCACAAGCGCAGCCTCCCTTGTGATCATCCCCTGGCTAACGAGGGCGGTAACGACGCCAGCGCCCCTGCCGGCCACCGCTCACAACTAGCGTAACGGTCCCGGCCGAGGGTTGTAATTGGGTCAGGATATTAGGAGTTCAGTTATCAAAGTGTTGGTGAGGTAAGTGTAATGTAATTGTAAAATGAAGTTTTTCTATGCACAGTTTACTAAGGTTTATAAATTCTTAATGGTACTGTACTTGAATACCCAAATGTATTGACTTCAAGAATTCAGTCACAGGCACAACAGCTACGCCACGCAGACGAAGGATAGAATAAATAAATTGGACCACCCTTCCATCACAGGGAGCTAAAGAACGAGACAGACATTTCTAATACTAATTTCCTCTTCGCATTTAGTATTTTTTATCCAGCCAGATAGATATCATTTTAGGCAGGATCGCGCATTAGAGTCGATGGGTTTTGAAACTCGTTCTTGAGTTTTAAACATTTTCGTAGGCCTAAGTTTGGCTAGTATGTTCCTTAAAGAGAAGGTGCCTTTAGTTTTTGTCTTTAGATTAAATTAAGCAGATTAATTATTTGTAGCCTGGTTGACAGGCTATAATACAAACCTGAACAACCTTCATCTGTATGCCCTACACCTGTATTGTTCACAATTTGTCCCCAAAGAATTGTCAATTTGCACAATTATTCCCAACGAGGTTAAATTATATATTAGAGTGATAAACACATGTTAATTTTTTGTACCCTGTTGATTTACGTCATTTTCCCAGGATTCCCGCTATTTCCTTGGTAACCATTCCACACTTTACCATAATTTCCTTGGTTACCAGTCTTAGCTATTCTGGGTGGTCACAACAAACTTCAAAAATCACATATTATACTTGTAAAACATTTGATTATTTGTTAATTGTTCTTAAAACAACTTTTATTTGATGGTCTGTGAACAGGCTATTGAGTTTAGTTACCATAGAAACGTCGGATAGGTATGGTAGATAGGTAGATACAATATGGGAAACTAAAAACAATTGTCTGGTTACCACGGAAACAGCGCAAATCATGGATAACATGGCGCCAATCAACAGGGAGTAAATTTCACTACCTTTGAAGCACTCTAATGAAGTTAAACCTCGTTGGTTATTCCACTTCATAATATTTTGACAATCGGTTAAAATAAAACAAACCACATTTGGCACATGGTAAATTTATACTACATCTTAGATTAACTTCAGTTGCATCAACTTAATGACAATATAATGCTTGTTTGGGGTACATTAATATCCTTCATGATGGATGAAGTAGTTAAAAACTTTAACGGAAGAAACCTGGCCAGACATTACGGATAGAAATGTCCGACCACGTGACTGGCTCGTTTCTGGATTATAATTTGTTGTTATCGTTCCGGACCTATAGTGCGGATATAAATGGTTAATCGTAGACAGGAACAATGGCGGGGCGGGCGAGGGCGGCAGCTGCAGGCACGCGACTGGGAGACAGTTGGCGAGCGGAGCGAGCGAGCGGCGCGGGGCGAGGTGGAGGCGGCGAGCTACACAAATCAGGACATGTGCTACCGATACAGCGGCACGGCGCACACACACACACACACACACACACACACACACACACACACACACACACACACAACATAGGTGTCGCGGGGGGTTGAACGTGTCGACACTGTATAGTTGAACACAAGTCGCTACTTATATGCAACTATACATTATATAAATATCGCCACATAAGTTGACAAATTGCCAAAAATAGCTGGGATGGCTGGGGGGAGGGGGTACTTGTCCAAAAACATCGAGCATACTTAACATACTAATTTTTGTGGAGCAACTGATTATCAAATATTTTTAACTGAATAGTAATGCAAATTCATTTGTCAAGTTACGCAGCGAGGCTTATAAATCTACTTATTACTGATTTCCAACGGCATTCGGGTTAGTTCCCGTTACAATACCACATAGCCGAGTATATATAGGTTTTGCGCAATGTTGCACAATGAAAGTGTCAAAGAAGGAATTTTTACTCCTACATAAATTTTAAATTTTAACTAAAAAGGGGGTCCCACTTTTTCCTTTTAACTTGTGGTATTAAAAAAGTTATTACTGGCAGATGGAGGTACATGGGAATTACAAAATATATCTCAGCTAATACTTAAAGTTATATACATTTCTATGACAGTAACAAAACAAAATGGATTCAGATTACTAAACTTATTACTAAACACATACATTTTTATAAATCCTTCAAATTGTCCATGTTGGCTATTCTCTGTAAGATATATGAAGGCTGTATTTTTCGTTACAACCTTTGCACTTTGACTTTTTCTTCTATTCATAAACATTGTGTAATTTGTGCGAAACGCCAATGATTTTACTCATTGGTAACTCACTCACATTGGTTACATTGGTCACATTGGTTGGTAACTCATTCGCTTATGGTGACTCACTCACGGTTGTGCGTCGGTTGAGGCAGGCTTGATGTCAACTGAAAGCTGTTAATCTCCGATTCGACCGGTAAACCTGTATGTGACATCCACCTTATTACTCAGAATTGTAGTAAATATATGTGTTTATGTAAAACACCAGGAGCTGGAAAGTAGCAAAAAAGACAAGAGAAACTAGTTTAATTTTTATAGAATTTTAAAGTCATAAGGTTTAAAAAGTAGAAATCGCATTGAAAACTTTGATAGAAATCAAAGACAACGCAAAATTGATCGAAGTCAAAATAAAGTCAATGAAGCCCATTTATATTTCCGTAGAATAAATGAGAATGAGCAGTAGATTTTAACCTATTGAAATTTAATTTGTCATAAAGTTATCTCTACATTGTCTCCACATAACGAAATTAAATTAAAAATATATGTAATAGAAAGATTTCGATCGTTTTTAGCGAATTTCCCTATAGGGAATACGCTATTACGGTAGTAGCCATGGTAAGACCTAAGCCCGGGACCACTTTACTTTTTCATTTTGAGGTCCCCAGAAGCCAAAAACACCATTCGTTCATTTTCTTATATATGTATATATATCTATCTATCTATCTATATATATATATATGTGTGTGTCCGTGGTACTGATAACTTTTGAAGGGAACCTCCAATTTTGATGAAATTTGGTATGAGGGTGTCATACCAGGTCTATTTTCATGAGTTCGCGAACCAGCATTGTCGGGTTATGGGAACGGGGATTTATGGGGTTTCAAAAGGGTAAAAAATGGGTTTTTGGCATTTTTTGACCTCAATTTTCAAAATTCATCAATTTTAACTGAAACCATTTGAAAGATCTTAAAAAAAACAAACAATTTGGTATTTTGAATTTTTATCTTAGCATAACTGGTTACGGGGAAAATCCAAAAATGTGTTTTCCATGTTATTCTTATGGGAAATCAAGAAAACCCTATATCTTGCTTATTTATTGACATAACTTAATCAAATTTGGTATGTACATTATCTACATAAGGCTTAACCTATAATTGCTTACAAAACCCATATGGCGGCAAACCTACATACTCGCCCCCATGGGGTTTATGGGGAAAATTAAAAATTGCCAGAGCTTGATACAATTTTGTGTTTACATTCACCAATTAATTATTGATTAACTTAGATTTTCTAACAACACCCCATGGCAGCAAACCTACATACTCGATCCTATGGTGTTTTTATGGGGAAAGTAAATAATCTGAAATTCCATTGGAAATTCGCTGAGTACGCAGGTCTGCTGCGACGGGGGTATTTTTCTTGTTTGATATAATCTAAATGGTAAGGGTCGATTTTGGAATACAAAACATTTACAGAAGGATAAAGGAAGTGTAATATTAATTTCACGTTACGAAATCGATTAGTTCCCAGAACTGATGGTCAAGAGCGTCATTTCAGCATCAGAGAGGTGGTCCAAATTTCATCAACAATCGACCAAAAATGGGAAGACTTGAAGGAGGGCTCAGTAGTCAGTCGCAAAAAACTATGACTTGGAATTTAGTCTGCTGCTTCAAACAAGGGTCATCAAATTCGTTTCACGGACGGAGTAATGATGACTAACAAAGAACGACTTAAAAACGGCAGAACAAGATTTTAATCTTAAAAATAATTTAAACACTTTAGTTGCAATTTCAAAATGTTTGTATATTTTATTTAAATGGAATTGCTCATAAAACTTGAAAGCCGAAGACCTCACGAACCAGGGCGTAGCTTGGTCCTATAGCTATTTGGGATGAAATTGTTATTTATAAATACAATGTATTGCAACGTATGAAATAGGAAATTTATGGCTTGGCTTCTCTATGAAAAATCTATTCCTTTTACGATAGTGAAATTAGTTAATTTGTAATCGAATCCTTGATAATATTTTACGTTCACGACAGTGTGATTCTTTCCTATTACTAAAGCAAAATTAGTTTGTTTTAATATTTGTTAGTTTGTGGTTTAATCAGCTTTAAGCACTAAACTACATCGATTGAGCTAAAAGTATCAGGGAGGTAGCTGATACCAAGACTTGCAGTAGTACAACAGTACAGGACTTATCAGCAGATAAGCGGTTACTCGTTTTGTAGTTGTTCCCCTCACAACCAAAAAAAACTCGAGCTTCCTTTATAATATAATCAATTGTTTTAAAGAATTTTTAATAAACTAAGTCTATTTTAAACTTGAAATACCCCCTTCGCAGTAGATCTGCGTATATACTCAGCAAATTACCAATGGCAATTGGTATTTTTTATTTTCCTAATAGCTTAAGGAAGAAAGTTTGCTGCCATAGGGGTGGTATAAGCAAAGACATAATAATTCCTTCCCAGTGCAGGTACATACTAAATTGCATCAAATTCTGGTATTTTTTATTTTCCCCATAAACCCCGTGGGATTTATTAACCCGTATGTAGGTTTGCCGCCATATGGGTGTTGTAAGCAAATATAAGTTACACTCTACCTAGTTAATGTGTATACAAAATTTTATCAATTTATGTCAGTAAATAAGTTTATGAATTTGTCAATTTTCCATCAGAATAACATGGAAAACATTTTTAAGGGTTTTCTTCGTTATATGCTAAGCTAGGTTAAATATATAACATATATAAGATATTGAATGGGTTTAGTTAATATCATTGAAATTAGAAAATTGAGGCCCAAAAATGCCAAAATACCATTTTTGACCCTTGAACCCCATAAAACCTCGTTTCCATGGCCCGATCACGCTGGTTTTCGAAACTGATTCACTCCTAAACTTAACTAGAATGCTGCCCTAAATGTCTGAATCAATTTTCATCAAAATCAGAAGTTCCGTACGAGAGTTATCGTGTGACCCATATATATATCTTGTATATAAATTTGAACGAGCTTTGTTTCTGGCTTCTAGGGACCTCGAAAAAAAAGTATCGCTCGCCCGGGCTTAGGTCTTACTGTGACTACTACCAATAGCGTTCTCCCTAAAGGGAAGTACACAAAAAACAGTTATAGTAAAATTTTCCAAAATTCCACCCCAACCTTCTTCCTGTTCTAAAAAGGTGAACTAAACCGAAAATTGGCTTTTAAGAAACGAACGGGACGGCGGCGTTGATGGTGTCCGGCCCGTGATGTGTCAATCGGCCCGCGGCGGCGGCGCCTGACCGTCCGTCTAATGACAAGTCGGTCCCCAGATTGCAGTATCCGTCCCGCAGATTGTTTGTTTTTCGGAAGCGCCGCCGCCGCGGACCTCCGAGAAGCTGCAAGTCAACGCAACGCCCACTCGCCGATTTTTCAAACTAGAGTCTCGTTTGGGGCTCGTTAACAGATTGTGAAGCGTCAGGACTGGGTTTGGGCGATGTCCTGCTTGAAATAGGAGGTGAAATCGGGATGATGTTTAAGAATATAAATTTCGTCGGCTCAAGCTTTTTATTTATCACTGTATTGTAGCTCAAATGTTGTTGAAAATCGAACAACTAAGAACAGTAAAATAGATTGAAAATCAATTTAAATATTTAATTTTGTTACAAAATATTCCCACATACGGGATAGGCTGAACAATCGTTTGATCGTAATGTAGGGCGCTTTTCTTGATTATATAGAAAGATCATCTTTACAATCAACCAATAAAATAGCTGGAATAAATACTAATTCTAATTACAGTGGAATAGGTTTGAAATGTTGAAACCTCTACGATTTCTGAAAATTATATTTCTATTGTGCAAACACTTTTATGAGAATACTCTATATGTCCTTTTTGTTTACGAAAATGTTAGTCGAATGAACCACTTAAAAACTCTAAAAAACTGTTTCAAACTAAAATATAAAACCGTAAGGTATCCTTATGGTATATTTAAGTAGTTTAATGAACCAAAGGTATAACGCCCTTTCTTCTTCTAACATTCGTTAATGTCAAAAGCGATTAACTAAAAGAATGGGACCTGATACCCCTAAATGAGCTTGAAAGGGCCGACGCTTACTTTGAGCCCTGTAACTCAAAACCGCGCGCCGGGGGTGGCCGGTGGCCGGACTGCATTAGAGGATTAGTTTTGGGGGGCAAACTAGCGGACGGAATCGCTGCTGTAGCGAACCGAAACATGGGTCAGGAAAAGAGCCGAGCTGCTTTGTAAACGTACCTTTATAATCCTGGGATTAGGACAAACACTGTCTGCGGTTCAGAATGTAGCTTTTTGAGAAAATAAATAGGCAAGAATTTTGCTCCATTTTCGGCCTTTCAAAATTACGTAACAACCTCTTTCCTAAATGTATTTTGTTAATCTTCCATAATTGGAATTTAAATTTAGAAACGATTAACGTTGTCACTGGACAGTGGAGTTATAGAGTATGTAATTGGTTGCTATCTAAAACGAACGAAAAAAATAACAGTATAAAATCAACATCATGCTAGGGTATTGATTCACTACAACCAAATATGCGGAACACATTTTGATGATACAGATTAAAGTACAATGTGTTCACAGAAATATGAGGACATAGGAGTAACATTGCATGCGTTCCACAGGTGATGTAATGTGGGCAATAATTAACATCTTACATGAAGGAGCCGGGTCCGTCACGTTGGGTGATCGCGAGGCGGTAACTTAGAGTGATAAAACCGCGGCCCGGCAACCAGACGGCACACTCGTCCCAGAACCGCAGAGCAGCAGAGATGAGGAGTGTTCTAGTCCTGTTGTTGGTGGCCGCCGTCGCCGTCCTGGCCGAGGACAAGAAGGTGGAGGAGAAGAAAGTGGAGGAGAAGGTGGAGGATAAGAAGGAAGAAGAGAAGAAGCACGACAAGAGAGGGATTGAAGAGTTTGGAGGTCATGAATTTGGAGGAGGAGATTTCGGTGGCCACGATTTTAAAGGACATGACTTCGGAGGACATGATTTTGGAGGCCACGACTTTGGAGGGTATGGCCACCATCACCACCATGAGGTGAAGACCATCACGATACAGAAAGAGGTGAAAGTGCCGTACCCGGTCCACGTGGAGAAGAAGGTGCCGTACCCTGTCAAGGTGCACGTCGAGAGGCCGGTACCCTACCCTGTGGAGAAACCTTACCCGGTGACTGTGGAGAAGAAAGTGCCTTACCCGGTCAAGGAGTACATCCCTAAACCTTACCCTGTAGAGAAGAAGATCCCCTACCCCGTGAAGGTACCTGTAGAGAGGCCGTACCCCGTGCATATCCCCAAGCCTTACCCCGTCTACGTCGAGAAGAAGGTGCCCTACCCTGTAGAGAAACACATCCCTTACCCGGTCAAGGTGCCTGTCCCCCGACCTGTCCCCTATCACGTTCCTGTTGTCAAACACGTGCCTTACCCCGTCGAGAAGAAAGTTCCTTATCCCGTCAAGGTGCCAGTTGAGAAGCCAGTCCCCTACCCTGTGGAGAAGCCTTACCCAGTTGTAGTGGAGAAGAAGGTCCCCTACCCGGTGGAGAAGGAGGTGCCGTACCCGGTCAAGGTTCCGGTTCACATCCCGGTCCACGTCCACGAGCACAAACACGAGGAACATCACTTCGGGGGAGACGAGGGATTCCACGGCATCGGCGGACACGAGAGCTACGGCCACGGATTCTAAGAAAGTGTTTGTGAGTACAAAATATTTGTAATTTGTAAAATAATAAACATTTTTGTATAAACTAGATTTTTCATTTGATTCCTTTTTGACAATAAAGAGGTAAATTATTCACTTTACCAGCTTAATTGGACGATCACATTAATATTTAAAGAAACTTCTCTTTACTTATTGTTCAAGATGCAGATCAACTTATAGATACTTATAGGTTCGATAGATTGGTAACGATTACAATACAATTTTCAATTGACCGCAGTAAATTTGAAAACTAGTTTTTTTGTAGGCCTACTTAAATCCGCAGTTAACATGTTTATTACGGATGCTACAGGTTTTACAGTAAACTACTTTTACCACGATGTTTATACCAAAACTATTATTAAATTTGGTTTCCTTACCATTAAAACTGGACAATTAACAACTCAAATATAGCCCTATAAACTACATTAAAAGGAAAATATTTATATCTAATTACTTTAAAGTACCAGGGGGACCGAGCTTAAGCTCGGTAAAATTATTACTTTCGTTTCTCACACAAAGCTCGTTCGCTCCGCTCACTCGCCAGGCGGAAGGTTTGCTGCACATTGGTATGATTTTCCTAAAACCACAGGTTAAAGATGTAACACATTGGTTTATTTTATCTACAGTTATCAGCTGATTTTTGTTCAGTTAAAAAATTTCCATAAGGATAACATGGGATCTTTGAAGGGCTCTAGCGCGAAAACCGGATTTTTCCCAGCTATGGGACCAGCTCCAATCGATTTCTGGTGGCCAAAACCCCCATATTCCAAAATTTGAAGGAAATCGTCGGAGCCGTTTTTGAGATAATTGTGCAAACAAGCAAACAAGCAAACATTGCTCGTATAAGAGTATAGGATAATTCAATTTTTGTTTAGCCTCACAGATGGAAGTGTAGTGGATTCCTAATAATAATGTTTTACATATAACGTAACACCCGAAAAATATGTCAAGTCTTTCTATAAGAAAGTTATGACTATTATCGGATACACATTATTATTTCCAAAACACGAAGATTATACTCATATAGCCTATATAGCTGTACGATTATTCATAAAAATTTTGTAAGGTAAACTTTTTTTAATTGAGTGTAAACCGCTTTAAAGAATGTAGCTATCCCTACAGATTAATATTGAAGTTAACTAAGTTAAAACAAGCAACAGGATTCCGAGATTGCTTGTAGATCTTACAATGCAGTCGATAACCATTGACATCCTAAGCCCTGGTACATAGTCACCTTAACAAGTCAATGTGTTTACATTTTCCTTGTTCTCTTAAATTGATATAAATAAAGACTATTTTTCATTAACAGAATTTGTAGGCAAATACTAAGAAATATAAACAACATTTTTACCATAATAAGTTTATGTATTTTCTATGACATTAAAAAAACGTTGAATCTAAAATGACTGAAATTAGTACGAGGGATAGTTTTTTTTAATTAAATTAATAACGACTTTTATAGTTAAATAATTAACACTGGTGAAGGTAAGTATGCCCTAATGTATGCCAATATTAAGGCATGTTTAGGGACGAATTTAAGTGTAAATTCAAACCTTAGATCAAATAGAATATAATTCTTTTTGTAAAGTGTTTTTTCGAATAGCAATAAATGGCGTTTATTAAAAGGGCTTCTCTTAAGCATATGAAATATCTTTACGTTTCTCTGTTGCTTTTGTGTTGTTGTCATGTTCATCCAACCTCTAGAAAACCTTAACCAATATATAATAATAATAATATAAAAACTAAAAAAAGATGCACCAAATATGTAACCAACCGCAATCGTCCAAAATTACAGAATATTTTGGACCACATGAATAAAATGTTTGGACCATTGGTCCAAAATGTTTTTGGACCAGTATTCATTTAGTATTTAGTATTCATTTAGTATTGGACCAGTATTTGGTATTTAGTTGTAGTTCATTATCACTGCGGTATCATGGTTTTAAACATATGTGTAATGTTAGATTAGTTGGCCTACAACTAAACCTACAACTAATTTTCAGTGAATAAGCCAATCATATACCATAGTATTAGTATTAATGTACTATCCACCATCTCGAAATCTAGCATGTAGATTTTGCTTAAACTTTGCATTTAAAAGTATTTTGGCCATAAAGAGTTATGAAAAATCCTCAAACCCAGTAAAAATCTGGTCGAAAATTAAGTTAATTTTTTTTTAATTTTTAACATTGATCTCATGAATTGCCATTTTGGTAACAAAATAATAACGAAAGGCAAAAAAAAAAAAAAAAAAAAAACACTTGTAAGCATTCTCTATGACAAAGTGAGTTGTTAACTGTGAAGAGTTGGTGGTTGGTGGAAACTTAATATAACCTGATTACCATGATACTTTAACAAAATTAAAATAAATTCAACGAGAAAGGCACGGACTATACCCGGTACTATTCATTAAATTCCAGATTCTTGTAACAATATGTATTTGTTCACAGTGTGAAACAGTGTATCTAATAATACAATTTACATACGAATTAATATACTCGAAAATATGGCGTTTGTCCAAAAAGGGTGCAAGTTAGCATAACTATTGCACAACAAGGGAGTTGTGTGATGAGAGGATCGCCACAACACAACACCATGTGTTACACACGCATAATTAGCCCGCAATGGTGGCCTGTATCCCGACGTATGTGGAGCGTGACGGTCTCGTTACGCTGACGTCACGGTGCGTGACGGTGACGTAACGCTGACATCCGGCGATGCATCTCGCTGCATCCTCCCGTTACGTTGCCCAACAATGTTAGTGTTACTCAGTATATCGTTCGTTGAAACGGGGCCGGCGCTGTTGACGTGTTACTGGCGCATGCATTATTGCAAAAAGGTGTTCTCGTTAAACTGCACAGTTATATATCTATACATTAATTGAATTTTTTACTCTATGGAACATAGAGTATAAAATTCTTACGATCGACTTTAAATTTCACTTAGGCGAATTTTAGAATCAAAAGGCTTTTTTATTACTAATTTGATTTCAATGAAATTCTCAGGTTAGATTTTAAGTATTTTAATCTAGGTAATAAACTATAATCGAGCAATTATTTTCAAATATTAAAAAAGCTTATTTTCCGGAATTTTTGACAGAACTTTAGTTGTTTAGGCTACATGATTTGACTAATTTAGTTCCAAAATTGCCTTGGTAGTTGCTATGATCAGTTTATATTCCCCCATCACAGCTGAGTTGTCGCTGTGTATGCTGAAAATAATATAACCTCTTCAGATTTGTTTACATCTGCTCGCCGTTATGTTACGTTTTTAAATAAAATTTAATTGATATTTTGACAGAACTATTTGTTAAATTAAATAGATCAACACCGATGTATACTTGTCGAAGTTATAAATTATGCCAAAAGATAGGCATGTTGTGGAATAAATTGCTATCGAATGGAATTATATGCGGTTAACTAATTTATGGGATACATCTAATATTTGGAAAAAGATTTAAATGGAACAAGTAATAATTAGAAAGTGTTGTGCCATTGTAGCCTATGTCTCAGGTAAGAAAATATGCATTAGGTGTTAAGTAAGTGTAATTCTACAATACTTACATAACTTGATTTTTATTAATTTGCAATTATGGATTTTAAATTGTATTGTTTTTTTTGCTCTACAATCTATTTACCTTTATATTATAAGCATAATTATTATTAAGTTACTTGCTTGTTTTGAGATCTTAGCTAAAATCATTGTTTGTATGAATTTATTTGTAGGCTAGGCCTAGGATGTACACCGGTTGACTTCGGACGGTTAGATGACGTTCCACTCTTCACATTCGAGGAGATGGAAACCTCCGTTCTCTCCCTAAAGAGCAACAAGGCTCCTGACACGGACGGGATTCCCAGCGAGGCTTTAAAGAAAGTAGTATTTTTAATTAATGCTGACTGACTTGTTGTTGAGAATGTACAACGCCTGTTTGGTAGAAGGGGTGTTTCCGGCTCCCTGGAAAACCGCCAGACTTGTACTCATCAGCAAGGGCAAAGGTGATCCCGAGCTGCCGTCGTCCCATAGACATTTTTGCATGTTGGACACGGCTGGGAAGCTGTCCGAGAAGCTGATCCGTTCCCGCCTGACGTATGCCGTGGAAGCTGCCGGGTACTTATGCCCCCGTCAGTACGGCTTTAGAAAGGGGCGGTCAACGATTGACGCTATCACCGAAGTCCAGAGAGCCGTGAAGAGAGCCGAGAGCCACAACCATTTCTCTCGCTGAGTAGTGCTTCTTGTTACGCTTATGTCAAGAATGCCTTTAACTCGGCGAGGAGGGTCGATATGCTGGATGCGCTTCGCAACACATTTCGCGTTCCTGCATATCTGTTGCGACTCATCTTGTTGCGGATTATCTCCGCTCTCGAAGCCTGATTTACGACACCAGGGACGGAACGTGAACGATGGAAGTCACTTCTGGTGCCGCGCAAGATTCAATACTCGGCCAGGATCTCGGGAACGTTGCCTATGACAGCCTCCTGAGGTCGGAGATGCCTGAGGAAACCACTTTGGTTGGGTACGCCGATGATGTCGCAGCTCTCATTGTCGCACACAACGTTGAGATGACCCAACTAAAGTTGAACCGAGTCATGCGTGTGGTCAACACATGGATGTCCGATCACGGTCTCTCGCTTGCTCTCCGTAAGACGGAGATTGTGATCCTTACGAAGGAGAGGATGGACACCGTCGTTCCGTTCCGAGTGGGAAGGGAGGTGGACCAATAAACTCGTGCTGCTAAGTACTTCGGGATTATGGTGGACACCAAGTTAAGCTGGAGGGATCAGATATTCTGTACGGCGGACAGGGCCGCTAAGGTAGTCACTTACCTTAGTAGGCTGATGGCCAATGTCGGGGTTCCACGATCCAGCAGAAGACGTCTGTTGATGTCCGCGGTTCAGTCCGTGCTTTTTTATGGAGCAGAGGTGTGGGCAGACGCTCTCGATAAAGAGTAGGTCTAGTACAGGTTGCGACTCGCCCGGGTTAAACGTCGAGCGGCGCTCGGGGTGTGTTCCACCTACCGGACAGTGTCCGAGCCTGCCGTCCTGGTGGTCGCCGGAGTTATTCCTGTCAATCTCTTGGCATGAGAGAGGAAGGCAATTTATTAGAGACAAGGCGAGATTAAAAGGACACGGCAAGAACAGAAGAGCGCTCCAGAACCTTCCAGCAGTAGCAACACAGCTGGGAGCACGACACCCGAGGACGATGGACGAGGTGCGACTTATCAAGCACGTCCAACCATGGGTGGAACGGCGGCCAATTCTTGACAATTCCCGGCTATCTCGGTCGTACCTGAACCGGATGGGCAAGACAGGTTCACCGGACTGCATTTATTGCTCGGGCGTTCCCGACGATGCGGAACACACATTCTTCCGCTGGCCCCGTTGGGAAGGGCCCCGCCTGAAGGCCACGCAAATTTTTTTGTGCATTTTCGGTGGACTCGGTCTGCCAAAAGATCGTGGAGGATGAGGGCAACTGGGATTGTTTATCACAGTTCGTCCGGGGCATCCTCCTGGAAAAGAACATGATCTGGACCGCGAAGTGGCCCAGATTCCTTGATCGAGTGGCTGGATAAGGAGTGAGCCCCACGGGCATAAGCCACATTTTGGCCTAGCCTGACGTAATGTGATAAACAACTGCAGGTTAGAATCCCAAAGAATAGAGGCGAGGTTTTTAGTGGGTAAACCCGTTTTTAGGGGAGCCCCACACTACAGGCTTGCCACCTGTGTGCGTAATGCATTTTTCTCACCTCTCCCTAAAAAAATAAAATAAAAAAAGCGTCACCTAATAACTCAAAAAGTGAGTAAAAAATTCTTGTACGGGACGGACATCGGAGCGTATTCCTAGTAGGCAAGCATGTTTCATTTTCTCCTTTTTTACCAGTTTGTGTGACTCGTAGGGGAAATCCGCGCATAGCGTTAGAAAGGTATAGTGCTGTAAATGAGCAGAATCACATTATAATTCCCATCCGCCCCCAGGGCTACGCCCTACAGACTTTCAAAGTTTCAATGTTAATCTTATGGAAGAAGGATAATTTATTGAATCATTAGACAGATGTAATAACAAAATGTTAGCAAATAAGGACGAACAGCTGTTTCAGTTATAAATCATTTTAAAACTAATTGGCTCAAGATCAACTACACTTTTAAGTGGACAATCTCTAGTACTTATTTAACACGCTAAGAGTTTTATTTTATTTTAATGGAACTTCTCCTACAATTTTTAACAGATTTTTAAGTTTTTAGTGTTGTTGGATAGGGATTGGCCTGTAGTAATTTCGGGCAAAAATTGGTGAGAATCACACTTTAAAATATTAAAGGCGAAATACATCATTAAATTTTAAAATTTTCCCATTAGAATAACATTGGGATTGTTGAGCACTTTAAAAATCTATTACGTATATCAATAAATAAAAAAAATTTGTGTGATTAATGGTAATCACAATATTGAACTGGTCATTTGTAATTGAATTCTAACAAATGTCCGCATTGAAAACACAGTGGAGTGTACATAGAAAGATATACCATATAGCTAGTAAAAGCAGTTTATGGATAAAGAATGATAGTATGTTAGTTTTCCGAAACTGTGGTATACAAAAGGTATAAAATATATACTCTATTATAATCCCTCAAAGCAGAAATTGTTCAAAATTATTTAATTTGGTCAACGTCGCACTGCAAAAAGGGCTTCTCATGTTACTTATTGGTTTTATGTTTTTTATTCTCACCTTTTATTGTTTTCCTTCTCAATTGAAAACAACGGTATGTTTATTGCTAGTGGCCGAAAATTGTTGTTTCCAGCTCACCAATTTATAGCCTTCACAAAAAAGGTTCAAGCCCTGTAAAAAATCCTTTAATTAGATTTGCTAATGTTATTTCTAACCACACCACAAAATTACATTTTTTTCTTCCTCGTGGATTCAAGAATTTAAAAAATTAACCAATATACAAAAAAATCGATAGACTAATGTTGTGAATTTTAATTTTATTCTTACAGCATGTCAAACCAAAGCACACAAAATACAATGCATAACATAACCACTACCACCAACAGCATAAGCGTCTTGAAAGTTTGAAAACCTTCAAATGCAGGATTTAACACATAAGTGAAATAATTATTGTAATAATTACAACATCCTCCGAGTCCATGATCAAAAATAAGACGATTGTGTACTCTCGATTTAAAAAAATTAAACTCGAGACCATTCTGTCACCCGGCCCTGCCCTTCGCTGCCCGGACCCTGTAATACTACCCGTCAGTCCGACCGCTAATCAAAAACGCCCCGCGGCGGCCGCGGCGGGGTAAAAAGTGCGCGAAATGCTAAACCGAAAATGGTATTTAATACGAATAAGAGCTACAATTAAAATGTGGCACGAGGGTATAAAAGGTGCAATTTGGCAATTTGGCAGTCAGGGCTGCAGGCTGCAGACTGCTTGCGGTAATCAGTGATCGCAGTGATGGTCGGTGGTTGTGGTCGGTGGTTGAGGTCGGTGGTTGGTGGTTGCAGACACCGAGACGTGCAGCGTACGCCCGGGGTAATCGATGGTGTTTTGGCAATTTCGGCCATCCGGGTTAACTACACAGCACCGAGTGTGACGATGCACTTAGGTGATTGGAAAATTAGGGGGAGGCGGGCCCGGCCACTTCTCGTTCAAGGGCTCGGGTTTCCTTCGAATTTTGGGTTTATTTTAATTTGTGATTGAGTAGGCGGCCTGAGAACTATACATGATTAAATAACAATTCGATATTTGCTTGTAAAACTTAAAACTTGTAACCAGACTGTATCATTATATTTTCTATTTAGTTTGTAGGATTGGTTTTCTATGTATTTTTTTAATCATCGTGATAGAAATCAGTCGGTAAATTTAAACTAATAGTAAGTAAAATCTTATAGACTTAACAACTGCAAATTCTTTTAAGTGGAGAGTATCAACTGAAATCATTTGAAAAATCTAACAGGTAATATTTATTATTAAAATCATTTTAAAGATTATTTTACTACTTATCTCCCAAGAGTTGGCTGCAGACTCACAAAAGAAGTATTAACAAAAGTCTTTTTGAGATTAGATAAGGATGCCTATATAGTATATAGCATCTAGTTAAAATATTTCTCCAGCGTTTTAAATATTTTATAAATTCGCCTTCTGTAATAAACTGAATAGATCTTCTGACATTGATATTATAAACTAATTTAATCTTCTAAAAATCTCATTTGAAAAAAATATCGCGTTATGTAGCTTGAAACATCATCTTGTTGATTCTCTGTAGATTTTTCACAGAAAATGTTTCTTTTATTTACTTTGCAGTAGGCCTACACCTTAAGTGAACAATCTAGTCCCACCCAAACTGTCCATAAATCTAAGGATCTGTGTCGAAATCACTCCAAATCCAATATTGGAAGAGCAAAATTGTTTGATCATCGCCTTTTGTTGTCGCCTTCTGTCTTCTGCCTTCCCTCCATTACACTTTGGCAGCGCTTCTTTCTTTAAACCAACTTCCGGTTCCTCGTCTTCGTTGTTGCCAAATTCGATTCTCTCCGGCCCAGAGTTGTTGAGCTTGAAGAAAAGGTAATGGAAATTGTTTTATCAGGCGGGCTCTTTGTACCTCGCCAAAGCCGCCGACCCGACGCTCTATCTGTATCGTCACTTTCTGATGTTTTTCTTTCACGTCGATTTCTTAATTTTCCTTGAATTTTGCGTACCAAGTAAATTTCAACAACAAAAATTTTACCCTGTCAATATTTATTTGTTAAATTTACATTTTTTGTACAATATTGCACATTTTATCACAGGATTTTATATTTCTTCAAAGGCTTGATTGAAAACGGGCTTTAAAACACTTCGATCTCGTTACTGCATGACATTTCGTCTTAATTTTACTTACTAATTTTACTGAATTTTCCCTGAAGAGCTGTATTTTGGAGTTATCGATGATATTTTTAATTACTAACTGGAAAATTGTACCTACACGGCTTGGTCTATCGAAATGCAAATCGCGAAGTCGACGAACCTGCTCCTGTCTGTATGAATATATTCAAAAGGTTTCCTAAGGTGTAGAGAGATTGCTAAGTAACGAAGCCAGTAATAAAACACCATATAAAATTGTATAAAACTTACAGATAAAACTCTAAAACAACGACAAATCAAAAAAGAGGTAATTTTGTTTTGGTACCTTTTAATTCTTTAGGTAACTGCTTTATTGAATAATTGAATTTTTTACTATATGGAACATAGAGTATAAAATTCTTTAGATCGACTTTAAATTTCTCTTAGGCGAATTTTTGACCCCCAAAAGGCTTTTTTATTACTAATTTGATTTCAATGAAATTCTCAGGTTAGATTTTAAGTGTTTTAAACTAGGTAATAAACTATAATCGAGCAATTATTTTCAAGTATTAAAAAAGCTTATTTTCCGGAATTTTTGACAGAACTTTAGTTGTTTAGGCTACATGGTTTGACTAATGTAGTTGCTATGATCAGTTTATTTTCCCCCATCGCAGCTGAGTTGTCGCTGTGTTTGCTGAAAACAATATAACCTCCTCAGATTTGTTTACATCTGCTCGCCGTTATTATGTTACGTTTTTAAATAAAATTTAATTGATATTTTGACAGACCTGTTTGTTAAATTAAATAGATCAACACTGATGTTTACTTGTTGAAGTTATAAATTATAGTCTACCAAAAGATAGGCATGTTGATGTGGAATGAATTGCTGTCGTACGGAATTATGCGATTAACTAATTTGTGGGATACTACTAATATCTATTTGGGAGAAAGATTTAAATTGAACAACTAATTAGAATGTGTTGTGACATTGTAGCCTATGTCTCAGGTAACGAAATATGCATTAAGTGTTAAGTAAGCGTAATTCTACAATACTTACATTACTTGATTTTTATTAATTTTGATTAATTAATCATGGATTTTAAATTGTATTGTTTTTTTGCTCTACGATCTATTTACCTTTAATATTGTAAGCATAATTCTTATTAAGTTACTTGCTTGTTTTGAGGTCTTAGCTAAAATCATTCTTTGTATGTATTTATTTGTAGGCTAGGCCTAGGATGTACGCCGGTTGACTTCGGACGGTTAGATGACGTTCCACTCTTCACATTCGAGGAGATGGAAACCTCCGTTCGCTCCCTAAAGAGCAACAAGGCTCCTGACCCGGACGGGATTCCCAGCGAGGCTTTAAAGAAAGTATTTTCAATTAATGCTGACTTGTTGTTGAGAATGTACAACGCCTGTTTGGTAGAAGGGGTGTTTCCGGCTCCCTATGGAAAACCGCAAGACTTGTACTGATCAGCAAGGGCAACGGTGATCCCGAGCTGTCGTCGTCCCACATCCCACAGGCCTTTCTACACGTTGGACACGGCTGGGAAGCTGTTCGAGAAGCTGATCCGTTCCCGCCTGACCTCTGACGTGGAAGCTGCCGGGGACTCATGCCCCCGTCAGTATGGCTTCAGAAAGGGACGGTCAACGATTGACGCTATCACCGAAGTCCATGGAGAGCTGTGAAGAGAGTCGAGAGCCACAACCATTTCTCTCGCTGAGTAGTGCTTCTTGTTACGCTTATGTCAAGAATGACTTTAACTCGGCGAGGTGGGTCGATATGTTGGATGCGCTTCGCAACACCTTTCGCGTTCCTGCATATATGTTGCGACTCATTGAGGATTATCTCCGCTCTCAAAGCCTTATTTACGACACAAGGGACGGAACGTGGACGATGGAAGTCACTTCTGGTGCCGCGCAAGATTCAATACTCGGCCAGGATCTCTGGAGGATCTATGACAGCCTCCTGAGGTCGGAGATGCCTGAGGAAACCACTTTGGTTGGGTACGCCAATGATGTCGCAGCTCTCATTGTCGCACGCAACGTTGAGCTGGCCCAACTAAAGTTGAACCGAGTCATGCGTGTGGTCAACACATGGATGTCCGATCACGGTCTCTCGCTTGCTCTCCGTAAGACGGAGATTGTAATCCTTACGAAGAAGAGGATAGACACCGTCGTTCTGTTCCCAGTTGGAAGGGAGGTGGTCCAATAAACTCTTGCTGCTAAGTACTTCGGGATTATGGTGGACACCAAGTTAAACTGGAGGGATCAGATCTTCCGTACGGCGAACAAGGCCGCTAAGGTAGTCACTTACCTTAGTAGGCTGATGGCCAATGTCGGGGTTCCACGATCCAGCAGAAGACGTCTGTTGATGTCCGCGGTTCAGTTCGTGCTTCTTTATATGGAGCAGAGGTGTGGGCAGACGCTCTCGATAAAGAGTAGTACAGGTTGCGACTCGCCCGGGTTCAACGTTGAGCGGCGCTCGGGGTGTGTTCCGCCTACCGGACAGTGTCCGAGCCTGCCGTCCTGGTGGTCGCCGGAGTTATCCCTGTCAAGCTCTTGGCAGGAGAGAGGAAGGCAATTTATCAGAGACAAGTCGAGATTGGCAAGGACACGGCAAGAACAGAAGAGCGCTCCCGAACCTTCCAGCAGTGGCAACACAGCTGGGAGCACGACACCCGAGGACGATGGACTGCGCGACTTATCAAGCACGTCCAACCATGGGTATTCTGTATTTATTGCTCGGGCGTTCCCGACGATGCGGAACACACATTCTTCCGCTGCCCCCGTTGGGAAGGGTCCCGCCTGAAGGCCACACAAATTTTTGGTGCATTTTCGGTGGACTCGGTCTGCAAAAAGATCTTGGAGGATGATGGCAACTGGGATTGTTTATCACAGTTCGTGCGGGGCATCCTCCTGAAAAAGAAACATGATCTGGACCGCGAAGTGGCCCAGATCCCTTGATCGAGTGGCTGGATAAGGAGTGAGCCCCACGGGCATAAGCCAAATTTAGGCCTAGCCCTACGTAATGTGATAAACAACTCCAGGTTAGAATCCTAAAGAGTAGAAGCGAGGTTTTTTAGTGGGTACACACGTTTTTAGGGGAGTCCCACACTACAGGTTTGCCACCTGTGTGCGTAATGCATTTTTCTTACCTCTTCCTAAAAAAAAAAAAAAAAAAAAAAAAAAAAAAAAAAAAAAAAAAAAAAACATAATAAGCGTCACCTAATAACTCAAAAAGTGAGTAAAAAATTCTTGTACGGGACGGACATCGGAGCGTATTCCTAGTATTTAAGTAGTAGTAAAATAAAATATATACTATTAAAAAACAAAAGAATAACTTATCATTTACATACATTAGGGAGTATATTTAGAAGAAAGTAAATACAATATTGGAGGCCTAATTTGTAATGCTGTCAAGGATTATGTTCTGTTGAGCAATAACTGTTACAAATAAGGAAGCGATTACCAGGCAAATGAGCTATCGCCGGGTCGGAACCAGATGTAACAATAAATACATTGTGTCGAAACCGACGACAGGCTTGTAAAATAAGCGACGGTCTCGAATTTGAGTGACAATACAGGGTCACATTGTATTCAAACGTCGTCGGCGCACCTTGCCCATCTGCGCGGAGGAGTTATGCGACGTTCTTGTCGGTCGCGACCGAGTAATTTATTGTTAATTTTCTTAATACGTCGCTTTCCGTTCCGAAAACCATTATTCTTTCGAGCCAAATAACGCAGGAAGTGACGTGGCCGTTTATGTCCCTGTAATGCAAGAAGCGTAAGTGCGATAGGTGCACTTGCGTAAGATGTTTTGGATGACGAAGAGAGGAGTTTGAGGTGTAATCCTTCATAAAATGAAAGTAGATTTTTATAAGAGAAAATAAATTTAAGTTAAATTAGTAAAATACTTTCAATTGCTAAGCGGTTTTAAGATTAAAGTTGAGTGGTATCTCTGAAGATTAGAAATAAAGAACATATTAAAATCACGACTACGCCTTGTGATTCTTAATGACTTTAAAATGAATGGACAGCGTGAAATAATATTTATTTTCATGTCAATGGAACGTACGCAAATCACTATGATTTCCTCCAAACTTACAGAAAATTTCATCTCAATTATACTAAAGAAATCTATAAAATTGCAGTAGATTATCCTTTTGAAAATCCCGGGAGCCCCGAATCTTCCAAGTTCCTTTTCCAACAATACCACGAATAACGGCATTCATTGTGGCGCAGGTCGTACGAGTATAATTTTGATCGATATTTTTCTGTCTGAATGGACGTGAATTATCCCGCGCGCCGGGTACTCCAATTATCCGAATATCTGTAACTGTTGGGTCCAGTTAGTTCCGCCCTGTCTCCCCAGAGAGCCTATTAGTCTCTATCTCTTGTCAACGCTAATTCTTTTAACCGGAAAGAGCAAATCGCGATTCTCCCCGTCTTGGCATTTCCTATCTGGAGTCATTTTCCGCTTAATCGCCCCGAGGCGGTGGAGGCCGGGGTGAGGGATGTTTCATCCCCAAGACCTCGTGACCCTCTGAGACAAAGTGGTGTGATTGGTTCGAATATCCAGTTGTAATCAATTATATCGGATGAATAGCGAACAAATTGTCGAGAGCCGGGCCACTTCCTCGCCATTGTTCTGATCTGGTCCAATATTCATGGCGTCCGTGTGGTCAGCTCAGCTGTTCCGGCGCTCGTGCCCCATTCACCTGCTAATGGATTGTTGTTGCTTCTTCGCGTTGCGTACTCCCGGTTTCATCGCTTGATGAATTTTCGGCCGATTTCAAAAGATTTTAATTATACATATATGGAATGTTCCGACTTTATTATTGCGATGTCAAGTTTTTATTCATTCGTGGCATTGAGGCGATTTTAGTTTTAAATACCCATGATCTTTTAGGATACAATGCACATCCATGTGGGGTCTTTAGTACTTCTTGGGATAAATCATGATTTTAGTTATGAAGATGGGTGGCCTGCGCGATGGTACACGTTGTTCTTGTATGAATCTAAGAAAGGTTAATGTGTATACAGTTATTTAATTAAAGGTCTTGCTTAGCCGAAATCAACGACGCAAACCCAGACCTCAAATAGACGACAAGACAACCGAGCCATTTGGTCAATTTTCTCAGGCAATCAAACTTACAGAAGATCATTTACAAATGTTAACCCAATGTGAGTGTGAAATATTACAATCGTTCATCAGAAAAATTAATGGAGGAGACAGTATAAAATCTCCCTTTTTATACTTTGTTTGAAACGATTAAGGCTATTTTGGAGGATTTATGACGATATATTCATATAGGCCTAATCGGTTCAAAAAGTATGATTTTTTCAATTCAGTTTATTAGTTCGTGCTCATCCATTTTACATTTACTGAAACTACATTTAAGCAATAAAATAAAATTGTGAGAGTTATACCCCGTTCAAAATAAATATGAGGTCGAAACGCGGATTTCAATTCTCCCATTTCCCCGTTCCTCCAGTGACAAGAATCAAACAAAACTAATCACAATCACTGAGAATTATTGCAGCTGTTTTATGACACTATATGCCAATGTTTTGCTTTTTCGTTAACAAACATTCTTATTTTGACGTTGTAGATGTAAAAAAGACGCGTTTGCAACGACAACTATAGAGGAGGTAACACGATCAACAGCGCTATTATCTACTCTGAATTTTAAGAGCAAAATTAAATTAATATCTGATTTTGAAGAAAGTAGGGGAAATCAGGAAGGCATTGGTGGAATTTTCCTCATGGTGGGAAATAAAATTCTGTCGTAAATAAAACCGCACATTAACTTTGATCGCGGTGTAATTGCGAACGCTAGTGAATGTTGAACTTCTATAAAAGAAGGATAGATATCTTGAATCCAATACAGTCTCCAGCAGATGCTGTGCCTGGTGATCTCTTCACCCGAGTTGCCGAACCACCGGCGACAGTGGGAGCAGTTAGCCCGATTGTCGGTAGGTGGCGTCCCCGTCGCGTCGTCGTCTGCTAGGTGCAGGTCAGGGTCTGTGGGAACCCATCAGCCCGTATTGTACCGTTGCCGCTGCTGTCCGCGACCCGACAGACAATACAATACATCTACTAATTATGTCTTCCCTAGGCAGCAGCCTTCCGTCTACCCGCGCCGCCGCGCCGCCGCCGCCGCCACGCAGCGTAGTCACTTTGCTAATATACTGCTTCCGTCACCCGCGGTACTGGCAAAGTTAACAGCGGTAGCAGGCGATCGAGTTTTAAAATATACATATTATAATGTAAATTTGACATGGAAATTCCCAACTGTGTTACAATGCATTTGTTTAAAAAAAAGGCATAACGACCGATAAAATCATTTGCAGACCCTTTCATTTTCAAAACTTCCCGAACACATTATTTCCTAATAAAAATAATTAAAATGTATAGATTTAAGTTAAATATGGTTTATAACACACATGAACTGTTTGGACGAAGGTACGTACCTACCGAACTTTTTATATACACAGTTCACAGAATAAATTGGAATTTGATAAAAAATTTAATATTCAAATTCATATTGACCCCAATATTTGTCTGCATTTATTTATTTCATTGGGGTGTTGATAAGTTTACACCAGTGACCAGAAACTTAATGGCAAATAAGAACATTTATTTTCTGTATTGTATTTGTCCTTTGTAATAGTATATTTCGTCACTAGTCCGGAAAGTGGTCGTTATCGGTGCAAAATCGAGTTTCGATTTTCGAGTTTCGAATTCGATCGAGCACCGATATACCACTTTCGAACGAGTTACGAACAGTACTTTTCATCATACCACCTTTAATAAATATACAGTTTGGATAAAAATTAATAAATTTTAATCTATATACCCCCTTTTACGTTGTTATTTGTTTATCTTGTATTTGAACTATTTACAACTAAACAATCAGCTGTTTGACATTTATATATTGGAGGCAACGAGGTTTAAGTTACTGTAAGCAGAATGGCAGCGCTAGTGGTGTCAAACATTGGAAGTTTTTTCCCGCCTAGTCCAGAAAACCACTGTTTCGAGGACTAGTCCCGAAAACTTTGTTTACCAACACGTTTATCCAACCCACCGGGAATCAACTAGTTTCGATCACAGCTCACCGTTCCGAAAACAACGTTTATCGCAATGGTATGATGAAAAAGTAATATTTGGTTTTATTTGTTTTTACAAATTTTTTAGGTGGAAAGTGTGGAATTGTTCTCTATTAATTGAAACTTTAATTTGATATAATCTTGAGCACAACAGATGTAGGCCTATATATGTTCTAATTGAATGTTTTAGAAGAGGAGATAAAAAATTACTGATGTGTGTTTAAACAGCATTTTGTATTCTATGTCAAAACAACGTTCCATGTGTCATTAACTAGTATATTTATTTAACAAATACATTAAGAGCCGTCCTTTGAACTTTTTTAACTCCATATTTCAATTTTTTATTTCAATTATTTTTTAAGCATTCATATAGTTTATAACTATATTCTTACATTTATTTGCACTTCGTAGTTTAACGGTACCAATAAAACAAAAATTATATGTACGATTTGTTTATTGCAAAGTAAAATTTGTCAATTCTACAGAAATTACGAGTGGATTCACCTTCAATGTAGTTCGATCTTTTCATCGCTGGATCATCATCCATGTTACGTCTAATGTCTTAAATAATACGTCAATACGTGTGAAGTAAATTATGTTAATCATCATCATCGTTGTTTTGTGAGGGAATCCAAATCGTTCGTGTGAAGTATTTCCTGTTCCTCATTGTACTTGTTTTGTGCGGGGCCCCAAATCGTACGTGTAAGGTATATCCTGTGCATCATCATCCTTGTTTTGGTCCCATATCGTACGTGTGAAGTATTTCTTGTGCATCATCATCCTTGTTTTTTGCGGGGCCCCAAATCGTACGTGTGAAGTATTTCTTGTGCATCATCATCCTTGTTTTTTGCGGGGCCCCAAATCGTACGTGTGAAGTATTTCTTGTGCATCATCATCCTTGTTTTGTGCGGGGCCCCAAATCGTACGTGTGAAGTATTTCTTGTGCATCATCATCCTTGTTTTGAGTGGGGCCCCAAATCGTACATGTGAAGTATTTTTTGTGCATCATCATTCTTGTTTTGTGCGGGGCCCCAAATCACACATTTGGGTTATCTTGTATGTATTCCGTGTTTTATGTCTGGCCATAAATAATGTAATATTCTTAAAAATTTTTAATACTTCAAATTTTATTCAAAATTTTGCTGTGTTCGAACATGGCCAAAAGTTACAGATTTATTTTGATTTTATCTCCATAGAAACCTTTGTATTAAAATTTAATGTTAACTTTATTTTCTAAATGAAAGTTATATTTTAGAAAAATATAAATTCTGGACCTTTTTATATTTTTAATCAAATTTTATTGTGTAAATAAAATTAGTTAATAATAAAATCACTTAAATAGGTAACTTTAAATATTTTAACTATCTCATGTATTTAAAATTATCGTAAAATAATACCCGTTCTTCTGGCGGGTTGTATTAGACTGATTTGCATGGTTTATTTCTTAAATTAAAAATATTCACATGATTCTCGGTTAAACGCCTTTTGGTTGATATTAAGCGAGTCCTTGGTAGCTCTTTACTAGTTATACATATTAAAAATCAACCCACTAAATTTGGTCAAAATATAGGTGATTGGCTTTAACAAAATAATTATTAGTTGTCGACCAAGTAAATTGTCTCAATACATAAGTTTGTTGATTTTGGCCGATCGAAACGGTAATTAACAACGCTGAATTATCTGGGTAATTCATAACCCAATAAGTTTGTTGTATCCACCTAATGTTAGTAAAAAAATACCTAACAATCTAGTTGAAAACAACAAGAAACAAATAATTGGTTAAATTTTACCAACTGTCATTTGTTGTTAGTAAACCTTTCTTCACAAACTATAAAATGGTTAACAGTAACCAACGGTTAATAACCAAGAAAGTTTGTTAGTTGTGACATGTTAAGCGGTAAAATCATGAGTTATGGGTTGGAAATGACCAATGGCTAACAGACTGGCAACAACATTTTTTTTTATTTTGTAAAATTTTTCAAAGTCTAACAGAAGGCTCCATTCCATCAGTCTCTGTCGATTCCTCTGCAGCTATGTACGCAGATCGCGTCTCTCTGGGTCTTTCGTCATTAACACGGCTTGTTCCGTGTAAAGTGTTGAAGTAAGTCAGTTTATTATTGTTGATTTATAAAGTTTTTATTTCAAGTTTTGTAAGTTAACTTCCTAGGCCAACTTACTAGGCCTACCTCCTTAGCTTCAAAGGAAGTCAGGGACATCTAGGGCTTACGCTAAAATTATCAGTTAGCTACTTATTGATTTTAAAATAGTTTGGATGCTACTACTGTACTCTATTTTCTCCTCTTAAAGAATATGTTTTGTTTTTGTTAGAGTCAGATCACCGAACGCCTTTTTCAAGTTTGTAAATGGCCTTTAAAATAGTCGTCAATAATACTTATTTTCTTTAATTCGACTCCTTAAACCCTAGACTAAACTATGGTTTGCTAAGACATTTAAACATTATTTTAATTCTTAAATAATACAAAAACTATTAGTTTAATAATTTAAAGAAATTTTGGGGTCCTATGGGAAGGCTTAATGTTATTTGAAAGTGTAGGTCTTAGCTATCTGAGAGAGGTTTGAATTTTTCTTTTTAAAGTATCTTAACTTGACATAGATTAAACCTTTATAAAACATAAACATATTGGGTAACCTAAACAAAATTACTTTACCTACAAAATTAAATAAGTTTAAGTCGAATGCATTCTTAACTACAAAATAAAGCAATGTAACACTGCAAGCCCCTATTCTGTCAGGAGGGATTTCAGTTTAAAATATTCATAAGTTTCCTCGCTCATTGTAACTTGCATTTTGCCAAACAAAATTACAAAACTTGAAATAAAAACTTAAACAATCAACAAAAATAAACTGCCTTACCTCGTATGGTACCCACCTACCCAATAGATCGGTACCCACCTACCGTGTAGGTTGATACCAGCGACCAAGTAGATTGATACCCACCGACCAAAGTAAATTGGTACCCACATACCGAGTAGATTAGTACCCACCTACCGAGTAGATAGGTACAATTCTACCGAGTAGTTGGTTCTTATTTACCGTGTATAGTGTTTTCTCATAACCGAGTATGATAGTTATTTTTAATGGAGAAAGTTGGTTGTTTTATCCCTATTTAATAGTTTATTCTCTACTAAATGTTTTAAATGAATTACTTGGTTAGGTTTTACACACGCCAATAGGTTAGTCATTTAACCAAGTACAGTTAGTTATATTCAACCATGATATTCAACCAACTTCAGTTGGTTGTGGCAACCTTTTAAACCGGTCGGTGCTATAGTAACACTTTTAATCTGTTAAGGTAAATATTTTTTTGGTTGAAATCAACCATATGGTTTTCTCAGTAAACGAACATCATTATGCTTTTACCTTTCGCGTAACTAAACCCATACTCAAAATAAGTTTCTCCTCATGTGTTCCGTGACAATTCCAAAAGTGTGAATAGATAAATTGGTATAAATTAATTGAAAGTACTATAGTGTTTAAAAGAAAATTATCTATAAACTGATTATGAAATTCAAATTAAGATGGTTTGTCATAAAAAAAGATGAAATTGATAGGCGCACGTAGGCCTACGAGAAGGGTTGATGTCAAAAGAAAACGTGGAGACAAAACTGTTAAAGATGAGATGGCTTGATTCTCAAAGAAAAGTATCAAAGTCTTAAGCAAGTGTCTAAAAATTGCTCTGCATTAATTTTAAGACCCCATGTTAGTGGCATCAATGTATATGCAGGCAGAATTTGAGCATTTCACATAACAATCAATAAAGTCTGAAGACAAATCGGGAAAGTAAATTTCTCGGGTGCTCTATAAACTCTGTAATTTTGTCCAGTTTTATTATACAACTATAATTGAGTTGAGTTGCCAGCTCGTGCCACGTAGAATGTGAGACGAATTCCCAGTCCAGTCCAGTCCCGCTCCGATCCGCTGGACTCGGCCGTAAACGCAGTACGCAGCGTCGACGCCAATTATAGTTACGATCCCGGTTGTACCGTACCTTGATTTATTCGCCTCGCCTCGAGATGAGACTTGATGGTTACTAAATGTTGCGTACAATTTACGGCGTGTGAGAAATTCGCTGGCTGCAAGATAGTGCCACATCCGACTAACCATGCATAGCCTACTTGGGGTAAAAAAAAACTCAAATAATAAATTTTTATAAATTCTTCAAATATAATATTAGATTGAAGATGGATTAAAATTAGTTTACGTGATCTCCTTGGTACGGTAGATGTAATTGATAGGTTTTTTATAAGAATTTAAAAACTATTTAAAGTAACGTAAACCTCCAAAACAATTTTCTCTCTTTGAAATAAGTTTTAAATAAAAAAAGAATGAAATTTATGTTTCTCTAAGCACATTTACTTTTAAAATCAATTATACACTTTATCATCATACATATGTTTCTAAATAAATGTCTTTATGTACAGCATTGATTGTACTGTTATGTGAAATCCCATGTTTAAGTTTATGTTAATTATTTAAGTATTTGATATTTTATTAATATTGAAATACCGGTACTCCTTACAAACGCCTTACAAAGGTAATACGTCTACAGTAATCAGTCATGTGAACTCTGTAAACAATGCACCAAACCGTTAAAGACATAAAACGCAACAGGTTATTTTCACAAGTCTGGGAATCGCGATTTATTAAAGATTGATTTTTTAACTGACTCAGAATTAGGCTTTTCTATTTCAGTGCTTTATGATTGCTTAGTTGAGTTTACTTCAGTTACTTTCCGTGGACGAAGAATTTAACAGTTAGCTTGTTTTTGAAACAAATTTCACATAGAAAGTTAGAAAGAATATTGCACGCAAGCTCCCTCTTCGGGATGGGCAAAAACTAGACAAGTCTGCAAAAACGCTAGGCCGGATTCCTAGACAATGGTGGGTTAATCACAGACTACTGGACGCGGTAATTATCGAAAGGCAAACCGATTAGGGGGCCAAGTCGGGGCGATTAGAACCACCCTTGTCAAACGCGGCAGATATCCGCTCAGTGTCCGGCGGTGGCGGCACACTCTTGCGGCAACCCTTTGGCCGGCGACACACTACCGGACTTTTAACCGGACCAAGCATCGTACCGAGCGTACTGGAGGTGGTGTTCCTACGAAAAATCAAAGAAAAGATCGGTCCGGTGTACCATCCGATTTACGGTAGTGTCAAGGTAAATTTTGCTTCGAGCGCCGCGGTTCCGTACGGAGCGTCTCCCCGAACGCTCGCGATGGAAAGCCTCTCCCTTCTTCACCTAAAACTGTAGCGCTCTCGCTCACTCAAGCTCTCCCTCGCTCTCTAAACTTCCTTCACCTCACTCGGTGAATTTGTTTGGTACGATGCTCGGTCCGATGTACGGTCCGGTGTAAGTCCGTTAGTGTGTCCTCGGCCAAAGGCCGGAACCCTAGGAAACTAAGCTGACCGGGGAAGTTCGAAACGCGTTATAAGTGTTTATCAGAAATTCGTTGGTAAACCTTACGTGTGTATTTGTTACACAGTACCAAATTAATATATTCTTCTTTATGGCTGTTCTTCATTTATTAAAGCTATAAATTACTATAGTAATGTAAAAAGATTAAATACGACATTCCTTAGTGATACTAAAATTGCTATACGGTAGATCGAGGATGGGCGTATACAGAGAATTTTATAAGACACATTCGAATACACAGTGGAGTTTCAACTTCCTCATCACTGAGACTTCTAACACAGTAATTTCCTGTGAATTCCAATATTTTTTAACGAACTTTGAGTTGAAATTCTAAAAAAGTAAGGGTCATTGCACAGAAAGAGAGTAAATACGGTATCTCTAAACTGTAACTACCGAGCTTTTCATAATCTCCTATCGAGTTATTTCTGTTTCCCCACTATATTATTTATCAGTACAAAATATGTACAAGATATATCAAAGGATTTAGAAACTTTCTTCAAAAATAAGTTTTTCTAATGCCTGAATAAAACTCATATTCTAATGCTTGAATAATTCTTTATAGGGGTTAGTACATATTAACCCATAGATCTTATAATATTGCTTTTTTGAATTTAAAAAAGAAACTTGATTAACCTTAAAATAAATCGCAAGCTAATAATATAATCATCATACCTTCACGCACATAATCCTAATACGGTAATACGGTATAGATCTACATTGCAAAGATTCCCATACAGCTTCAAATGAAGTTGTAAATAATGGGACTGTAAGGTTTAGTTAGAAATCTTTTGAAAATTTGTCTAAGCCATACAGCAATTTATAAGGAGCAGGATGTTTTTAATTGGTATCTTGTATATAAATTAAACAGGTTATTATTTTTGCCCCTCTAATTATAGATTGTATCCAGATATATACTCGATTTGATTGAATGAAAGTAACTTCTGTAACCTCTTGGTTAAGTAACTTCTGCCAATGTCCCATACAAAATGGAACGTGTTAAAAGATAATGTAGATACTCCGATCAAAGCATTTCTCTTCCAGACATTTTAGATCAGCACCAATTCATCACGAAATACTGTTTTCCCCTCGACCTCCTGCGAGGGTAGAATACAACCCGGACCGGGGATCCGCGAGGTCCGTCGGAGTTGAGCAGAGTCGGGTTCCGTTTCCCCCACGACCTCCTCCGAGGGTAGAAGACAGCCCGGACCGGGGATCCGCGAGGTCCGTCGGAGTTGAGCAGAGTCGGGTTCCGTTTCCCCCACGACCTCCTCCGAGGGTAGAAGACAGCCCGGACCGGGGATCCGCGAGGTCCGTCGGAGTTGAGCAGAGTCGGGGTCCGTTTCCCCCACGACCTCCTCCGAGGGTAGAAGACAGCCCGGACCGGGGATCCGCGAGGTCCGTCGGAGTTGAGCAGAGTCGGGGTCCGTTTCCCCCACGACCTCCTCCGAGGGTAGAAGACAGCCCGGACCGGGGATCCGCGAGGTCCGTCGGAGTTGAGCAGAGTCGGGGTCCGTTTCCCCCACGACCTCCTCCGAGGGTAGAAGACAGCCCGGACCGGGGACTCGCGAGGTCCGTCGGAGTTGAGCAGAGTCGGGGTCCGTTTCCCCCACGACCTCCTCCGAGGGTAGAAGACAGCCCGGACCGGGGATCCGCGAGGTCCGTCGGAGTTGAGCAGAGTCGGGGTCCGTTTCCCCCACGACCTCCTCCGAGGGTAGAAGACAGCCCGGACCGGGGATCCGCGAGGTCCGTCGGAGTTGAGCAGAGTCGGGGTCCGTTTCCCCCACGACCTCCTCCGAGGGTAGAAGACAGCCCGGACCGGGGATCCGCGAGGTCCGTCGGAGTTGAGCAGAGTCGGGGTCCGTTTCCCCCACGACCTCCTCCGAGGGTAGAAGACAGCCCGGACCGGGGATCCGCGAGGTCCGTCGGAGTTGAGCAGAGTCGGGGTCCGTTTCCCCCACGACCTCCTCCGAGGGTAGAAGACAGCCCGGACCGGGGACTCGCGAGGTCCGTCGGAGTTGAGCAGAGTCGGGGTCCGTTTCCCCCACGACCTCCTCCGAGGGTAGAAGACAGCCCGGACCAGGGACTCGCAAGGTCCGTCGGAGTTGAGCAGAGTCGGGGTCCGTTTCCCCCACGACCTCCTCCGAGGGTAGAAGACAGCCCGGACCGGGGATCCGCGAGGTCCGTCGGAGTTGAGCAGAGTCGGGGTCCGTTTCCCCCACGACCTCCTCCGAGGGTAGTAGACAGCCCGGACCGGGGATCCGCGAGGTCCGTCGGAGTTGAGCAGAGTCGGGGTCCATTTCCCCCACGACCTCCTCCGAGGGTAGAAGACAGCCCGGACCGGGGACTCGCGAGGTCCGTCGGAGTTGAGCAGAGTCGGTTTCCGTTTGACAGTTACGAGAAGTATCTATTCCCGCAGTCCATTGTCCAATCGTCGTAAACTCCGGTATTGTGCCATTGTGGACGCCTCGTGATTATGCCAGATTAAAGTCAGACCAAAGTTATTGCCTTTTCTTGGCTGCGTTATCAATATTCCAGAGCGACAGTGGCCACTTAGCTTTTATTGACTTTAAATTGGCGCATTAAACGCTCTAGTTCCGCCGGTGGCCGCGCGCCGCGCTGCGGTAGCTTTACGCCACCTCAACGCGAACAGGTACATAGATGGAGGGTTAACGAGTGACATTGCCGCAGTAAAGGGAAAGTGTTTTATAGCAGCTTGTGGTACGGTTCAAAAAGAATTCGTCACAAAATCGCAGATCAATACCTCATAACATAATTAACATAACATAATATAATTTTCATTGTTGGTGCAAGTCAAGCACAGTAGTGTGCAGTACATGGGTTCATGGGTGCTTATGCCATTATAAAAATGAAAGCACTGTTAGAATTATGTTAAAACAAATTTATGTTATAGTTTGACAAAAAAGCCAAATAACTACAATGTCTATTGCATAAACAGATTACAAACGTACAAAAAGAAAATACAGATCTATGTTTGCCACAATTGTGGAAATGCTTAAGTTTGCATGTTTTGATAATAAGATAAGTCCCAGAGGTCATCGAGATCTTAATCGCACATTCGAAAGTATTTGTTGATAGAATAACTGTTCTTATAGAAGCAACATTTTTGTATTGGAACATCTGACTACATTTAAGAATATTAGTTCAATAAAAAGCTGTTCTCATTCAAAGTATTCATTGTAGATTGGGGATAAAAACCAGAGTACATCCATACACTTGCGGCGAATGAGCGTAGCGAACAAGCTCTCCTGAAGGTCAAAAACTCCTCAGGTTAGCATTGCTAAGCATGCTGAGTAAGGTAGTATCTAATAAAGAAAAATAACTTGGTCCCGATTCCAGGACTTATTTTTCAAAAGACATTATAGCCTTTCTGGACAGGGTCATCCATTGGAAAGTAATTAAGTATGCTAAAACTGCTTTTCAGAGTATTAGTGTTAAGTAACAAAGGTTTTTGAGAATAAAATTTTATGCGTGTTATAATTATTTATTTATAAATTGTACTTAATATTATAAATGTTATTAAAAATCTTCCAGACTTTATTTTAATCAGTGAATAGCCATAATTTTTATTGAAAATCGAAAATCTGAAATATTATAAAGTTATATAATCAAATTAACTAGCATAATTTTACTTTCAACAAATAAGGAAACTCTGAACCCTATATGAAATGAATAATTTTTTTGTGAATGAATTATTGTTCTTTAAAATTCTATGGACAATCTAAAGAAAATACTATATGCAATGCCAGCACAAACCTCTGACAAAATGACACCTTCGATGCTGATTCAACACTCATTAAACCCATTGTACAGTTATTGTTTAGCAATAAAGGCGCGCGACTCAGAGGAAATAAAAAGGAAGATAAAATATACTATTAAAGAACCACCACCGTTCGGAAGCTAGGAAACCCATTCGCCGTCTACCCACCTTTCAAGGAAAACTCATCGCGGCAGCAATAACAGATTCACTTAAAATGATTGCAAAGAAAACAATATGTGGTTTAATTGTATAGCCATAGGCCTCAATTTCGCGGGTTTATGCGATGAGAATCAAAACGGCGGAGTGACCGAGCGGGTTTATGGGCCATAAACCATTGTAGCTGCTACATATTGTTTTAAACCGGCTTAATTGCGGTGACCGTAACCAACGGAATCTCCCCCCCCCCTCGTTTATCCGCAGTCGCTAGTTTCCCGGCTTCTGAATATTAACACGCCACATTACCCGGCTATTGTGCATTATCGCGGCGAGTTTTGCCGCAGTTTCCACTCTATCCCACGACCCGGGACGGCGGTCGTAATCTGGGGAACAGTGCAGTCACTCCGCGGACGCAGAGGGACGCCGCGCCGTCAAACGTCACAGAATCCGCCGGACAACATGATGGGGTGAGTGAAGAGGAACTTAGTTGGAAAGTCAGGATCAGTCCTGGTTCTGAGTAGAGGAGTATCTCTCCGGGTGAACTAAAGATCCTGTAATAAGGCTGGGACGAAAGAGCTTGGAACTGCATATGCTGAATAGGATTATTTCAAATTGAATGATGACACTCTGTCGTTGTGGCGAAAACCGTCTATCTTAAAGGGGCAGAAACTCCTCAACTAAATTAGTTTAATTTGACTAAGAATGATGTGGATCACCCCAAATGGAACTATAAAGGTAAGAACTCATAATATGATATTCTGAAGTCTCATTTTTACGAAAAAGAAAATTAAGCCTGGATGATAAGTTTGACGTTCTTTACATAGTGATACGGCTACCAAATTTTGATTGAGGGAGAAAGAGAAGCATTACCAGATCACAGGCACAGAAAAGACTTAGTATTATCTGATGAGCCTGCAGCACCGGAACGAATGGAGGTAACAAAAAAGAATGTGTATCACTTCTGGATTGCACAGCATCCTATGTAAGGAGCTACTGGAAAAAGCCAATCAAACAAGTCGACATTTACATAGAACATAAAGTCTCATATAGAACCATGTCAAGATGATTGCTTGACATTTTTAGGGAAATTAGATTTGTAAACAATAGGGATTAGGTTGCTCTAAGTAATTTTAGAAAATTTATCTCTCTGTCATTTAAAAAAGAAATAGACTTAGAAAAATACCTAATATATCGCATCGTCTGTTACTGATATTTACTACAAAGTTTAGGTTTACCGAACAAATGTTAGAGCCCCAGGTACTATACCTAATAGAGAAATACACAAACCAGATCTCTATATCTAGGACTTATTTTGACAAAGAGCATAATCGCACAGCCCACCAAATGTATTGTCTGTCTTTATTAATGTTTTTATCAGGGGATAACTATCAAAAATTACATGACAATGTCATACCATCTTGTGAAAGAAATCAAAGAAAATTGTAAAAATAACGTTAGAATGTTAGAAATCGTAAAACTTTCTGCTTAATTTAACAGTATGAAAAACGAAAAATACTACATTCAAAGACATAGTTAACTGCACTCATCTGCCATTTTTTATTGGGCTAATGCCAATGAGGTTTTACCTGGTTGAATTGTAAGTTATTAATATTTAGTAAAGTAATCCTAAAAAATCAATCGGGAGGTAAGTATCAGTAACAAAGCTACACCTATTAATTCTAATTATCAAAAATTTTAGTGCCATATTAACCTACCACCATTTTAAGTACACCATATTAAGTACGCACCAGATAGCGTCGGTGTCTTAAATAAAGTATCAAATTGTATTGAAGAGAGGGCGCGGTAGAGAGGTATGCGTGGCGGGGTCTGGGGCGATCGCGTGGGCCCGGGCCCTCATTTGGCCGCCAGCCGCGTCTGGACCGTAGACGGCTAATTGTACCGGGTAATCACCACAGTCGTGATCTACCGGGTAAAGGTTACACACGTTACACTTGACATGTCGGGGGTAAACACACACGGCACACACCGACACCGTTGTTTGGCCAAACACCGACGCCGAGGTTGCAACATCCGCCAGTGAAGGGCGACGGTCACCAGCGCCCAGGGGAGAAGACAGAGGTGGCTCCCTCGCCGGCGGCGGCGGCGGTGGACGCGAGAGCTAGACACCACCGAGGAGTGCAGCACGTTAACCTACTTGCGGGTGTCGAGGCGTCGCTGAGGTCTCACTTAGATCCCTTAATAGCCACCCATCCGTCAAGGGAATCTCTGATTATTTTACTCCGTAACAAAGGTCTATTAGGAGAAAGTCTTAATATGGGCAATTAAAATATTTAAGTTCTAAACATACTCCAATGAACGTCACATAATGACAAACTCACTCCTCGTGTGCCGTGTGAGTCAGTCAAATTGGCACTGGTGCAGTTAATTATCAAGAAGGAAGTATATACCGTATTTCTGATGAACCCGGGAAACTAAAACTGTAGTAAAACGTCGACTAACTACAAACAGTAAAAATCTCCCATTATAAACTTTGAGATATACTGCTTTTACTGGCTTCAAGTATTTGTTTTTGTAGATCTGGATTTTGGAATAGGCCTAAGTCTTCGAAATAAACCATTACTTGGCAGGGGTGGACTGACACTATGAAAAGGGCGGTGGAATGGGTAACGGAGGGGCGCCATATATATATGGTATTCATATTATTATGTATATAATAAAGAACATTTATTATACATGTTTCGACTATCATATAATTTTCTAGCAATTAAAATTGTAACGTTACAATATTAAAGAGTTTATATATTAATTACGGTACTTGAAAATGACATAACTTAGTTGAAACATGTGACAAAAAATGGATACTTTGGTCTTTATTTCTAATGATTATAATAACAGAATCCCATAAAATTTAAACAATATACAATGTATCTATAGAAGTATATTACTGTAGTTTGTAAAATACAGTAAATCAAACAAGTTTAAAACAGTAACTTCTTAATTTTCAATAAACATTACAAACTGATATTAAAAATCAAACCAATGAAAGTAAAAATAACTTTATAATAAACATTTGAAGGCTTTGTAGGCAATTATTACTTGAAAGCCGTAGTTTTTATCTTTATCAAAACCAACATATTTTATTTGCATTACTGTTGGTATATTGCTGCCCATAAAAAGTCAACATATACCAACATTTTATACGTTAAGAAGTCTTCGTAATTGTTCACTCTCCTCACTCAGCTTGTCGATTATCTTATAATTATTGATCTTGACAAGAACATCCCCCTCCATGGTCATGAGAAATAAGGTCTGAAGGTGTTCATCAGTGAGTCGTGAACGGAACGGAGCCTTGTTTTGATATATTTTAATTTTACAAAGGGGCGTTCACATGACACTTGGGTAGTTGGTAATGTCAAGAGATAGCCTATTCTTAACGACTTTTAAAAGGTTCGTGTGCAGCCTAGAAAACAAAAACATTGTAATTGTTCACTCTCCTCACTCAGCTTGTCGATTATCTTATAATTATTGATCTTGACAAGAATATCTCCCTCAATGGTCATGAGAAATAAGGTCTGAAGGTGTTCATCAGTGAGTCGTGAACGGAACGGAGCCTTGTTTTGATATATTTTAATTTTACAAAGGGGCGTTCACATGACACTTGGGTAGTTGGTAATGTCAAGAGATAGCCTATTCTTAACGACTTTTAAAAGGTTCGTGTACAGCCTAGAAAACAAAAACATTGTACTCAAGTAAGACGTCGAATGCACACTTGAAGCAAGTATTGCATTTTAAAAACTTTTACACTGAATATACTGCAAATCATTTGGGCTTCTTTATTCGTCATCATTTAAGTTGGAAACCAATTCTTCTTCCGAGAGCTCACCTTCAAAATCATCGGCTGGTTCTGTTATGTTTACCGGCTTTGACAACTAGTGATGACACGGTGATTAAAATATACTAATTCCACCTCCAGTTTCCCCTCCTCACAACAAGTAACTAATTCTATTATTCTTTGAAAGCTAGAAAAGTTAATGCCAATGCTGTTAAACCGCTTGGGATCAAAATATTTTAAATCTAAGCATAGACTTTGTTTTGCTGCAAACTTTTCGTTCATACATTTAACATGCAGCTTGATCTTTAACACAAACGGTTACTTCAAATCGGCGATTGCTATCCTCAATTAGGCCTCGTCTCCTGATGAAGTTCCCCCCGGCATTTTTTTCTTCTTCCTACTCTCACCCCAGGCAGTTTTGTTTTTTTGAATATTTCTTCCATATTTGGAACTGTACCCGACAAGTGTTCTATTTTATTTGTCATTTCAGTGACGAAGACGTCTGCAGCTTTGAAGACATCGGCAAACTTGGACCTAGCACCTTTTAAATCCTAAAGGCGCCTTTTTCCTAAGTGCAGCTTACTAGCCTCAATGCTTAAACATAGTCAAGATCCTTGGTTTGCAGGTAATCTGTAAGTGGAGTGATGTACTAAAAAATCATCAGGAAATTCATTGCAACGAAGATTGCCTATAAACTGCATAGTTTTTCCAAAATGCAAATACAGCATCGTTCCTAAACCTGTTAAAATTGTCGAGTTATTAAAATAATGGATTACAAGAGTCATTTTAATACGCATATTTATATTCAAAATTATACACATTCCAGAATAAATACAAATATAAACTTTGTATAAGGTTTAACAAAATCCATCTGGGATTGACCTTTACTCGTACTACGTCACAATGGTCGCGCCCAGGCTGACTGGCTGACGGCTGTTTCGCCGCACAGGTTTTTTTTTTTTTTTTTTTTTTTTGAGGGAGAGGCGGAAAAATGCATTACGCACACAGGTGGCCAGCCTGTAGTGTGGGGCTCCCCTAAAAAACGGGTTTACCCACTAAATACCTCCTCTACTCTTTAGGAATCTAACCTGGAATTGTTTATCACATTACGTCAGGCTAGGCCTAAATTTGGCTTACGCCCGTCGGGCTCGCTCCTTATCCAGCCGCTCTATCAAGGGATCTGGGCCACTTCGCGGTCCAGATCGGTTTTCTTTTCCAGGAGGATGCCCCGGACGAACTGTGACAAACAATCCCAGTTGCCCTCATCCTCCAAAATCTTTTGGCAGACCGAGTCCACCGAAAATGCACCAAATATTTGTGTGGCCTCCAGGCGGGGCCCTTCCCAACGGGGACATCGGAAGAATGTGTGTTCCGCATCGTCGGGAACACCCGGGCAATAAATGCAGTCCGGTGAACCGGTCTTTCCCATCCGGTTCAGGTACGACCGAAAATAGCCGTGACCTGTCAAAAATTGGGTCAGGTAGTAGTCCACCTCCCCATGCCGCCGTTCCACCCATGGTTGGACCTGCTTGATAAGTCGCGCAGTCCATCGTCCTCGGGTGTCGTGCTCCCAGCTGTGTTGCCACTGCTGGAAGGTTCGGGAGCGCTCTTCTGTTCTTGCCGTGTCCTTGCCGATCTCGCCACGTCTCTGATAAATCGCTTTCCTCTCCCCTGCCAAGAGCTTGACAGGGATGACTCCGGCGACCACCAGGACGGCAGGCTCGGACACTGTCCGGTAGGCGGAACACACCCTGAGCGCGGCTTGACGCTGAACCCGGGCGAGTCGCAGCCTGTAGCACTCCTTGTCTAGAGCGCCTGCCCACACCTCTGCCCCGTGTTAGCCAACTATGTCGAGTCAGTGGTACACGAAAGAGTTCCCAGTTGGAGCAATTTATCAAAGTTGAACATTCAATTTATATGAAGATATTATGTTCAATCATCATGTATTATGTACCGTATCATGTTATGATGTATTATGTTCAAGTCATGAAGTGCAAACACATATGTTAATCGTTTTAGGAAAAATAAAAATTCACAAATATTGAACTTTCAAAAAATATTTTACAATTCCTTATAATGAAATAATCTTGTCCTAGGGGCGCCGGGGCGCCTTGATGGGGAGGGCGCACCGGGAATTTTCCCGGTGTCCCGGCGGCTCAGTCCACCCCTGTTACTTGGCCCAGCAATTAAAGGTGTTTAAGTCTGAATATTAGTGGTATAAGTTACTAAAATAAATCTAAAGTTTTTACTGGTGTTTGTTCCAAAAATTTAAATTTTTGATGGCGTTTTCTATATCTATGCGTGCTGATGCGCTTTATATATCCATGGTTTTTACAAATATATATGACTTCCATTTTAAATGCAGAAGCACAATTTTTTCATACTGATCGAATTACGTTGCAGCATGAGGGTTCTATTGTACGACATGGCTTTCATGGTTGATAGTTCCAAAGCCATTATATAGTCTTAACCTTCCCAGTGACTGGCCCCAATCAGGCTAAGAATGCTAAATCTATCTCACGATTAAATAATAAAGAGATAACCGATAAATCACCCCAACGAGTCCAGCAATTGAGACATGGTCTGCATATGTTGGATATGGTCGATTAACACCTCTCGTTATTGATGAGCGCACCCCTAACATTACCGGCGGTGGAGTGGTGGACCTGGACACCGATGGTCGTGACCTACCCTCACACCCCGCGCACGCACCGCCGATTACACAATTCACACATTCATCAGGCCTAGATTACACCCCCGGCTTCCAGGGGAGCCAAATAATATGTTTATTCCGTACTGCTGTCGACGCCGACGCGCGGACAAGGGTGAAGGACTGTGTGAACCGGGATGTGGAGCGGGGTTGGTAATTGGGGGCGCAAGTGCCCCGGTAATGGGAGGGATCTGGGGTGCGGATGCGGTGATGCGGTGGTAGACCGGTGTTGTAGTTGTATAATGAATCTCGGAAAATACTATTGGTTAAATTTAAAACATAAGTAACCACCTAAGTGAACCACTAATTGTGAACCCACGATGAAATAAACATCAGTGATTGTTCAATCGTAAAAATGTAAGTATATTAGTTTATCGACCCAGAGGTAGTATCGGATTCCCCAATAGGCCCAGTGGACCCGGGCCTAGGGGCGCTAGGTGCCAGGCGGAACACTTCCAAGGGAAAAATTAAAAATTACATACATAGTTTCAAACTACAAAAACGTTTTTGAAAATATTAATAGTTTTACTATGAGGTACCACACTGAAAAAATTATACCCCGTCGCAACAGTCCTGCGTACTCTGCGAATTTCCTAAAGAATTTTGATATATTTTATTTCTTCATAAACACATTGGGGGTGGGTACATAGGATTGGTGCCATCTCGGGTTTTAAGCAAATATAAATTAAACCTTACTTATTGAATGTCCATACAAAATTTGATTAAGCTCTGCTATGTTTTGATTTCCCCATAAACACCATGGGAGTGAGTATGTGTGTTTGACGACACATGGGTTTTGCAAGCATTTGCAAGGTTTTGCAAAATATAAGTTGTACCTTTCATAGTGACTATACATGCCAAATTTTATCAAGCTATTCCAATAAATAAGCAAGATAGGGGAAGTTTGTCAAAATGTTTGAGCAAAATAACCACATTGGTGAAAAAAGAACAAGATTAGGAGGTGTTGAAATTAATTTTTTTAAAGTCATGTATAAACTTGTGTGTTGGGAATACAGATAAGAATATAGAGGTTAGTGTTAACTCTAGCATACGATACAACAAAAAAGGCGCCAGGTGGAAATACCCTTTAGAATATTTGCCGGAACGAATATAATATTTCGCACAGGGGCGCCTGAATGCTCAGAAGTTTTATTTAATATATTATAGTTTTATACATACTTATTTAAACAAGAATTAAGTCATGTTTCTTAGGACTTTCACTTTGCCTACCAATGAATGGAAAAGTGTATCAAATAGATCACGACTGCATAATTAAGAGTTAAAATTATATATATGTTCGTTATTTTATTTTATTTTAAATAAAATTGAATAACACAAAATTAATCAGTTTTTTTTTTAATACTTACCAATAGATGTAATTGTTTAAACCTAAAACAAACAACTAATCGTAAATCCTAGTAAATACTATGACCTAACCTTCATACGCCCTTGACGTTAAGATAACATCTCAATTTACACTTCTTTTCGATTAACCATTTAATTCAGTCATGGTTAGATTGAAGTCGAGAGGAAATTCGAGCTAGTTTTGACAAAAAACCCAAATACTGGAAGGATGAGGAGGAGGAGCTGGATGGAAGGGCGGGGGCCGTCGAGGTATCGCACCCGAGGATCAGAAGGGCTTCGACACCGGAAGCCCTGTGATGGGGGCTCAAGGCAATAACATATGTAATATTTGTTCATGTAACTTCCGTCGCGTAAAAAATAAATAGCCCGCTTGCTCGGCAGCGGTTCCCACGCCCGCGCCCGCGCTTGTAGCTGTAATGGACGAGGACGGTACGTAGTGTTACGCATCGGACGTCGCACTGGTGGGAACGCCCGGCGCGACGTCAGGTGTTCTTGATGAGTTGGGTTTCTATAGCATTAGGTGATTGTACACATTGGTTTTGTCGTGCTAAAAAGCTTCACAAGCCTATGTGCCAAGTGTCACATACCATTTTCAGGAGAAGGGAGATAAAAACTTGCCAAATCATCCGCATATTATTATTATTAATTGTAGATAGCAATTTATTTGTATTAGCTTGTCATTTTGAAAATGGTTAGAATACAGTCAAAACCCATACTCAAATCCTAATCATAAGCTTTTTAAATACTGTATATACAAGTGTAGATCTTCTTAGTTATTTTTAGAGATTTCGATGACCCCGAAATCTTATGATAAACCAACTAATATCGTTGACTATATAAACTAACGTGAATCGACTTCTCATCCAATGTATTTTGTTTGATACCAAAATTTGGAACGTTCATGTACGCCGCACCAGAATCGTTGTAATCGATGTGGTATAGTTATTCAGCTGGAATTACAGTGCAGTAAACACATTTAATCGCAACGTAACCCTCAGTTATAAAATGTTCCATCCTTGATTGACAAGAGTGGTAGTACCATTGACTATGTACACTAAAGTGAATAGACCTCTCATCCAATGCATTTAGTTTGGGCATTGACTATTTCATAGTCAATGGTTTGAGGCAAAAATTTGGAAGTTCGGTGTACGCGGCGCCAGAGTCGCTGCCATCGATGTTGTTATTATTCAGCTGAATTTACAGTGTTGCAAAAACACTTAACCAAAACATAAACATAACTTTCAGTTATAAAATGTTTCATCCTTGGTTGAGAAGAGTGGTATTACTGATTTATCTATCATGTGTTACATGTACTTCCATGTACGCCGCACGAGATCGCACCACCGTCAATATTTTTCACACACGCCCATGCTATGAGAAGTCTACTCACGTTAGTGTACATAGTCAATGGTAGTACTGATTTACCTATCAAATGTTTCTTCTACTTTTTATGTACACCGTGGAAGATCGCGCCACCAATAGGCCAAATAGGTTTCAAACACGCCTATGCTATAAGAAGTCTATTCACGTTAGTGTATATAATCAATGCTAATATTATCCACTAAATATTTTTAGTACGGTAATTTTTATTTCAAAAGGGATTGATTTGGAGTTTTTTTTTTTTTAGGAAATGTAAAACATTGAACTTTTTTACTAATTTTGAGAAATTAGCATAAAAATTGATATAGCTATAAATCAATAGGTGTTTGGTTAAAAATCCAAACTTTTATTGTATAAGCCAAGAAACCTTCCTTTTACAGAGCCTTATACCCACCAACATTTTCTATCAAGGTTGATGAGACTTCACGACTTGAGGAAGTGTAACCAGCCGTGATTACCTGCATGCTCCCACAGAAACTCTAGCTGTAGGTGAGGATAAACACAGTGAGATGTCGTGATGGACGATTAGGAGGTGTGATAAGAAAGGCTCATCTCGTAACTGATGACTCAGAGGATGCCGACCGACCCTGAGGTGCTGTGAGAACGCCTCCGTCTCGGACCGCTCCTGACTCATATCCAGTCCGACATTTAATTGGTTCAAATCGCTCGGACCCGCGGGACGCAGGACCTGGACCGGAAGGAAGCTGACTAGGTGGTGGGAAACAGCGGAATCAGCAGCTCCCAAGTTGACCAAGGTCACCGACGAATGATTATACGTGCGATTTGTTTGCCACGCTAATAACACTGTGCCGAGGTTGCCATATATTTTGATTCGGGTTTCCCAAGGGCCCTGGTCACCGTATGTTATTTTCTAAGTGAATGGAATATATTAAAGTTCTAGTAAATGGAGTAAAATCTAAATGATAACTGTAGGACCGCAAATAAGCGTTAAGTACCAACCGTATGTTTATTGAGGTTAACTTTGCGGATTTGGGTTTTGGAAAGAGATCAATAATCATTATAAAATCATACCTTGAACAGTAAATTTGGATACAAGAAAAAAACCATAGTTTCTTTGATCGTTGTGTCTCACAATAAAATTAAGTACAAACCACCCTCTGCCTACAAATTTTATTTTGTAGTTCAAATTTCGTTATAACTGTCTTAAGATAATTTTGCTATATCATAGAAAATGTTTAGCCCCTCCTCCCAATCCTTCTTATTTCCAACCAGGAAGGAATATTCAATTCTCATTCCTATAGTTAAGGGATGAGTACCGGTAAATAAAAATCATCTTTCTTCAAGACATTCCGAACAACTAAAATGACTCACACTCACTTCATACAAGATATGCGGACTTTTTCACTTACTACTGTTGGCTAAAATGATCAAAGATGATTTAAATAATAAATATAAAAGTCATGAGTATTATTATTAATTCAAACTGAAGATAATTTGTTGTTTATATGAAAAATAAGATATTTAAGATGGGTTTGGTTAAAACAATTTAATTGAAAGTATATACAATGTTATCATAAAAAAAAGAGTTAGAAACCATGACCGTAGCCAAAGTCGCTGTGAAGCCCTCCGAAGTGGTGATGCCCATGTCCATACTCGTGATGCCCGTGGACGTGGACCGGGATGTGAACCGGAACCTTGACCGGGTACGGCACCTCCTTCTCCACCGGGTAGGGAACCTTCTTCTCAACTACAACTGGGTAAGGCTTCTCCACAGGGTAGGGGACTGGCTTCTCAACTGGCACCTTGACGGGATAAGGAACTTTCTTCTCGACGGGGTAAGGCACGTGTTTGACAACAGGAACGTGATAGGGGACAGGCCGGGGGACAGGCACCTTGACCGGGTAAGGGATGTGTTTCTCTACAGGGTAGGGCACCTTCTTCTCGACGTAGACGGGGTAAGGCTTGGGGATATGCACGGGGTACGGCCTCTCTACAGGTACCTTCACGGGGTAGGGGATCTTCTTCTCGACAGGGTAAGGTTTAGGGATGTACTCCTTGACCGGGTAAGGCACTTTCTTCTCCACAGTCACCGGGTAAGGTTTCTCCACAGGGTAGGGTACCGGCCTCTCGACGTGCACCTTGACAGGGTACGGCACCTTCTTCTCCACGTGGACCGGGTACGGCACTTTTACCTCCTTCTCTATCGTGATGGTCCTCACCTCGTGGTGGTGATGGTGACTGATGCCATCATGATCACCAAACTCGTACAGCCCACGTTTGGAGTGTTTCTTCTCCTCGGCCAGGACGACGGCTACCACGGCCGCCAGCAGCAGGAAGCTCCTCATGTCCGCAGCGGCTGGTCGTCTGTACTGACGGTGTCCAGTGAGTCCACCGTATATATACTCACTCGCTTCGGTTACACAAGTTAGTCTCGGTGCTGCAACACATACCGCACCATCGGATTACTATTAATTACTGCAGTAATGGTCTTGTTATGACGGACAGTTTGTTGGCTAGAGATACGAGATTATTTCGTGTAGATGCAATTGCAAAACCAATTGCAGTAGCAAGATTATTACATACACGCAGGTATATTACTACTAATTAATTTGTAGCTTTCCGTTTTAGTCCATTGATAACTGACTGTTTATTTTCTCTATCCAGCAGATATTTTATTTAAACGCCAAACTGCAGTAGTGAAGCAATTGTTGTTCAATTAATTTAATATGTTCTGCCATTTCGTTTTTGTATATTTTAATTTGCTTTGAGGTGAATAATATGGACTAACATCACTGCTAGATTTGTTATGAGCTGCATATGTAAAAAACGCCTGGCAGTGTAAAAAATTCGTAATTTGCGTCTATTTATGCAAAAACGAACAATTATATGAACATGGATATACTAAATGCATTCCTTTCTTTTTAGTCTACCTAGAAAAATAAGCACAACTAAATGTAATCCAAGACGAAACTAAGTGAATTTTAAAATTAGATATTTAGAGATAGTAGCTGAGCGACAGTAGAGCAGCGATAAAAGGTCATTGTCCCTGAAACGATTGTCCTAAAGCGATGCTGGTTCATGGTTTTGCTGAATTGCATGTTTCCATTACCTTTTTTTTATACCTCTCAGTTGAGGAAGTCGACGACGCAGACGTGATATGTAACTGGCACCACGAGTTGGTACATATGACATATTTTGCAACTAGACAAGAAGGCTATTTTAATATATTATTATAAAAGCAGCTTCTAGAAGCTTTTCATTTTTAATGGCAGTTCCATAGCATTTGAAGAAATTATGATTAACAATTAAATAAGTGCAAAATTGACACTAATCGCTCCACGACTGCGACTGAGTCTGCCCTCAGACCAGACTCGCTACAAGTCGCTCACCGCCTATTGCTCAGTGCCTATCGCAAGAATCGCTTCAAGGACAACGCACCTTAAAGTAAAAAAATATATGTAGGCGGAAAACGAAGTGAGTTAAGACCTACCCACGGCAAGGTTTTGTTTATTTTTTACCTTGATAACCATACAATATTGTAAAGTTTAGTGGGTGTATTTACATGCACCCTGTAATGAACGGTGTACTGAAACGCTCTTGCTCTTGTCTGCGCCTTGAACGTAATGACGACGTGAGAATGAATTTATCAAATAGTGTTTTTACAAGGTAAAAATTATTAGCATAAATGGGTATTTCTAATCATTTTTTGTTGTATTAGTACCTACCAAAAATGCATTGCTAATCGGGAAGTTATCATTTCTTTTTTTCAAACCGGTCATAAGTCCTGATACCGTATAGCAGTAGGCTTATGCTAAATTCTACTTAGTTTTGTCAAAATTTATAAAACCCCTGTAAGCATGAGCAATTTCTCAATCTTCGGTTTTAATTAGAGACATTTGACTCATGTTAAGCCTATTATATGCATTTTAAAACGGAACAAGGGTAAGATTAAACCAATTACTTAAGGGATGTTTTCAAATATGTAAAGGAAGATTAACGTTTGGCAAAAAGTGGAAGAAATTCGAAGCCCAGTGTTGTGGAGGGCGCTGGATCGGATGACAGGTACGACCAGGCTCTCACGCGAGACGAGAGTCACCACCGCACCAGTCGCCGACGCGACGGTGAACACTCCCGCTGCTACCGGTACCGGTATATCACCCGCTACTACGCGGTTTTGTCCGAGAAGTATTTTCCTCCTTAGAGAAAAAAACACCTAATTTTGTTCATAATACTGTATATGCAAAACTCTAATCCTATTTTGCAATATGAGTAAAGGTTTAACATATGTATGATTTGTATGTACTGACCTCAAAACCGGTTCTAACAATTTACTCAGAGCTTTAAAAAATAGGTTGATTTTAGGATAAAAATTATATGTAAGGTTTTACCAGCTTTGCTATGAAAAATCTAATTTCGTTAGAATCCTAAATTGTTATAATTAGTAACAGCGGGACCGAGCATTTGGTTATACCCCGTTCAAAATAAATGTGCGGTCGAAACGCAGATTTCAATGCCCCCATTTTTCCCGTTCCTCCCGCTGCTAAGAATCCAACCAATCAGAATCACTGAGAATTACCACAGCTGTTTAATATCTCATGTCAAATTATGCCAATGTTTTGATTTTTTCGTAAACAAACATTCTAATTTTGACATTTGAGATGTAACGAGAAGCGCTTCCAACGGCAAGTAGGGGAAGTAACACGATCATCAGCGCTATTTTCTACTCTAAATTTTAGGGGCCAAATTGAAATAACATCTGATTGTGAGGAAAATCGGGGGATTCAGGAAAGTATTGAGGGAATTTTCCTTGTGGTGGGAAATGAAATTCTGTCTTTCGACCGCACATTTATTTTGAACGGAGTATAGTGTAGGGCATTTGTTACTTGTAAAACATATGTAAGATTAGCTAGTTCACTTCGCTCACTTGCCAGGCCAAATTTAATGAACCACAAAATGTAACACGTTGGTCAATCTTATCTTATCTTACACTTTAAAACAAGCAATGTTTGCACGGCAAATTTTTTTTTCTCCAACGATATTTCATGTTTTAGTTGTATATGAGGGTTTTGGCCATAAGGAATTGATTGGAGCTGGTCCCATACCTGGAAAAATCCGGTTTTCGTCCTAGAGTTATCCTTATGGATTTTTCAGATGAACAATAATCAGCTGATAACTATAGATAAAATAAACCAATGTGGCGGCGTATATTTAAATTGTGATTTAGCAAAATCTATACTTATTTAATACGCTAAGGGTTTTTTTGTCTTGAGAACTCCTCCTACAATTTTCAATCGATTTTCAAGTTTTTGGTGTCGTTGGATAGGGCTTGGTCTGTAGTTGTTTCCGCCAAAAACTGATGAGAATCGGACTGAAAATAAAGGCGCTATCCACCATTGAAATCTCAAAATTTCCCATTTAAATAACATTGGGATTGAATAAAGCATTTGAAACATCTGTTAATAATCAGCTGTAAATACGTGTAGTTATTGGCGATTGAAGATATTCACATTATTGGATTGGTCGGATATCATTGATTTAGAGCTAAAGGAACATTTGTACTGTATTTAAATAAATTGCTCGATTTCGAGCAACACGTATACTAGTTATACCAAAGTGGAGAATCCTTCGGACTGGCAAGTGAGCGAAGCGAACGAGCTCGTCTTAAAAACGAAGAGGGCGAATGAGCGGAGCCAACGAGGTTTGTGTGAGAAACGAAAGTAATAATTTTACCAAGCATAATCTCGGTCCACCTGGTACTGTATACATAATCTAATAAGAAGGGACAGCCTTATAGGAAAGAGAAAACGCTGCCTTCAAAACACAGATAACAAAACAACTATTTAATTTTTAGTCAATAATTGAGCTGGTTGGTTGAATAAAGAAGTTCTTCACATGGCAATTAGGTAAAGTCACCCTAGTGGGGGGGGGGGGGGCACCATTTGACCGACATAATGTTTGGTCGTTTGACGAATTGGTAGACTTTTTTTAAATTAAATAATACATCTAAATAAAACCGGTGTCACTTGGTAGCATGACCATTTGCACGACTTTAAATAAATAATTAATAATAATGAAATAAGCCACTGAAACCATCTGATCGACATGATGTTAAGTAGAATAACCATTTGGATGACTTTCTAAAAGTAGTAATAATTCAATAAAATCACAAATAAATTGGTCGATATGAAACTTGATTGCATCACCATTTAATCGACATTTAGACATTTTTAATATTTTTAATAAAATCTGAAACTCAATTTATCGACATGACATTAGGTACAATGACCATTTGATTGACTTTTCAATAAGTAACAAACAATAATGTAATGTTTTAAATGTTTGTAATAATAATGTAACAAACATTTAAAACAGAAAGATCGATATGAAACTCATTATTATTAATTAATTATTTAAAGTCGTGCAAATGGTCGAGCTACAAAGTGACATATCGATCAGTTGGTTTCCCGGTTTTATTTGGATAGGATATTATTTAATTTTAAATAAAAGTCGGCCAATTCGTCAAACGACATAACATCATGTCGGTTAAATGGTAGCCCACCAATCCTAACATCAGTGCTTTTTACTCTAGTTTTCGAGGCAAACTAAAATTTTTAACATGTGATGTAATTACTTATTGGGCTGTATCTATAGGTTCATTTCTACAGTTATCAGGTGATTTTGTTCCATAGAAGAAGTTACAAAAAAAGTCTATAAGGCTAACAAGCAAAGTTTGAAGAACGTAAATGGGATTTTTCCAGTCATGGAACCAGCTCCGATCGATTTTTGGTGGCCCAAAACCCTTTATTAAAAACAAAAATTCGAAGAGTCTTGGGTGGACCCAATTTTAAACAATCTTTTGTATTAGCCTACATAATATTAGAATGGAGATAAAAATAATAAAAAATCCAAAAACAGCAGCTGACGAGCTAACAACCGTCCATCGACCGCGTTCACTGTGGGATAAACTTGTGGTTTGCATTGTGTAGACAACTGAGGTCTATGACTATAACTACTAAATCATACTATCGACCCTAATACAAACTAATTTACCAGTTTAAATCTTACTTCATATCTTACAAGATTTAAAATAATTTTGCCTATATGATTCATACGTTCATTGCTCATCCATTAGGCAATAAAGCTTCTTCACAGACTTCCTATATATGACATCCAAATTAAAAAGTCTTTTGGAGTTTGATTGGTCTCTACTAAATCCAACAGGTCAGGTATCAACTTCTAATTCAATATTATAACTAATGTAAAAAAACCTAAGCTATCATATTTTTAAACACAGGGTAGACAGACAGATAACCAAGCAAATGTTTTTTTTACCTGAGGAGAATTAATCTGTATTTGTAGACTTAAAAGTAACAGTACATCTTTTTATAAAATAATAATATTTACTGTATGGTAATAGTTTTCATAACTAGTTTATAAAGTGACTTATTGCGGGGAGGGACTGCATTTACGCACGCGAGGCGAAGTCGAACGTATGGAAATAAAGGCTATCGAGCCCTGCAATGGCACTTTTGAGACGAGTATTATTTTTCATTACTGTGCCGTGCCGCCGTGCCGCACCACAGCTCACTCATTATACAATTTCGCGTCTAAAGTGCTGGCCATTCAAACAGCCAAAACCACCGGTCACGTGGCCCGGGAATCCGAACTTTCGAAGACAACTGCCTTTTTTTCTCTCTCTCAAACCGTGGATTAGGAAGCGGCAACACACCCTGCTGGGTAATTCTTTGCTGGGCCGGATAAGAACAACTATGTGTAGATAAGTAGGGAATAAAGGGCTAGGCTAGGGTAGGGTTAGGACTAGGGGTTATTCTCAAAATATTATACAAACCCAAAATGTAAGGGACAGGAATAATTATGTTATGATTGCAATAGTCAGGCCCTAGCATGAGAGGTTGGTACATGAGTATTTAGTTTAGTAATTCTTGTTACATACAATACCTGAAATTCAGTAATAACTGAACATTAAGTTAATATCTCGTTCATTATTATGCCACATCAAAGCTGGCTTAGGGTAGGAGCTCATTCGGTAGACCGATCCTGGTTCTGGGTATCAACACCAAGTTTCACTTGAGTTAGTTTCCATGTGACCTAAGTCTCCATAGGTACAATGCAAGCTTCCACCAAACCCCATAGCCAATTAATAGGGTAACTATCGCCAATAGCTAGTTCACATTCCGACAAGTTCCGCACCGCATCCAAAACCCCTTCCTCGCCTTCCTGTACCCAAGCAACGTAATACCAACGAGCCTGACCATCACCAAACCAAGGCCACAATCACTAGCAATGAACACCACCCCTTCCATTACATGTAGCCTCCACCAAACTACATTAATATATCGAAAAACTTGTACAGATAACGCGGAATATATTGGCCTGTGAAGACCGTTTAGAGTTCAAACAACTGGAGTAGAGTGACGAAGTTGCAGATTGTCGCAGACTGTTTTTAGTGCCATATGTTTACCAATTTGAATACAGAAGTGGAGTATGTCAGAGGCCAAGATATTCTGCGTTATCTGTAAACAACATGAATCTTTTTGTTTATTCAACATTAGTATTAAGAAAAAACCCGAATTCATAACGCTGAGTTTCCGTGCTTATTACAGGTCGAATTACATACGCACGGAAACTCAGCGTTATGCAACAGTTGATCGGCCTAATGCATCAGCTTATCGGTCTGCACAGCAAAAATCCCATAACGGTTACTTTCCGTGCACCACAAATGCACAGAAAGTTAACGTTATGTAATTTTGCAGTGCAGTAGTCGCACCCATTTTCTTACCTCATTTTACGTTTAGAAAGTGTACTTTCGTGTGTAGAGTAATGAAAATGTCGTTTTACTTATCACAATGCTAAATAATATATATATATATATATAAATCAAATATTCATTGCTTCCTAGCTGCCACGAGCGCATCAGCGGTCCCGGCGACGCCACTGCTACTGCCCCTGCTGTAGACGTGTAGTGGTAGTAGCCACTAGTTTTACTACTGTTTGTGCGAGTAGCGGATATCCCCGCCACTCACTGGACATTAATGCCGGCCGCAATCATAATAAACCGATGCATGCGGCCGCTTTCCGGATGAGTCGGCTCTCTCCGCGTGAGTCTCTCCACGAAGCTGACGCTCACGACTTCCGATACGTAAAATGTAAAAACAGGGTTGTTCTACATGGTGGAACAATTTAACATGAAAGCAAACTCAAGTGAATTTTAAAAATATAACAATGAATAGAGGACATACCGGTAGGCCTATACAAGTTTGTTCCCATATTTTAAGGTAAATGCTCAGTGTGTTCGCTCGTAACTGCATGGCAACATCTTAGTGGAGGGCAAACTCCTAGACGATTAAAGTCACTGAGCATGCACAAGTTTTAATCGGTGAGGCATTGTTTAGAAAATGGATTTCGTAAATTACCGGATGCTCTTCCTAGTTGGTGGATCAATACTGAAACTAATACAAAATACCTTCTGTAATGCAACTGAGGCTCGATTTTTGTAAACGCCGTAACCTTATGCTGCATACAGTAGCTATATAACTAACAACTTTGGGTAAAATGGCCAAATGACGAGGGTATATTTGACCGATTACGCTAGTATGTGAAATATATTGACTGGGACGGTGGCGACGTCCTGTAATCCAGCTACAGAGTTCACGAATTGTGGATGATTATAAGCGATGGCTTGTGGATGCGGTATTCCCTGTTTGTTGGGGATTAACATCCGCACTGGTGAATACTAGTTCATCCATAAAGACCATCCTCATAATAAGACCAATTCGTATACAGGGTGAATCTCGTAAGGTGTCCTACATGGATTACAGACAAACACTTTGCCCTACATCCTTCAAACAAAATTATTTCCCACTAAATTGACCCCAAGGAATAATTTAAAAATATTTTTAACGTCGTATAAATACAGGGTGTACCAAAAACTGGGGGTCACAGGTTCGAATCTTGGAAATTTCAAATACAAACATATATCATATTATACATCATTAGAAAGGTCTATTTAATAGAAACATTTTGGTGAAATTAGAATTTGGTTATCTTTATTTGTTTCAAAATGGCGTCCATTTTTTTAGCCAAAATCAAAATTTACGGAATACCCTGTAATTCTTTTATTATTAGTCATAAATGACTTCTGATTAAAAATACTTATTTGAAATAAGCTAAGCTTTACAATGATATGCCACAAGATCACATTTATTTAAAAATTAAAATTTCCAAAATTAAATATTTTTGAAAATGTTTACATAAACAAAACTCAAAAATTTCAAATGCTAACCCATGTCATTTTGTATATCATCTTGAAGCTCTCGTTGAACTGAGCAACTTTGTAATTTACACTAATGTCGTATCTCTTTTGGTTTTGTAGTAATAGAGTAAAAATGTCATTTTCCCATATGATTTGCATGTTAATTAATCAGGACATGATAGTATGGCAGTCCTTCTTCCATTGTTGCCATACCTTTAAATTAACATGCAAGTTATATGGAGAAATAACGTTTTTCCGTTACCATTCTGTAGGTCCCTAGGTACCATTCTCTTTTGGGGTATGAATTAACAGTCCTGTCTAAGGAGAATGTCGGCCTTAGTCAGCAAAAAGACTACAAGATCGCGCCACAATCATCCTACACTCATCTCTCATTCATACTTGGCTTTAAACTACCTATTGAGTTAGGTCGCCATTTCAGTTAAGTTCGTTACTTTTTCGTTTCGAGGTAACAAGAAGCCAAAAACACCGTTCGTTCAAACTCACAGTACATCGATATATGTGTCTTTAGAAAGAAACCTTCGATTTCGATGAAATTTGGTATGGATGTGTAATGTAGCGCTCTTCAGGTTAAGTTGGACAACCAGCTTGAATGGACTATGGGAACGGGGTTTTAAGAGGTTTCAAAGGGGTAAAAATTGGGGGTTTGGCATTTTCTCCCTTAATTTTCAAAACTAAGTAAATATAAAAAAAACATTTAAAAGAGCTTTTAAAAAAATAAAAAAAATTGTACTTTGCATCATTAACTTAGCTTCGCTGGTTACGGAGATATATATTGCTTATTACTTTACATTTCTCATTAAAATTTAGAATATGAGTAAGTAATATTTGGTAAAAATCTCCCACAGCTACAAAACTAAATAAATACCTACTAAATCTCATGGTATTTTAATGGAAAATAGATGTATAATGGGAGAAAGCCTGATCATGAACCTGATTATGATTAGCTGATCATCTATAACTTCCTGTATTCGTAATATTAATGTTTAAATTTTGAGATTTATAAACACACCATTCTTTATGAATTCTCGCTCTCGCTATGTACATTTTTACTGCTTTTCAAACTAAACTAATTATATTTGTAGTTCAATGGGAATAATTAATGTGTATTATATATGTTATAAGGATTTTTTTATATATTGTTTGTCTAAATAATAGTATTTTATAATAACTTCAGTGTGTTTCTCATTTAACCAAATAATAGCCATAGGAAATTCGCTAAGTACGCAAGTGTGCTGCGACAGGAGTATTTATAGTACAATATTTTTTTGAACTTACTTGGATATGAAATTTAATTTTAAAACATATTCCGAATTATGGTAATAAGTGTCTAAAATATACTAAATGTTATAGTAAAATACTATAGGTTATAAGAACTACTGTATTTGCAGGTGATATGTAGGATTACCAGAATTATATTGTTGAATGAGCTGACCACTCATCCTTTCCCTCCATACTTTCTGTAGCGCATTTCGGGAATCAGAACACAAGTAAAAAGCATATTACTATTATGTAGTTTTCACCTTTTACATTACATTTCAACACCTTTTGCCATATAAAATGACGGCTCCTACTGCTACTGCGCTTTGGAGTAGACATCCCAGATTCTTGGAATTCGCAGCAAGTGAAAAGGCTCTTCTTGGTTCTTCTTGGTTTCTATTAAATCTTCTGTTCTCAGGTTCTCATTAATGTTGTACATCTGAGAAAAGACAAATTGTCGGTCTCCTTTCTAGTGGAGTTTAAAAAATATTGAGTAATGGAGTGGAATTTTTATTTTTTACTGCAGCGCTTGGAAAATACGGTTGAAAGTTATAACTTTTCGAGCAAATATCTTAATTGTCTATTCAAAGTATATGCTCTTAGAGTGACTCATATTGCAAATGTAATGTCCGACGATTACTCTCAATAGAAATCACAGAGTAGTCTCAAATTTAAGTCGATTATTCTTTATGCAATTTTTAAGGCTAAGTTCGTTGTTGAAAAAATTTTGTTGGACATTAATCAAATAAACCTAAAATGTAACTTTTTCATTTTCCCCATGAGAGATGCATTGGAGTCATTTTTAGTAGTCGGTTCTTTGTTTTCATTTTGGCGACGTCTATGCGAGTCTTTACAATCACGACTGAAACGTTCTGATTGGTCTACTGACCGGCTCAATTCCAGTCCAGTCCAAATTATTGGATTCAGAAAAGAACGGAGAACGGGAGCGGAGTTAAGTGGTCGCATTATCAAAAACAAAGTTGTTTTTCAAGGATCAAATTTTTTGAATGTGACAGTCCCTATTGCAAAAGTTTTAATTTCTGCTTCGAATAGACGCTTACGGGGGGTACGAGCATACTGCTAGTTTGTATTTTTACTGTTTTATGAATATTAGTTCAATACATGTGATACATTTCTACAGGCGGTTTGGTACACATATTGGTTCAATTGTCTCTAGTAGGTAATACAGCCGTGGGACGACACCGACGTCTGAAAGAACAAGAGTGTTCTTGGACAACTGAAAGCAAGGCAATTAGTTACACTTAAAGGTGATAGAAAATTATTAAACTCTTTTCAAAATTCTGTTTACTATTTCAGCATACCTTAAGAAAGTTGAAATAATGTGCATGCTTTAAGTAAAAAACGTTCCTTTTAAATTATTACAACCATAGAAACGTTATATAGAAATTAGTGTCGATATTCTTCATCATCATAGGTAGCTGCTATTCTTCAAACTTTTCAACTGCACCAGTATCACAACAGAAATTATCACTTAATATATTCGTTAGGCATTAATCTCATCAAGGTTTTATAAATCTCTAGTACTGGTTGTTTATAATTGTTTCTGCGTCACTGGCAAGTGAAGACTTTTTAAAGCCATCCTCTTGTCAAAAATTTAATTTATTTTATACAAATTACAAAAACAAAACACACCAATAAACAATTAGCCTACAGTTAACGCAAACGTTACCCAACGTTTTGGGAAACCATGAAACCTGGAGGTAAGTAGTGTCCAATAATATTGACTTTAAATGCTAAAAACAATCCAAATATTTCCTTTATAGAATAAACAAAATATTTAATTTTTTTTAACATATATGCGCATAATTTGTTCTTTAGCTTATTATTCTTATCTTTAAAGACTTATAAATACTCCAAGCGAAAGATTATTTCCTAATTTTAACATGTAAAAAGTTCGAACACCGTATATTTTTTATTGTAAGCTTTTATTTACTTAAGAAACTATTAATTTATTGGCTTAAGGTTTAGATAAACACATGTAATAAGCCTTGCGAAAAAAATAAAATATACAGAGTTTATAAAGGTGAAAACAAAAAGACTGAAAATATATTTCTACAAATTTATTGCTCAAATAACAAATGATATATTGTGTAAATTACAAGAACTATGTACATTTTATACAATGAAATAAAACAGTCTATAACAATACTGCAAACATTTTATCACAGATACAACAAAATTGTACATTATATTATCTCAACTTTTATTTGATAAAACTAAAACTATCTTACAACTATTTATAAAAACACATACATTTAGAGAAAACATGAGACCCAATGGTATGTAGTAAGGCACTTTGAATACTTAAAAGACTTGTCAAAATACACTCTTCAAGGATTTGTTTGTACTTGTTATACTTAACAATCTACATAAAAAAGAGATTAGCTGATGCTTATTTATTATATAAATTACTAATGCAAAACGTCAATAACATAGTTTAGGAAAAATTAATTTGAGCAAGAATAATTAAATCTAGAGTCTAAGTTTTATTTAAATATACAGCCTAAATGACTACAATTTTTGAAGTAAATTGAGCAAAATTTATGACCTTCATTCGGGAGTTAAATGAGTTATCAAAACTATAGAACTAGAGTAACAGTAACTAAGTTAAATAATTGGCGTCGTATTTAAACTTTATTTTTCAAGACTATGACATTATGAGCTTGATTTGAGCTACTTGGAAATAATTACCGAGCGAAAATACACGAAATTTTAATTTACTTTACTCTTATAAACATATATTGGGTGTAGGTAAGAAATTATTTTTGTCAACCATTTCCACAGGATGCACACATTTTTTATGTTTTGCTGCTTTTGTTTCACTATGGTTAAACTTATATATGCGGAACGGTATAGGCCTACATATGATAATTCCATTTGCCCTAGGAATGAATTGAGAAGAGCTACAACACCCTATATAATATTGCGTATAGGCCTACTCTATTTGAAGATCGACCATTGTTCAATTATTTTTTTTCTGTATTAGTCTCTCAGTTGTTAAAGAGAATTGATGAGAGAACGAGACTAAAAACAATGCCACGACATTGAGCGATCAACTTTATTGATTTGTATAGTAGCCTGGATGGCTGAATTTATCATGAGATTTACTTACGTCATACACTCCTTATAGTTGTGAATGGCATACACGTATTTCGGCATGTCATAATCAAATGTCAAAGATAAGGTACCTAAGACGACAGTTATAACACTATTAATAAAACAAAAAACCCCTCTTTGAAATGAAATCTATGAATAATTAGTGTTTATAGGCTATTTCCTAAGGAATAAATAAAAATGTTTAAAATACAATGTGTAGTTTTATGGACAACGATTCTTAATTCTTAAAAACATGAAATGGTTATGTGGTTTTACGTCTTTTACGTAAAATTAGTTTGAACAACTACGTACTTAACAGATTTTACTACGTTGATATTTGTGCCGGGAAGGAAAATTTTCAGTGTATTAATAACACCAATGTAGGCCTAAGCAATACAGACTAAACTACTTATAATGCAAACCATTAAATCACAGCCAAAAATACATCTAAACAGGTATCATTAACTTTATCTTACTGTAAATACATACAAATCAATAGTCTACGAATTAAAGTTTGGGTTCCCAAAATTAATATTGAATTGAAGATGTAAATGTAAATGCAAGAGTCCCAGTGGCAACTCATGGTAAAGCTATGAGACCGATCGAGGGAGGAACTACTGTATGTATATGGCGTATCGCATGTACCTGACCATCCTACTGTAGCAGATCGTTGAGAGCGTTGATGTAAGTCTGAGCCATCTGCAGCGTCTCGTACTTGGAGAGTTGTCTGTCGTTGCCCAGGGAGGGCAGCACCGTCCGCAGTCGGTCGAACGCCTTGTTGAGGTTCTGCATCCTGCGGCGCTCCCTCGCGTTGGCCGCCAGTCGCCGCTTCTTCATCACCGTCGGGTTCACCTCCTTCCCGGAGAGTCTCGTCGGTGACTTGTCGTCCCCGAGGTCCTCGCTCAGGAGACTGTCTTCGTCGTCGGTCTGTCGCGGCTCCTCGGTCGGCTTCAGCTGTCGGTTCTCCACCAGAACACTCCTCGCGGGGAACTTCCTCTTGGAGAAGTCTATCAGGTTCTCCTCCTGGAACTCCGGGAGCCTCTGTTGGTTCTTGGCGTACATGAAGACGTTCATGAAGGGGTTGGGCTTGTAGGGGTCCGCGTAGCCGAGGGGATCCTCGGAGGTGAGTAGCGTCGTGTAGTGCTCGGGAGTGACGGACCGGAAGCTGTCCGGGCTGGGCGTGTGGCAGCCGTCGGACAGGGTGTCGTAGGGGGCGGAAGCCGGGGCGACCACGGCCGACCTCCGGGCGAACGAGAACGGCGGCAGCGGCGACTTGGCCGGGTAGACGACCACGGAGTCGGCCTCCTCACGGTGGTAGCGCTCGTGGTAGTAACTCGTGCCTTCCATGCTATCGGTACACAACAAACACTTGACTATCCAAACTGATGAAACTACCGTTAAATGTTCATACTAAACGGCAAAACGTCCGATTCAGTTATAATACAGATTGGCAACTATACGCAACGATAACACGTGACACAGCAGCGGAGAGCGGCGAGAACCTTCCCCCTGTACAGCCAGCAGTCGAATGTCGGACCCGGCGCGCGCCCGCGGCCCGCCGGCCGCCGGCCACAGCGGGGTGGGGGGGGGGTGTCACGTGACACATGCCCCGCCCCCACGGGCGTGGTGTGGGACAAATTAATATGCGATTACAACTTGTTTCAAACACCTGCATCACGCGGTTGGTCGGACGGAAAGGAATAAATTAACGAGTTGCAATACACAGAAAAATAAATATATATTTCTATTTCATCGCACCACTATGTAAACGCATGTAGTGTACATGTCCTCTTATTAGTGTATGTCAGTGACAGTGTACAAAGTCAATGGTAGTGTTAATATTTTAACACCTTGAGATTTGCATACTTTGTAGGAAACGAACTTTGGTATTTTATAAAAATTCAGTTGAGTTATCTAAGTGTATCAGAATGTTATAAAAACAATATAAAACCAAACACTGGTATCAGTTGAAAAGCTAATGAAGTAATAACTATGGGTTTAAATAAATTGAAAAGATATGAATAAATGACACTGATGGTTGATTATTCACAACATTTTAAACCTCTCAGTGACATTCATGGAAATGTATAAATTATCATGGTATAAAAAAGGTTCAAGTTGATAAACAGCGCCTACAGACAAATGTGATGGTTGGTTCGCCGCTGCGGTGAGTTGGCGCCATCCGGCATCCCCAGCGCTCATGTCACTCGTCCTGTCCCCGGCGCGCCGCGGCACAACACACGACACGCGTGGATACAGTGATGCAGTACGCCAATACATTGCGTTGGCGCATACTTCAGTGTAACTAAATTATGATGTTTGTAATAATTGAAGTTTCATGTCTTTTGAACAGCTGAATCACACAGGATGGAACAACAAACCCCCTTCACAATGATAACAGGGGACTAAATAAATGTATAATATAATTTTACTAGTGGACTTGTTACTTGAGATCGAGCAATTCAGTTCGGGACCTTTTTATAGTTTAGGCTTGTTTAATGTAGTTCGTAAACCAGTGTATCCTCCATGCTTTAACATATCTTCTTTTTGGCATGAATAGACAGTTGCTCTCGGTGATGTACTGTGTTTATTTGTTACAGCTATTAAATTTGAAAATATTTTAATTCCCTATCAATGTTAATATAATGGGGAAACATAGAACTTTAACGGCTTGCAGGGCCCTTCCATTTGGATGGAAATTTACCAATTTACTTTAGAAAAACTTCACGCCGAGCTCTATATCTAATGACACAAAAATCATTAAAATCGGTTAAAAACTGTGGGAGGAGTTCCTTTTACCAAAATCACCAACTGGCCGAAATTCGACCAAAATCTCAGTTCATCTTGAGCCACTTATATTTATAATGTTTTAGGTATAACTGAAACATCAGTTCTTCCTGGTTTGCTAGCATTTATTATTGTAACAGCTATCTAATGATCCAATCAATTTGCCTTCTCCCATCATCAGATTAACATTGAAACTTTGAAAGCCCTTAGGGTGTAGCCCTGGAGGCCGGTGGAAATTACAATGTGATTCTGCCCATCTACAGGTCACAAGACACCAGCAGCTTTATAACGGTATTCGTGCTGGATTTATCCTACGTTGAACACGAGCTGAGAAAAAAGGAGGAAAAGAAACATGCTTGGCTATTAATATATATATATATATATATATATATATATATATATATATATATATATATATATATATATATATATATATATCGTATATAGATATTCTAAGGTAGTGCAGTCACGAAATAGCATGAGTCACAATAAATCAAGAAATTTCAAGTTTGAATTAAAAGTTTATATTAAAACAATGTTCAACGTTTACAAAAAAAAAAAAAAAAAAAAAAAAAAAAAAAAAAAAAAATGTCCAGTATTTTTTCTTGTACTAAGGGGTAGCGCATTTTTTAGTATCTTCAAAACTAAAAACATTAAATGACTATTGAAAACCGTTGGTGATATGAGACGAATTAAAAATTGTCAAGTTTATGATTTGATTTTTTTACTGAGGGGTCCAATTTACACAAAAATACAAATAAATTACTTGATTACATTTTACAACTAGCCTACTTTAATTGTTTTGCGAAAACAATTCATAACAACGTTAATGTAAAATAGAAAAGTGGACTGTATAGCGGTTTCAGAATAAAGAGTTTTAATTTACAATAGAAAACATGACAAAGATATTAAAAAAAAAAACTAGTTAACAACAACAAAACAAACAAAAAAATGTGGCAATATTAAATATAAAATAATCAGCTGAAATAAAATATACAGTTAATTCGAAAGTCCTGAACATACCGGCCCCCTTGAAGCGACCCAGCTTCAACATATTTTTCAAGGGGCGACCGGACAATCTTCAGAGCCAGCAAAAAAAAGTCAGCAAATTATCCTGTGAAAGGGACTTCGTTTCGAGACTAAGTTTTTCAAACTTGGTTGATACGTGGAAATACAGTTATTTAGGTGGTTCTTCAACTGTGGGTCACAAGAAGGCCTTTATTGGTCTTATAGCTTGAGTTAAATCTGGTTTGAGGTATAGTAGTATGAGAGACTTCTTTAAGTTGCGGACGATTAACATAGTGCTCTTCCATAGAATGTGTCGCAGTGAAGTAGTCACACTGACCATCTATAATTGATTTCATGCGGCCGAATGGCAGTTCTTCCTTTTGACAAAGTCTTTCAATGCATTGTAAATCCACCTTGTTTGAAGCATGCAAGCAAGCTGTCAAATTAGTTGGTTGGTTATGGTTCAATGAATTAGATGGTGTTGGCATGCAAGGTGTATTACCCATTACGACATAACCAAAATGAGTTCCGAGTACTGAGGGCATCTTCCAACCAAGTGAATGTTGCTCTTGCTTGAAAACTTTAGGAAACAGGGCTCCTCCAAGCACTACATCAATGGGTCCAGGAACGTGGAATGTCGGGTCTGCTAGAGCAAAGGCTTGAGCCTCTCTTTTAACCTTGGAGGAAATCGGCACTCGGGGAAGATCAACTGTAAGCTTATTAAGAATAAGAAACGGATGTTGTGGTGCGATCAGTTTACCGTCCAATGTTTCTATGTCAGCATAAATTTGACCTCGGTTCCTAGTAACATTTTGATTTATGCCTGTGAGTTGCACATCAGATTTGTGACGTCGGGTATTAAGAATATTTGCTGTGTGTTCTGAGACAAGGTCGCACATGCTACCAAGAGGGCGCGGAAAACATGTGGAGTTCCGTCAGAAGTTCGAAGTTGGATTAGGAAAGTTCCTAGAAGTACAGTACTATCAGAACCGATTGAAGAATCTTGAGATGTTAAGTTCACTGAAGTCTTCTCTGTTGCAAAGGAGTTACCATGGCGGACAAAGTTCAAGTTGTCCACTGTTGAATCTTTAGAATCTTGGGGTTTAGGAATTTCATCTTTTCCTTTGAAATGCAAGAGGGAATGATGATGCTTGCTGCAAGTCCGACAGGTAGACTTTGAGTCGCATTGTTGTAGTTTATGTGTTCCTAAGCATGATACACAAAGTTTGTAGGATTTCACAAGTTGATAGCGCTCGAAAGGGGATTTCTGTTTAAATACAGGACACATGTAAACCTTATGAAAATTCTGGTTGCATATAAAGCATGATTTGGGCAAATTGAAGGATTGAGCGTGTGAGTAAGTTTTATTAGACGAAAACCTCTTGTTATTGGTAGACATCTTATTAAGAGATGATGTGGAAATGATCTGACAGGACAAAGATGGAGCGTGCATTGTGGCATCTTCTGTGCGGTTACATTCAGTAGTCAAAAATTCAATTATTTCCCTGACCTCAGGTATTGAGCGTTCAACAGAATGTGATGCTGAGCGGTAGGTTTCAAGACGTTTGCAAAGCTTAACGTCCATCTTCCTTAGCAAAATATTAGCTAAAACTGGATTGGACTCTAAAACATTGCATTTAAGAGCAGTAAGAGCTTGGGAATTCTCGGTGAAAGCATTGACAAAGTGACGAATGGATTGGGTGTTCGATGCTTCAATTTCAGGCAAGTCGATGAGTTTATTTAGATGTAAAGTTTGAAGTCTTCTGATATTGTGATACCGGTCGTGAAGAAGGTCATATGCGATCTTGTAGTTTTCAGTCGTTAAACTGAGACTTTTAATTAGATTGAAAGGCTCATCACATAGTACGCTTAGAAGGTATTGGAATTTCATCACGGCGGGAATGCTGTCATTGTTATGAATAGTGGTATCAAATAGGTTTATAAATGAAGTCCATGATGAAAGATCGCCACGAAAAGTAGGAAGGTTAAGTTTAGGAAGACGTAACTGAGAAGCGGTAGACGAAGTCAATGTATCATGACTGTTTGAAGCGACAGAAACAGTAGGCTCTGTTGGGCTTAAAAGCAAGTCAATCTGACCTATGATCTCTAAGCACATTTCGCAAACTTCATCCAGGTCTTTGTCAATGGTGTCAGAAAAATCGTCATCACTATCAAGCATACTTGCTTGTTGTGACAAGGACTCAAACTCGGTTTTCCTAGCTTCCGTTTCAATTCGATACCCCGCGAGTTTTTTAAGTTGTAGACCGGTCAATGGGTCAGTTTGAGAGAACACAGTACCGACCGCGGTTTGAATGGTATTTAGGCGGCTCTTTATTCTCTTGACTCCACGACTGTATGAGTTAGCTTTAAATTCTGTGCGAGGTGGTACCATATTTCACAGATATGTGATTGATATTATTTAAAATTCTCAAAACAAAAAATAATCAAAATAAATAAAAGTTGATTAGTAAATCTTAGACAGTCATTTCTTCAATACTATAACTATACGACTTACACAAAGTCCAATTCTTGAAGTGACACTAGTAGTCCATGATCATCAGTATAGTGGAAGAAAATAAATTGGTGTTATAGGATAAAATTACAAACAATAGCGGGTTTTCCAAAATGTCCATAGAAATATCAGGTTATCTGGTTTCATACGGCTCGTTAGGACCAAAATGTAAAATAGAAAAGTGGACTGTATAGCGGTTTCAGAATAAAGAGTTTTAATTTACAATAGAAAACATGACAAAGATATTAAAAAAAAACGAGTTAACAACAACAAAACAAACAAAAAAATGTGGCAATATTAAATATAAAATAATCAGCTGAAATAAAATATACAGTTAATTCGAAAGTCCTGAACAGTTAATAAAAAGTGTTCCATAATATGCATGGAAATTTCGTCGTTTTATCCAATGTGATGTATTTAAGAACATGATTATGGTAAAATCAGCATTATTGTGACAAAAATGCATTGTTTTGAGTATTAGAAAAATTCTATTAATTCAACAAATGTTCCATAATCTACAAAATATATTGAAATATTGTATACGTATATAAACAGTGTATATATTCAAATGTGTTGCATTAGTATTTCAACCATATTATCCTTTCCTGTATAATTTAAACAAGTTTGATAAAAATACTGTAATAAACGTATAATATGAAAATCAATTAAACAGCACTAATACAAAAAACCTATGTAAACCTTTACCATTACCTAAGACGTCGTATTATACATAAACCTATACCTACTTGTAGACCCCCTTTTAACCGGGTATAAGACAGTATTGATTCTTCACCTCCATCAGGAGTCATGTCAAGATAGTATTAATTTATCCCTAAAGTATGAGAAAGAATAAGTTAAAACGGATCAAAATAATCTAGGATAGGTACAAGGAACTCCACCCTGTAATGAAATTCGGTCTTGATGGTTTGCGTTTGTCTGCCAGATTCTGCAACTCCTAAGGAAGTTTAAAAAAATTTAAGACCAATATAATCAGGCTTCTGTTCAAATAATATAACAAACTGATCTCTTTGGATAATACAAATTGTTTTAAAATTATTTTTACTTGAGAGTCTCCGCTCCAAGGCACGAAAATAGATGAGCCTCAGCTGCGTGAAGTGACCTAATTAAATTAAATGCTGTACTCTTTCACTAATTAATTTCTCCATGGAAAAAATATATGTATATGTACAAAATAATGAGACTATTTCAAATTTTAAAAATAAGCACTTTCACAAACAAACAACGAAATCATTACACTAGTAGTATTAGTACTAAAATAAGGGCTAATAAACACTAACAAAACAAAATATATTTTAATGAACAAAATCAAAGGCAAGACGAGTGATGTCACCTTGAAACAAATCCCGCAACTGACCGAAATAACCAACAAAAACACGACAAGGGTGGGACTGTTTTGGGAAATATCTAAAATATGTACAGATAATAAACAGCCAAAAAGCCGGGAGTTCGACCAAAAGTTGGTATGTAGGAGGGTGTGATGACCTGTAAATAAGGAAAATCCTTCCTTCCGCCGACAACTGACTGTCTCTAGTTTCGCGCATGTTCGGCAAATTTTTGGGGACCCTTTGAGTGCTTCGGGCAACTGTAAGAGAGGCTTTTCTCAGAACGCCATGCAGTGCTTCGCCCGCTCCCACTTAAAGTACGATGCAATTTAAGGTTTTAAATACAATTTGATCAACTTTGAACCATTGTAGCTAAATATCGTTTCAAAAAATAAAAATATTAGACTTTGAATAAAGACACTAAACGGGAGCTGCACTGATAGATGTTTTACCCTGATTACTGACAACATTTAGCTGCAGCCGTTGAAACTGCTGCTTGATGGGCTCGTAGGCTATATCATCAAGCCCATAAATAGTCAAGGAATGTCATGTACGCCTTCATTCCGCGCCAAAATCCCCTCCCTCGCCATCATCTACCTATAAGTCTTGGGCCTCACACGTGCTGAAGTGCATCAGTATTTCTTTGGCCACAGTGTTTTACACCAAATACTGGATATTGTTTCTTGCCCTCTGAACGGTTGTGTGAAATTGCAAACCGCACTCACGTAGTTCCCGCAATAGCTATTGCTCTGCCAGACTAAATAATCCGCTTTATCCCTTTAATTAATGTATCACTCTATCCCTCTTGAGGCAATTGTTCGCACAGTTGATGCAAATGTATACATCTGGATGGAAGCGAGTGAGCCCAGAGCTTCAGGATGACTCGGCGATATCCCATAGTGACGATGTTTCTCATCCGCTCTAAACTACAGCAGCCAGCGCCGCGGGAGAGGTGTTTAACGTGCAGTCCAGTTTAACGAGTTACAGCAGTAGTACCACCACGAGGGATACAGGTAATTACAAGGTACTTCCGGGATGATACGGGGAAAATATTCCAGATCACGAATGAAAGTTGGTCCGAATATTCATTTTGAACATTTAACTCAAGCTCACAAAAGATGGGGTCTATTGTACACAGTGTTTTACGCTAAAATTGTGAAATGTAAAAAAAAGTACGTTTACACATGTAGAGCTGATCTTAACGTTAAGGTCAACCATATATAAAAATTTAATTTAATTTTTACTAACCATATTAATTTTTTATGGGTTAACCTTAAGCGATTCTGACACGAGAGTAAATAAAGTTTAGTACAAATTTCCCTCAAAAAACTTTTTGAATATTTTTTAAGAACATGATAGTCAAAAGTTGAAATTTATATAGAACTTTTCTTTAGATTGTCAGATCAATCGACACTGTAGGCCTACTAATGAAAAAATTGTTTTAAAACTACAAAACGCTTCAAAGAAGTGCATGAATTTTCGAGTTATAGTGCTTATTAGCGAATTTAGTTTGGAATAAAGCTATTACCGTCGTTTTCAAAGGAGCTATATCCAGCCTACTTTCTGGAGTGTAGGCTACTTTCTGGACACGTATATAGTGATTTTTTTTTTTACGGAAACACATTCAAAACTGCACTAATAACGATTCACTCAAAAATTTGACATAGACCTATTCTTATATTAAAAATAGAATTTTCAATTTCGAGTGTTTGCAACACGATAACTATTGCAAAAATTGTCTGACCATTATGAAATTTGGTAGCTATACAAGCATGTAAATATTGACATTTTAAATTCGCTAAATACGCAGGTCTGCTGCGACGGGGGTATTTTTCCTATACATAGGTATTACGTGCATGTTTGGTTGCTAAAAAAATATAAATTTTAAAGTTTTTTTTTCTTTTACCCTACAAATCTAAGAGAGCTCATATTAGGAGGGCAGTTCAGTTCACCTCAGTATCTAATTAACCTTAGGCGTTTTCACTTTCCACGCATGTTGCATGTTATTATTGTTAGACCTGAGCTGCGGTGTAATCAATTTGCTAAACACCCTAATGCTGCTTCCTAGTAGGCCTACATGCAACGGCGGCCTGCAACTGCGGTTACGGGGGACGGGCTGGCTGACTGCGGACGTCACGCGAGACACGGCAACCCACGTGGCGATGCGGCCGGTGTCCTGCGATAAGTCTAAATAAATACTTGTGATTAAAATCCGTTGTTGATGATTAAACTGATGTCTCAAATAAAGCTTTTCATGAAACTTATTTTATTTGAGACATCTTTTAATCCAAGAATGAAAGGATGAGTAGACTGGGTGTCATTAATTGTGCAGCTTTGTTATTGACAACCAAGCTTATACATTTTTTAAATAATAAAACCAATTGCCCAATTAACAAATGTAGCTGAGTCCGACACCACTAAATCCTCTCGGGATAAAATCAGTAAGCTTTGGATTAATAGGCGAGAACTTATGACCAGCACTATAAGCTATCTAGCCTATATCTTTCTTAGGGGGTTTGTGGTACATATCCTGCTTACACCTTCATATCAAATTTCATCAAAATTGGAGGTCCCTGTCAAAAGTTATCAGTACCACGAACGTACTGACGTTCATTTTCACACACACACACACACACACATATATATATATATATATATATATATATATATATATATATATATATATATATATATATATATATATATATATATATATACCATGTTACTTTTTCATTTTGTTACTATATATATATATATATATATATATATATATATATATATATATATATATATATATATATATATATATATATATATATATATATATATATATATATATAAAGTAACAAAATGAAAAAGTAACATGGTATATATATATATATATATATATATATATATATATATATATATATATATATATATGTGTGTGTGTGTGTGTGTGTGTGTGAAAATGAACGTCAGTACGTTCGTGGTACTGATAACTTTTGACAGGGACCTCCAATTTTGATGAAATTTGATATGAAGGTGTAAGCAGGATATGTACCACAAACCCCCTAAGAAAGATATAGGCTAGATAGCTTATAGTGCTGGTATATATATATATATATATATGTTCCATTATAAACACATACCCCTGCATTTTGACACATAGCCCTGCATTTTCGCGAAGGGTTAAGTCCCCAAATTGCAGGGATAAGTGTCATCACGATTGTACGCAGAGACACATGCCCCTGCACGATGGTGGAGGGATATGTGACCACACTTACCCCTGCACGCTTACCATTGCTGCCAACAGAAGATTACTAAATAGCACAAAATGCTTAACCGCGAACTATTTAACACTTAACCCTACTTGGTATGCAGGGCTAAGTAACCCTTATTCATAGGAGGTATTATCAATGAGGGATATGTGTCAGGAGAAGGGATAGTTCTTCCAAGAGGCAGGCCCAAGTATACTCCACGAAGGGATAAGTGATTGAGCAAATTTGAAGTTGATGCACACGATTTATGGTGTGTGATATCATTTAGGTATATGAGTCAGTGGTAGTGATAATTATTCGCCGAATTTAGTGTGGCCCATGAATAATGTTTTAAGCTTATTTTGTGGTGTTGGTATGAATTAATTTAAGTCAATAAATATTTAAAAAAACAGAATTAAAAATTATATAAATTATTATTCAATACTTTAACGAGCAAAAGCTTTAGTTTTTGTGATCAAGATCTATGAATTTATGATTTCCGGGTTAGGGAGTGGCAAGCAGTGATATGTGTGTCTTGTATGTTATTCAGGCTTTTAGCATGAACTACTAGAATTTACATATTTTTTAAGCTAATTTAAAGTGACCTGAGTGACACATATTACTTCCTTGGTACAAAAGACTATCATCATCAATAGTGGGTTAATCATAATGGGGTAGTGTTAGGGGCCGGGATAAGCTTTTTACAAATGCAGGGCTTAATGAAAGTCTTACAGGTATTTGTGTAGTAAGCAAAATTAAAGTTGGTTAATTTTTGAACAGACATGCTTAACATGTGACATGTAAAGTAAATCACGCATGGACTGGCTGTTTAGTCAGGGCTATGATATCGCACCATTTGTAGTGGATGATACCATGCAGGGGTATGTGTCACAGGAAGGGATAAGTTATCAAAGAATGCAAGGCCTATTATATGCTGTGCAGAGATTATTGTTGTAATGCATGCTAATTATAAGTAAATTAAATCACACATAGACCATAGACCTGCTTTGTATGCAAGGCTATGTAATCAATATTATAAGTGGGTGGTAGCATGCAGGGGTATGTGTCAGGGGTAGAGATAAGTCATCAAGGAATGCAGAGTCAAGTATGCATTTTTCTGGGATTATTGTTATGTTTTGAGCTATTTTAAAGTCAATTAAATCACTTATAGACCTGGTGTTTATGCAGGGCTATGTAATCACCATTCGTAGTGGATGATTTCATGTAGGGGTATGTGTCAGGAGCAGGGATAAGTTGTCAAATACTGGAAGGCCTAGTATACGTCTTGGATGATTTTTTTTGTGAGCTAGTTTAGAAGAAATTAAATCACACATATACCGGCTGTTTATGCAGGGATCTGTATTCACCATTCGTATCGTATGGTACCACGCAGGGGTATGTGTCAGGGGTAGGGATAAGTTATAAAAAAATGCAGGGCCTAGTAGACGTCTTGCAGAAAATTATTGTTGTGCTGCTAGCTAACTGTAAGGATATTAAATCATTTATAGACTTCTGTATGCAAGGCTATGTAATCAATATTGTTTGGGTGTATAGCATGTAGAGGCAGGGATAAGTCATCAAAGAATACAGGGACAAGAATACATCTTGCAGGGATTATTGTTACGTGTTAAAATAATTTAAAGCAAATTATTTCACACATAAGACCAGCTGTTTATGCAGAGAACTGTAGTCATTCGTAGTGGATGATACCACGCAGGGGTATGTTTCAGGGAAAGGGTCAATCAAGTTATCAAGAATGTGGTGCCTAGTATATGTCTTGCAGGGATTATTTTTATGTTGTGAGCTAGTTTAAAGTAAATTAAATCACATATACACCTGCTTTTTATGCAAGGCTATGTAATCAATATTATAAGTGAGTGATAGAATGCAGGGGTATGTGTCAGGGGCAGGGATAAGTTATCAAAGGATGCAGGAGCCTATTATACGTCTTAACGGGATTATTTTTATGTTGTAAATTAATTTAAAGTAAATTAAATCACACATAGACCGGCTGTTTATGCAGGAATATGTAACCACCATTCGTAGAGAATGATACCGTACACTGATATGTGACAGGGCCAGGAATAAGTTATTAAAGAATGAGGTATACCTCCAACCAGTTAACCTAAATTTAAAGTAGGCTACGTTTCGTGCACTCTGGTATGTATTTGAACAATAATTCCTGCTAGACGTTTACTAGGCCCTGCATTCTTTTTTATCTTATCCTAGCCCTCTGACATATATCCCTGCATGCTATCACCCACTAATAATATTGATTACATAGCCTTGCATAGAAAGATGGTCTATGTGTCATTTAATTTACTTTAAATTACCTTGCAGCACAACAATAGACTCAATAAGACTCAATAAGACTTTATTTGCCATTAAATACATTTTGTATAATAGGCTCGTCATACAATAATTGGATACTAATACTAAAATAAATACAAACACAAGCCATGCATGTTCAAAATGCAAGTCCATGCAATGCAAAAACAATGAAAAAAAAATAATCCCTGCAAGACATATACTAGACCCTGCGTTTTTTTTGATAACTTATTCCTGCCCCTGACACATATCCCTGCACAGTATCAACGACTACGAATTGTGATTACATATCCCTACATAAACAGCTGGTCTATGTATGATTTTTTTTACTTTAAATTAACTTACGACATAAAAATAATCCCTGTAAGACGTATACTAGGCCCCTGCATTCTTTAATAACTTATCCCTGCCGCTGGTTGAACCACCTGAAAGAGGAGTGAACGAAGTAAAATAGCTCTTCTTGAATAAAAACAAGCATTTTGTACTTTGCAATTTAGCTCACTGTTGTTACTACTATTACCATAAAGAATTTTTAGCGAGAAAATTCTCTGGCCCCACGCATTGCTTTGTTACACTTACCAAACTTAGAAATAATAAAGCAGCTTTTGTAAAATAATAAATTATAATGAAGATGAGTATTTACAAACAAACCAAAAGTAAGTTACTAAACCCCAGTATGAACAAATAATATATTTTAGATTGAAAGAATTCATAAACTCGTTTCCGAGTCCATCCGGCGGTTATATTTGACCGATCTGAAAGTTTTATGTTAAAAATTAAAGGTATTCATATGCAGATGACACAAACAACATTAGCATACTTTCACCTTTCGCCTAACTCAACTTATACGCAAAAGATATTCTTCCACATGCATTCTTCATATGGGAGTTTCATTTGAGTCATGTTTTTTAATTTTTTTTATAGTTCCAAATGAGGTGCATGGTTTGTTATGGTCTAAGAACACTCAGTGAAATACGGTGTTATGTTTGAGATATAAATCGTTTAAACTTGACGAGTTTGAGCCGAGTTACGCACACACGACCAACGTTAATTTTACTTGATTTGAGGGGCTACAAGGTTAAAGTAAACTATGGACATATATGTTTCAATTTAACATACGTTTAATTAACACGTGCTTTAAGATTGTTTGAATTGTACAATCATTTGTCACTCTCCTGTCATTACTTTTTGTTATACTGCTTATTTATTTAGCAGTTTTTTTGTTTGTTTTTTGTTTAGTAACATATCTGCTACAGTTATTTGTCTGATTCATGATCAATTACGATTGTGTAGAGGTTTCAATTATGCTGTTTGTAACTATTTTTGTCAATTATATTAGTTTAGTTTTATATTCAGATCGGTAGGTTTACCTATGGTTCTTGGTAGGAAGACAGAATTGTGCTAGGCTAAGTATAAAATGTGTCAATCAGTCTTGGACCAGCACCTGATCTCATACAAGATTCTAAATTAACAACAAAAACTCAATTATCTGTGAATATTATTTAGTTTATAATGTGATTCTTCAAAAAAAACAATCCAATCATAGGAGATAGTAGTACAGTATTCTATTATAAACAACTACTTTTTACTCACATCATAAGATAGACGTTACGACATTTGATCAATTATATTATTGAAAATGTAAAAAAATAAATTCAATTTCCAAAAGGCATTATAGTTTGAGGGAGATGTCGAGCTGCGGCGATTTACCGTCGACCCTCGGAGGGACAGGGTCGAGGTGCACCGATGGTCGTCCTGTTCCCCATGTTTTGCTGCCACGTTGTTACTAATTCATTCAAAATTAAAAATAAATGTTAGGTACGGTATGTTGTTATTTAAACTGTGGGAAAAGCCCTGTAAATAGTAATTTTTATCACTATGGGGAAAATTTGGGTTTTCTGTGCTCATTTGAGTTTCACATGGAAAATCCCTGTATAAATAGTAATTTTTATCGCTAGGGAGAAAAGCGGGTTTATTATGGGTAAAATGGCGCAAACTAACAGAGGAAAAAAGTTAACATGTGTTGAGCACTCTTATCTATTTAACCTCGCTATCTACAATAAATGCCACCTTAACGGACTAATTCAACACCAACTGACTAATAGGCCTGAAAATAGCTGTTTAGCATGCAGTCTGATGAAAAATGAGCAAATGTTTTTCGTGCATTTTAAAAGGCTACTTTAAATGCCAAATTTGTTGACCATTTCCACCCCTGTAAACCGATGATTTGTATGTAGTACGATAAAAATACAATTATTGAAGTAATCGATAAGACAAACAATTCTGTCCAACTACCATATTATATATTAGTCTAAATTAGCAATGATTTAAAGGCAAATCTCACACTGACTATCGGCGCACTCCACCCTGATCATAGTTTGCTGAAAAAAAACTCATGTTCAACCATAAAAAGCTACCGGAATACATTAACTGTAATCATAAAACAAAATTATCAATCAACTGATTATGGAGCTCAGATTTGTTTCGTTGTTTTAAAAAGATGAGTCAGGGGAGAAAGTAAGACAATTGTTAGTGTTACAAGGAAAAGATAAGATGGCTTTCCAAGCATACGAAAACTGATAATTTAGCCGTTATGAATGAAAGGTCGGAAAAATTTAATTTATGCCATATCTCAGGAACCGCTCGCTTGAATCTTACAATTAATGAGTCTAATAGTATGTTTTCACACCTGAGAAATTCAATGGAACTGTTTCCAAACATACGAAAATCAATAGTTTCGCCGCTACGAACGAAAAGTTGGATAAATTTAATTTAATTCATATCTCAGGAACCGCTTGCTCGAACCTTACAATTAATGAGTCTAATAGTATGTTTTCACACCTGAGGAATTCAATGGAACTGTTTCCAAACATAAGAAAATCAATAGTTTCGCCGCTATGAACGAAAAGTCGGAAAAATTGAATTTAATTCATATCTCAGGAACCACTCGTTCGAATCTTACAATTAATGAGTCTAATAGTATGTTTTCAAATCTGAGGAATTCAATGGAACTGTTTCCAAACATACAAAAATCGATAGTTTCGCCGCTACGAACGAAAAGTCGGAAAAATTGAATTTAATTCATATCTCAGGAACCGCTTGCTCGAATCTTACAATTAATGAGTCTAATAGTATGTTTTCACACCTGAGGAATTCAATGGAACTGTTTCCAAACATACGAAAATCAATAGTTTCGCCGCTATGAACGAAAAGTCGGAAAAAATGATTTTAATTCATATCTTAGGAACCGCTTGCTCGAATCTTACAATTAATGAGTCTAACAGTATGTTTTCACAACTGAGGAATTCAATGAAACTGTTTCCAAACGTACAAAAATCGATAGTTTCGCCGCTACGAACGAAAAGTCGGAAAAATTGAATTTAATTCATATCTCAGGAACCGCTTGCTCGATTCTTACAATTAATGAGTCTAATAGTATGTTTTCACACCTGAGGAATTCAATGGAACTGTTTCCAAACATACGAATATCGATAGTTTCGCCGCTATGAACGAAAAGTCGGAAAAATTGAATTTAATTCATATCTCAGGAACCACTCGCTCGAATCTTACAATTAATAAGTCTAATAGTATGTTTTTACACCCGAGGAATTCAATGGAACTGTTTCCAAACATACGAAAATCAATAGTTTCGCCGCTATGAACGAAAAGTCGGAAAAAATGATTTTAATTCATATCTTAGGAACCGCTTGCTCGAATCTTACAATTAATGAGTCTAACAGTATGTTTTCACAACTGAGGAATTCAATGGAACTGTTTCCAAACATACGAAAATCAATAGTTTCGCCGCTATGAACGAAAAGTCGGAAAAATTGAATTTAATTCATATCTCAGGAACCACTCGCTCGAATCTTACAATTAATAAGTCTAATAGTATGTTTTTACACCCGAGGAATTCAATGGAACTGTTTCCAAACATACGAAAATCAATAGTTTCGCCGCTATGAACGAAAAGTCGGAAAAAATGATTTTAATTCATATCTTAGGAACCGCTTGCTCGAATCTTACAATTAATGAGTCTAACAGTATGTTTTCACAACTGAGGAATTCAATGAAACTGTTTCCAAACGTACAAAAATCGATAGTTTCGCCGCTACGAACGAAAAGTCGGAAAAATTGAATTTAATTCATATCTCAGGAACCGCTTGCTCGATTCTTACAATTAATGAGTCAAATAGTATGTTTTCACACCTGAGGAATTCAATGGAACTGTTTCCAAACATACGAATATCGATAGTTTCGCCGCTATGAACGAAAAGTCGGAAAAATTGAATTTAATTCATATCTCAGGAACCACTCGCTTGAATCTTACAATTAATAAGTCTAATAGTATGTTTTTACACCCGAGGAATTCAATGGAACTGTTTCCAAACATACGAAAATCAATAGTTTCGCCGCTATGAACGAAAAGTCGGAAAAAATGATTTCAATTCATATCTTAGGAACCACTCACTCGAATGTTACAATTAATGAGTCTAATAGTATGTTTTCACAACTGAGGAATTCAATGGAACTGTTTCCAAACACACGAAAATCAATAGTTTCGCCGCTATGAACGAAAAGTCGGAAAAAATGATTTTAATTCATATCTTAGGAACCGCTTGCTCGAATCTTACAATTAATGAGTCTAACAGTATGTTTTCACAACTGAGGAATTCAATGGAACTGTTTCCAAACATACGAAAATCAATAGTTTCGCCGCTATGAACGAAAAGTCGGAAAAATTGAATTTAATTCATATCTCAGGAACCACTCGCTCGAATCTTACAATTAATAAGTCTAATAGTATGTTTTTACACCCGAGGAATTCAATGGAACTGTTTCCAAACATACGAAAATCAATAGTTTCGCCGCTATGAACGAAAAGTCGGAAAAAATGATTTTAATTCATATCTTAGGAACCGCTTGCTCGAATCTTACAATTAATGAGTCTAACAGTATGTTTTCACAACTGAGGAATTCAATGAAACTGTTTCCAAACGTACAAAAATCGATAGTTTCGCCGCTACGAACGAAAAGTCGGAAAAATTGAATTTAATTCATATCTCAGGAACCGCTTGCTCGATTCTTACAATTAATGAGTCAAATAGTATGTTTTCACACCTGAGGAATTCAATGGAACTGTTTCCAAACATACGAATATCGATAGTTTCGCCGCTATGAACGAAAAGTCGGAAAAATTGAATTTAATTCATATCTCAGGAACCACTCGCTTGAATCTTACAATTAATAAGTCTAATAGTATGTTTTTACACCCGAGGAATTCAATGGAACTGTTTCCAAACATACGAAAATCAATAGTTTCGCCGCTATGAACGAAAAGTCGGAAAAAATGATTTCAATTCATATCTTAGGAACCACTCACTCGAATGTTACAATTAATGAGTCTAATAGTATGTTTTCACAACTGAGGAATTCAATGGAACTGTTTCCAAACACACGAAAATCAATAGTTTCGCCGCTATGAACGAAAAGTCGGAAAAAATGATTTTAATTCATATCTCAGGAACCGCTTGCTCGAACCTTACAATTAATGAGTCTAATAGTATGTTTTCACATCTGAGGAATTCAATGGAACTGTTTCCAAACATACGAATATCGATAGTTTCGCCGCTATGAACGAAAAGTCGGAAAAATTGAATTTAATTCATATCTCAAGAACCGCACGCTTGAATCTTACAATTAATGAGTCTAATAGTATGTTTTCACACCTGAGGAATTCAATGAAACTGTTTCCAAACATACAAAAATCGATATTTTCGCCGCTACGAACGAAAAGTTGGAAAATTGAGTTTAATCTAACTAGAGGATTTGTGCTGCTCCACAGCATTTAAGCTGTGCAGTATAATATTCAATTTTATCCATATTTTTAAAAGCGTAGGGTACAAAACACCTTTGGACAGTTCTTCTGAGGGGCCAATTTACATGGGGGTTGTGCCAAAACAACACTCATAGCCGCTCTGTCCTATATTAGTTTTCCTACTAGTTGTTCCTACTAGTGTCCTATTAGTTTGTCCTATATTAGTGTCCATATTAGTTTTCCGTCTTTTATTAGTAGGTTTTAATGTAGGCCTATTGTAAAAGGATTTATGCTAAATTTTTCGAAAATGAAAAAGAAATTTTTCTTATAAACATGGGGAAAAGTTAAAATTATTTAATCCTTTTTACAGTTTGTCTGAGACTTCTACTGGACCGAATTACATGCAGTTTGTATCAAATAAAAGAAACACTTTTTTATTCTAGCTGATTTCATTTACTTGACGTCACCTTATTTCCTCATATTACAATGATCGTAATTTAAAAACCCTTACAAATTTATTTTACAACCCTTCAAAAAGCTGATTGTAAAAACAAGAGGTAGTTGTCTAAATGCAGTAGAAGAGCAAAAGCTCAAAAGAATTTGGTTCATTATGGACAGTACCAAAAACGTATATAATTATAATAAATTTTTGTTTGAATGGAATGAAAAAATAATACAGAGTTATACTATTGAAACTACAGTTGAAACTTCAAACTATACAATTAGCATAAATACGTTTTGATTCTTAAATTGTTTAAAGTTATTTTTTCAAGCAGCTGGTTAATTGAGAATGAAGAAGTTTATTTGTCATTAAATATACAAAGATACAAAGGGCATTGTCAAATCTTCATAAAATCAGTTATATTGAATGTCTACAATGCTATACAAAATTATTCACATTATTCAAAATAAATGTGCGGTCGAAATGCAGATTTAAATTCCCCCATTTTCTCCCATTCCTCTCCCACTGCTAACAATCCAGCCAATCGCAATCACTAAAAAAATTGTACAGCTGTTTAGTATCTCGTGTCACTTTATGCTAATGTTTTGCTTTTTCGTAAACAAATATTCTTATTTTGACGTTTGAGATGTAAAAAGAAGCGCTTGCAACGGCGACGAGGTGAAGTAACATGTTCATCAGCGCTATTTCCTACTCTGAATTTCAAGGGCGAAATTAAAATAACATATGATTTTGAAGAAAATAGGGGAATTAGGAAAGAGATTGAGGGGATTTTCCTAATGGTGGGAAATAAAATTTTATCTTTTGACCGCACATTTATTTTGAACGGGGTATAAAATTCATCCACTGTATGAGAAACTCTACTCTTAAGCCACTTGGCAATAACATTACAAAATTAGTTTCTATTGGTAGTAGAATATCATTGAGTGGCAATGATTATGAACAAAGCTTTGATTACTGAAATCCTTTAAATTATCTTGAACAAAAATAAGATTACTGTAATTGTACAAGCAACTGTCATTATACTGTAATAATGAAAAACAAGACTACATGAGTCTGTTGATTTTAATCCTGTTAAACTGTTTGATTTTATTTGAAAGGAAACTAAATTGTAGTTGTTTCACAAGATGCAGGATAATGGGATTAGTCTCAAATTAAAGGTATCAATAACAAGAATGATACAAAAAATCTACGTTCAACGATTAGTAGTAAATGACGTAAATAATCCATAAGCAACGTGATTGGAAAAACGTTTGCTGTTAAAAAAACCTAAGGTTTATTTAAAACTAGAGAAAGGTACTATCATCGAGTGAAGAATATAAGACAATTAAAACTAAGAAATGCAATATTTATATGCCTATTATTTGCCTATATTTATATTAATGGGTAAACATGTTTCTTTTCCTCATTTTTCCTCATTTTTTCTCAGCTTGTTTGCATCATACCCGTTTTAATAATAGACTCCACGAATCACAAAAAATGTGTAGTTGGGTTCAGTACAGGGTTGTAATGAGTGAGTGCGGCGCACCGAAACTGCGATCCTAGTTTTAATCCTCAAATTGATCGTTTCCGAGCAACACATTTACTAGTTGCAGTCAATCTGCTACTTGACCGTGTTTGTTACGAGTAAAAGATCTGATTAAAAAGATTTATAGTTTGAATTAATTTGGTTTAAATATGTCTTTTTTCATTGTGTTACAGTTGTTATGTTTAAAGTTGTTTGAAATTTGATCTCACTATTAGTTCTTATTGTAACTTCCGAAAATGGAATATTTTGGAGTATTACGGAAATAATTATTTACTGATGGTCTGTGTGGAATGATTTAGCCTCCAATCTCTCTAATTTTGGCATCTACTATACCTCCCACAATTTTACAACTTCCTTAGGTACTCCCTTTAGCCCCTACAGACCCTCCCCCCTCCTCCACACCCAGGCCCTAGTGCGATAGGTCTCTATTGTTTGACGTGAGAACACCCGTTTTTCGATTGGTTGGCAGATTTTAAGCGGCCGAGGCAGTTGTATATAATCATTAGGGTTGAGATTGATAGTTAAGTTGTGAGTTGTTTGCTGTGGGTTGTTTGTTCTACATCGACGTTCATTATATACCACGGACGGAAGCGAAAGAAAACGAAATAAAAAATGTGCCAGTCTCTAAATAGTATATTATTCACCATTTGAATAACATGAATTGTTCATGTTATTGTTAATTATTGCTTCAATTACAACAGTATTTCACATAGATGTGTAAAGGTGATAGAATCAGTTTTTACACTTACAATTATCATTGACTATATACACTAACCTATTACCTTATGATAATACTAATTTAACTCAAATTAAAATTACCCTCAGCATTGTCACGGTAGGTTATTTATTTGTTTTTAATTAATAGCAATAATTTAACTATCACTCATTCTGAAGCACACAAAGCACATAGGATATATCTTTAATATTGTTTTCTATTGCTATGATGCCAAAGAAATGTTCTGCATTAATTAACTAATATTATTAGTGAAACTAAGATCATGTTTATTTCTTGTTGGTTATTGGCAAAAAATGTAGCAGGGAAAGAAATTTTTATCTTTGATTAAGGAAAGAGTGTCCGCAACGAAGTTGTAAGAGTGATTGATTAAATATTTTCATCCGAGGTATTTTTTGTAACACTATTAGTTTCCACTACATATGACTTTATTTAGAATATTTAAATTTAAGCGTTAATCCTTTTAAAGACGCTGGCCAAGCAACACGCACAATACCACTACAATAACAATTAATTCAACACTACAATTACTACAATAGTACTGTAATTCTACTCTTAAATATTATCCCTAAATAAAAGTACTATATTATATAAATCAAATAAAAATTTTGAAAAAAATATATCTCACGCTGAATAAATGTTATACTTTATTGGTAGAACTTTATCTATGAAGTACAGATATTACATCCTTTTATCCTTATTATATTAAATTAATTAAGACGATCAATTTATATAATCCGCCTTGTAAGAGAGCAAATGTTAGAGAAAAACTCTTTAAACTATACTAAAAAACTCAACACCAAAAAGTTATTAAGTCTTATCCTATTACCCACGTATCTTTTTGAAACCATTATGCAATATGCTGTACAATAGTAAGTTACTTCCCAATTAATTTGCAGCGGAGGTGTACTGCTTTATCACAGCCCATACAATAACATAATGAGATGCGCGAATCTCCGCTCTTCCGCGTAAGTTTATACGACGCTCTTTTAAATCTTCCAGCTAATGGGGGACCTCACAAATAAATGATTCAAGTGAGAAATAAAATTTTGAATCTTCGCTACACATTTCCACTGACAGCTTTTACTTGACCAAAAGTAAAACACTATTTCACATCCTACATACTTCATTTGATTATTCAATTGATTTAAAAGTAGTAACTTTTATTAAACTAGATGCAATTATATAATTCATTACACTTCTTAATGCTATAAATACTGCAAGAATCCCCTTTCTAACTGAATATTTTATCAAGTAATCATTCGTTGTTTCAGGATGTAAAAAATAGGTTTATTGAAGTGTTGTTTTTATTTCCGTCGCTCGGTTCCACGGCCTTTTTCCACCCAATGGGTCCCGTGAAATCCACTATTTTCACCCATTGAATATGCAGTCTAGTGAAACTTAGTCTAAAGAAAAGCTGGGGAGCCTAACCCATCCCTAAGGGGGCCGTCCGGCAGAACGAAATAGGCTCGTAGAAATGTCAGTAATATCACAAGAAGATTGCATGAGTTACCTAAGTTTAAACGTAGGATACTGGCTTTACCTAAATCTTCCTGTAGTTTTAAATATTTTGAGATAAAGATGACAAATTAGCAGTAGTTTAGAAAACTGAGAACGCTGATCGCAACAACTCTAACCCCTAATAACGCAGCGGCGAATTTTGGGGCGCTATTGTTTGGGCACGGACGGATGCGGTGATGCGGGGTTTATTTGTTCCAAGTACTGTAAAGGACAATGTTACCGCCTGGACCGCTCGCTACCTGCAAAGTCGGCGAACTTGAATCTGTCAAGACAGGGACATGCCGACATTTATGACAGGCAGCGCGCTTGACTAGACATTCACTATATCACTATTTTGTGACAGGGGCCTCTCATTGTGGGTTTTTTTTAACCTGAATATGAATGAAAGATGAGTGTAAAATGATTATGGCGCGATCTTATAGTCTTATTACATGTGTATCGGAGTGTAGGCCTAATGCGCCGTAATTCATCCTAAGTGAATAGGGTGAAGGCACTAGTAAGTGACCGGATTCCAAAGAGTGACCGGACTATTAAAAAGATATATATTTAGGTAAAAAAAATCAAAAATATAATATAATAAAGGTTTTAAAATACGCCCCAAACGTTAAGTTCAAGTTTAAATTATGGCCTTGATTCATAATTAATGAAACATTATCATTTATAAACATTTTACAATGTCAATAAACTGATTCACCATTTCAACCTGATGTTGCTATTAGAACTCTTATTAACAGGATAAATTACCGAGATGACTTCCTAAAAATGTTATACAAATCTTAATTATTTTTTTGTATTTTATGATATTTTGTGAATCAAAGAACATTTTAATGACTCATTACATTTTGTGTGTTTTTCTCAATTTTCAGCGGTAGTCACTTAATGGGTTAGAAAAATTAACAAATCCAGCGAGGATTTAACAGGAAAAAATTAACAGGACCATTTAACCAAAAAGTCCTAAATCAGTTACGTTTTTTTACCGCTGTGATGCTAAAACATAACAGTTAGTTACCCACAACAACTTTTATCTTTATTTTATCCTAGTATAGCTTTTCATTTTCACTAATTCTCCAAAAGTGAGTTGGACATTTAATACAGAATAGGTTCTGCATTAAGAGCCAGTGGGATCATTTTACATTTAGGATGCAATTAGTGTTTAGGTAAGAGTTAATCAGTTAATCCATTGACAAAATTTGCAATGGCATATTTTTATGGTGACAACATCTAATCAGGTCACATTTCTATTAGCCTAAACAAATATAAACGGGATTATGAATTTTTCCATTCATGCTCATCACCATGGGCTAAAATGCCTCTATTTGGTGTATATAGTGTAGTAAAATTAAACCAAAATATGGCTGGAAAATGAAAAAATTTTGGAAAGCCAATTTTTGTAGAAATGTGTTCTATGTCATCCCCTGATCTCCCTCAGAAAAGTCCCCTGAAATCCCCAGTGGGCAACATGCCTAAAAATGATGGGATGGCCCTCGTGGAGTCAGAAATAAGTCTTTCGTCGACCAATAGGTTTATGTATATCAAATTAAAGCTCTTAAGTAGTAGAATTCAATGCCGCAAACCCCATCTCAAAAGGTTGCTTGTGTCAAAAATGACAGCCTGTCAAACTTAGAATAAAAATCAAATTTTAATCTAAACGCTTAAAAATGTAATAATATTAGAAATACTTGACCTTTCGAGGTTCTTTTTGCGGCAAACGTTTGCTTGTACAATTACCTTGGTAAATAGGGATAGATTGACATATGCCCATCATATTACCCTAGAACCACCCCCTTACATGAACGTCCCAAAGAGGGAGTTTTGATAAATTTTTCTTAGTCCATAGCCATGCTATAGGCCTACATAATTTTAAAGGTCTTAATAAGGAGAGTACATAGCCGAAAACCAGACCTCAAAAGGTCACATATGTCGGAAGTTATTGCGTTTCAAAGTTTTGATAGTATTATTTTATTCTAAATTTTGAACGTCTGCCATTTTTCTCTCGACCGTTATATTTAGTTCGTATTTACGGCATTGTGCTCTACATTTTAAAAGCTTTAATTTGATATATACAGTATATAAACCTTCTGGAACATATTCAAATTTAGTATGCTTAGTATCAAAATATATTTTAACTCCTTATAGGCCAACCCCTCATTTTTGAGCATGATCCCCACATGGGATTTCAGGGGACTTTTCGGAGGAAGGTCAGGGGATACCATAGAACACATTTCAAAATATATTAGCTTTGCAAAAATTATTTTATTTCTCCCCACTAGTTTTACTACACTAGTAGTAAAAAGGTCTATGCAGAGCATAGTAACTTTCATTTAAAGGCTTAGTCAAATAAAGATGTTTGCGAATACAGCTAATTTTTGTGCCATACAGTGGTGGACTTTTGTTTTTTATTTTTAAACAAAATATCAACATACAATACACTTTTATAATAAGACTTACCGGTACAATACATTTTATTGTAAGGTAGGCCTACAACTATTACTTTTGCAAGAAAATTCACCGGACACTTACTGTGTAAAAGGTTTCACTCACGAAACGAATGGTCACTCGAAATGGTCGAGAATGGTCACTTACTGGAGTAGTGTCTGTCACAGAGATATTATATTTTTATATACCTTTCCCTAATTATATTTTAATAATTACCATTTATAAATACTCCCAAGATGTTCATTAAAAGACAGTAGAAATTTAGGGATTGTGGGAACAAAAATACTTGGTAGGACCTCATATATAAAGAAAATTTTATTCAAAATTTACATCTTTTTACACAACTGCCAATTGACAAAGAATACTAAACAAAAATTTGGATACTAGGATTTAACATTATATAGGTGGTTTTTCAGTATATTCACTGAATAATTTACTGCTGTCAGCGCCACGTTATGTAGGCCTAGTGATTTACATTCAAGATTAAATGTTTTCCACATTTCTCACATTTGGTAAATTTAAACACATAGATGACTCTTGGGCCAGTAGCCCATTGTTGCACAATCGGCATTGTTAACCATCCGGCTTTTAAGGCTCCGGTCTACCCCAGCCAAAACAACAACAATGCCTTATGCCGCCTCGCGGCCTTCGCTAGGCAAGCTTGATGGCTGCAGAGATTTACGGGGATCGTGTTTCAGAATTAACCAATTAATATAGAGATTGACTTTTAACTTTTTCTAAAAGTAGAAAAAAGTATCTCGTCGGCTATCTTTTTAGAATTTTTAAATAAAATTTCTAATTTCAGTTATAATTGTTTAAAATTATCTGTTTTTAAGTTTTATAGATGCAATTGTTGATTAAATAATTTCACTTAAAAATATAACAAATTTAGACTCCTTTAGGTCGAAAACATATAGTTTGACTAATAATCTGTAAGGTGCTGATAATTAGTGTAAAAGTTATTGAGCATTCGTTGTTATTTTGATGGTTGAATTAATTATTATACACATAATGACATAAGAGTTTGTCTACAACAAACTACAGTGGATACTTGTTCATTGTTCACCGTAATTTTACATATTTTTGATACATTAACATAGACTCTAACCTTATTACTTACACGGTCAATTAATTAAATATTTTAGTTTATCCGACTTTTCCCGCGTAGCGACTAAAACGGTAAACATTTCTCGTCACGAAAATAACAAGTTTAGACTCCTTGAGGTCGAAAACATATAGTTTGACTACGAATATGTCAGGTTCTTATAAGTGACGTACAAGTTGCATTCTTCATTATTATAATAATCGCTTTAATTGTTGTATAAAAAGTAGCTTAAAAGTTTGATTAAGAATAAATTTCAGGGAACAAATGAAACATTTGACTCCTTAGATCAAAACCATTTAGTTAGACCACGTATCTCTAAACGTATAAAACTTTTTGTCTAATTGTTGCGTTTTTATCGCCAGAACTTTTTTACTATCATTATGTCATTTTTTTCAATAATTCGCGAATAAAAACAATTATTTTTAATTGTTGTTAAACTTATTTTGCGTGAGTATTAAATTAACGTTTCCTTGCATTGTTCGTTTTTTGTGGTTTTTATCAACAGTTGGCAACACTGACCCAATGCAGGGATAAGTGATGGTAAAAAAAATAATGTGGGTTAAGTGTCTATAAATGTCTATTTCGGTGTGTATATTCGAACACTTATCCCACGCAGGGGTATGTGGCAAATGCAGGGTTATGTGTTTATAATGGTATATATATATATATATATATATATATATATATATATATATATATAAAGTAACAAAATGAAAAAGTAACATGGTCTCGGTCTCGGACTTAGGTCTTACCATGGCTACTACCGTAATAGCATAGATGAAATATAATACAGAGATTGGCAACCATATGGGCGGTTGCATGCGCCGTTTTAGTCCTGCGGTCTGGCGGAAAGTATGCGAACTAGCCTCAGTAACGTGCTGCTGCCACACGGCCACCTTGAGCGCTACCAATCTGCATTACCGTAGGGTAGGGGGCGACTGTAGGCCGCGGCGCCGCGCCGGCGTGGCGCGGCCCTTCCGTCCACCGTCTGTGCGAGATTTCGAATTATATTTTCCGTTGTGACTGTGCCTCATTTTTTCGCGCGTATACAACACCTATCCAATGTTCCTGTTATGAGCAAAATAATTGAGGGTCATTTCTTCCACACGATCATGTCAGATAAGAAATTGAGGTTGCATTAGAGAAGCTCAATTAAATGATGTGATAAATTTAGGATTAATGGAAGTAATTAATAAAATATATAAAAAAAAAACGCCAGAATATAATTAATAAATTCACCTTAAAGAGAGTCTATCTAACTGGAATGATGACAATACTATTTTGCCACTGAATATTCGATTATAATATTTATTAACTAATGGTCCTTCAAACACAGCGAGTAATCTTTAGAGTGATTTATACAGCAATTTATGAATATGTTGCATAGGGTATTACAAGTTTTAATGGTCACAGAGTGTCTTGCAAATGACTACTGTGTATCTCTTTCTAAATCATTTTTACCATTTCCTTAGCTGCTATGTGAGTTGTCTCTTGTAAACGAATAAATGTAGGCCTACTGAAGCATACGTGTATTTAACTACTATACGTAAAATATTTTAAATGACTTAATTTAATACGTTATAATAAATACTAGAGATCGCCTTCTGATCGAAATCCGACCAAACTTACAGTTGATCTGGACCCAAGAGGTTTTTTAGTATACTTTTCATCACTAAGATGAAAAGTGGCTTTTTCTGTGCGCAATCGCATTTTACAAACTCGGAAGTAGCGACATAGAGAAAACACTTTTCGTCCGAGTGATGTACAACGTTTTTCATCATACCTACTGCAAAAAATTGGATAAGTAATTTAAAATTAAATTATAGTAGGATTCACGAAAATAGTCCGATGAGAGGTGATAAATTGTTGCCAAATTTATTCTGAAACAAACTTTTATAATGTAATACACATGGTAAAAATAATCACAAATGACAACATTGCAGGGCGAGAGGGGGTGAGGGGGACACAGCTGTTTAAATTTTCATCGGACTATTTTCGTGCATCTTACTATAGTTAAAACTTCATTATCTGTTTACGTTTAGCAGCTGATTTCCATCCTAACTCAATTATTCTTTATAAACAGCTGATATATAATTTGAATTAAAGAAATGTCAAAATCTTAAATAAAAACTGTAGGCTGCAAGTAGTTTTTATTTACATTGGCCTTATTTGTTTTGGATTAGTATGATTATTTTTTTTAAGAAAAACAACTTTTGAGCTTAGCTCACGGTAAAAATTAACAGATGTTTTTTCGGCGCACTTTTAAAAGACTAGAGAAAAGGCCAACTTTGTGGACTAAATACAGGCCAGAAAACGGCTCGTCTGCGTGCAGTATGATTAAAAAGCATTTTTCATTACTCTACACACGAACATACACATTCTAAACGTAAAATGAGCTAAGAAAATAGGTTATTCCCGCTACTGAATGGCAAAATTACATAACGTTAACTTACTGCGCATTTTAGGTGCACGGAAAATAACCGTTATGGGATTTCTTGATACCAAGTTGAAGAAACAAAAATATTCATGTTGTTTACAAGTTTTTCGATATTGCAATGAAAAATAATGTTCATTACATTTATATTTTTAATTATTAAAACTGATGATAGCCTAAGGTATTAATTAAAATACTTTAATAGTGTTACCGGTATCCGTTGCTCGTAATGAAGCAATTTAGTTTGTATACTTACATAAATTATCATTTGCTACAATAATGTTGAATGTGCTATAGAATGTTAAGAGATTCTACAGTTTTCTTGTTAATATCGCCACTAAATTTCAATGGCTAACAAGAAAAAACGGATTTTACCAAAACAAGTGTTATCTCATTTTTTGCCTGACTGTTTGTGTGTTTTTCGGTGACGCTAATGTTCGCTTGTTAGAATAAAACGACTTTTCTGGATGATTTTAATTATATAATTAACTTAAGTTGTGTAAATGTTTTTATCAACCTTTATCGCCTGAGTGACTTAGGGCTAAAAGTTACAATGTAATGTCAATCCTAATTACCTTAAAACACGAAAATTTGTATTGTAACTATGTAATGTTTTTTTTGTGATTTAACATTAAACATCTGTCATTAATCAATGTCGCAAGTTCAGGAATATTATAAAATGCTGAATTGTCAAACGTAGCTCTCGCCACCGTCTCTAGGCAGGGCAGTCAGGGTGGTCTATGAGTCATCGCTTGAGCGCGGCGGCGAAGGGTAGTTCAAAGAGGGCTGTCTCTTTATGACGGGTTGTAAATCTGCTACTACTCCATTCGCACATTTTAGGGACGAATGAAAATGTATAAACATTCAGTTTTCTGCCGAGCTTTGAACGCAGTGGTTCGGCGTATTTTGTTCGTAAGCTCTCGGTTGTGATCTCCATTGTGAAAAATATTACTTTCATAGTTTAATAATTCTTTGCATATTTTCTATTGACAGTTAATTATTTTTAGTGGATTAGTGTTTCTGTGATATTGGTAGTATTTTTCTAAACGGATTTGTATTTTTTTCTAATTATAATCAACAGATGTGTTTGAAAATATGCCTGGAGTTAAAAAGTGTTCTTTTATTTCGTGTTCTTCTATGCAGACCAAAAACTCGAATGTAAGATTTTTTAAGTTTCCTGTAAATAATCCTGATGTTTGTGACTTGTGGGTAGTAAACTGTGCAAATGAACAGCTTGTAGATTTACCTCAATCTGCTCTCCGTTCAAGGGTTGTATATGACAGACATTTTGAAGAGTCCTGTTTTAATAACCCTTTAAGAACAGGCAAGCTTAAACCTGAGGCTGTGCCCACATTATTTGTCCCTGATGTGTCCCCTAATCCTCAACCACAACTAACATGGTTTGAGCAGCAACATGCACTTCCTTCCCAACCAAGCACATCACACGCGCCCCCGCCGCCACTGCCGGCAGCATCAACATCCCAGTCGCAGCCGCCCGCAGCACCATCCCCCCGGTCGCAGCCGCCCGCAGCACCATCCCCCTGGCCACAGCCGCCTGCAGCACCATCCCCCCGGTCGCAGCCGCCCGCAGCACCATCCCCCTGGCCACAGCCGCCTGCAGCACCATCCCCCCGGTCGCAGCCGCCCGCAGCATCATCCCCCTGGCCACAGCCGCCTGCAGCACCATCCCCCCGGTCGCAGCCGCCCGCAGCACCATCCCCCCGGACGCAGCCGCCCGCAGCACCATCCCCCTGGTCGCAGCCGCCCGTAGCACCATCCCCCTGGCCACAGCCGCCTGCAGCACCATCCCCCCGGTCGCAGCCGCCCGCAGCACCATCCCCCTGGCCACAGCCGCCTGCAGCACCATCCCCCCGGTCGCAGCCGCCCGCAGCACCATCCCCCTGGCCACAGCCGCCTGAAGCACCATCCCCCCGATCACCACCGACCCCACTAGCATCACCGCCAAGCTCTAAAAAGATGAAGGTGAGCAAAAAAACCTCTATGCCCACCCCATCCCCTACCACCCCGGCCACCAAACGAATAGCTCCAGTTAAAATTTTGTCCCCTGATACACCTCGAAAAATAAAACTGAAAAAAAGACTTTTCAAACACAAACAGCTACTTCACAGAAAATCAGAGCAGGCAAGGCGTGATAAAATGAAGAAAATACCTAAAGAGAAAGCATTTTTAATTGCCTCGGAATACATCCACAGTGATGCATTCAAAACACTATTTAGAATGCAAATGCTCCACAAAAAGGGCACTCAGTGGACTGAAAGTGAAAAGAGACTTTCCATCGAGCTCCATTACAGGTCACCAGCATTATATTTAAATTTCATTTCGGATAAAGATTTCAGTTTGCCAAGTCGCCGAACAATTTCAAGTTGGCTTAGCGTAATTGATTTGATGCCAGGTGTGTCTGTTGATGTCCTTGACAGACTTAAATTAAAGGTTAACACTATGAACTCCAAGGAACGGCAAGTTGTGTTAATGTTTGACGAAATGTCCATCAAGAAACACCTGGCGTATAATGAGAAACGTGACGTCATTGAAGGGTTTGAGGACTTGGGTTCACACGGGCGTTCAGCTCGTATTGCTACACATGTCCTCATGTTCTTGGTGCGAGGTATTTACCATAAATGGAAAATGCCTGTTGCCTACTATTTAAGCGGCAGTGTAACAGAAGGAACAATTCTTTCTAAAATCATCAAAGATGTGCTGAATGCCGTAAGAAATGTGGGCCTCCGTGTGAGAGTGTTGGTGTGTGACCAGGGGAATAACAATGCCAAAGCCATTCGTTCCCTAAGTGTAAGCAAGGAAACCCCATTTTTTTATCATGAGGGAGAGAAGATTTTTTCAATTTATGACGCACCTCACTTATTAAAGTGTGTAAGAAACAACCTTCTCAAACATGATATAATTTTCAAGGAAGGTAAAGCTTCGTGGCAACATGTCAAGACACTCTATGACATAGATGTCTCGTCTAGCAAAGCCCGAGCCCTCTGTAAGCTGTCTGCAAGACATATTGCACCGAATGCTTTTGACAAAATGAAAGTGAAATTCGCTGCTCAAGTTTTTAGTCATTCGGTTAAGGCAGCCATGAAGACCGCTGTTTCAACAAATCAACTTCCTTCAGAAGCATCCCAAACGGCAGACTTCTTGGGTGAATTGAATAATATATTTGATTGCCTAAACAGCAAAGGATTGAGTGACAGCAATCCACTTAAATCGGCTATATCCAACCAACCTCAGGGAAAGATGGTTGAAGATACTCTTAAGAGTGCACTGGTGTCAATCCCACAGTGGCAAGTTGAAAAGTTCAAAAAAGTGAAAAATCAACTTAAGAGAGAACTTTGTAAACCTCCCAGTTTCCACGGATTTGAGCAGACCGTTTCCGCTGTCTTGCAGCTGTGGGAGTGCTTGAGCGCCGAGGGAGTCAGCTTCCTCATGACCAACAGACTGACACAAGATGCCATTGAAAATGAATTTTCAATGTGTCGCCAAAGAGGGGGCTTTGATAGAAATCCCTCTGCGATGAAATTCAGGCAGAATCTCAGGCAAAGGATTCAAGTCTCCTTGATGAAGCCGCCTTCAACAACAAACTGTGAGCAAGACGAAGAGGAATTAGTGTCGATTTCATCCGAAGCTTGCTCCATAGCAGAAGATGTTCACCAAGCGACAGACACTGAGGAAGACGCTGATGACGTCACCGAAGTACTGTCCAGCAATGACGAGCCTCTGCCAGTGGACGCTGACGACGCGGAGGACTCTGATGTCGAGGCAACGGTGATCCCGCCTCTAGCAGCCTCTGTTCCGAGCGAAAAATCCCTTAATCTGGAAACTTGTTCTGTTGAGTAAGTATAAAAATAGCGTAATGATGTAATTTGTTAAAAAACAATTCAAATTTATTGTACTGACATAAAGTAGCATTAAAATTTCAAAAATCCATCTTTTTTACTTAATTAAAAGAAATTTGAATTTTTTCCTAATTTAAAGTGTCAAGGATAATAAAAGATTTTATAAAGTTTTAGTGAATGGTTTTAATTAAAATGGGATTTAGGGTCTATCTAATTATTCTTATCATGCCAAATATGTAAAATTAAAATAAAAGACTAAAACGATGTAAAAAATTAAAGTGGTCATTTAAAACAATTTATTGTGAATAATTAATTTTTTAGGCCTTCATAGCACTCTTTGGTTATTGTAGTAGGAATTTTTTTTCTATCTATAATAGAGAGCGTATATAAATGTCGAAAAAGTCCATTCTTCTCATCTAAAAAGATAAATAAAAACTAAGGTAATAAAAATAAAATAAAATAATTTTGAAAATATTTTAAAAATTTAGATTTGAGTTAGAATGCAGATAATGAATATGTCTTTCAATTATTGCACAAAATATTTAAACACTTACAGATATTTTTCTAATCTAATTAAAACCTCAATACTGCGTGCTTATAGTTTTCAATAGTTATTGTTTTATGAGCACACCCACGCTATTTGTAAAATAAAAAAAGAACTTGTCTACAAATAAATTTATCGTTTTAAAACCAATTTATTTATTTCAGATAATATATATATATAATATAATACGTTGCTGGATACTTGGCAAAGGTTGTCATTGACAAGTATCACTGTGAAACTTGTACAGCTGATTTGACCTTGAAACCCGTAGTCCTAGATGAACCGAACCAGCTGTTGATCCTTTATAGATCATACGGAACCAAGGAAGGTATTTCACATTTGACCGCCCCTTCGTCAGTTATGGTTTCCATTACTGAAATCGTACTAAACTGTTTTCAAAAACACTTCCCAAGCATCATGTGTAAAATAGGTGTTAAAAGTGCTCTTGTGGAACGTGCTGTAGTAGAAATTAAGAAGAAGAACCCAAAATGGTTTGATGAAATACATCCGTGCCTCGATCATCGTCGGTTCATTGTAAATTTTTTGGTGAGATTGAAAACTATGAAAACTGTTTTGTGGCAATCGAAAGACCTCAGAATGCCTAGATCTACGCTCTCTCGTTCCTCACCTTTTGAACAAAAACTTAAAACTGTTCAAAACTTGTAACTTGTCTATTTTGCCTCAAGAGTCATTTTTTGTTACAAAGCATAATGAAGAATGAACTCTCTCGCTGATGATTTTTTTTCTTGTGTGTGTAGATGGGTGGGTAGGTGTTTGTATATATTGCTGTCGTGTCTTTGTATGTATATATTATTGCATATTTAACGGCCCCTACATATATGAATCAATGATAATTTATCAAGAAAATTCTATTTATTGAATTTATTGATACCGGTGTCTGTACAGTATGTGTGTATTTCTGTGTGTGATGTGTTTTTTATATGTTTGCGCTTGTATGCCATTGTATTTTAAGAGTTGCATATGATCGATCTTATTCGTTTGTAGATGTCAATTCATCAAATTTACTTGAAAGCTATTCAGTTTATTTACAAAATTAATTGTTGTATATAATGTAGTTGTATATATGAGGGGGGAAATCAAAATTAACAAAATAAAAAATTACCGAAATTGAGTTAGCACAGGTCCCTATTAGTACTTTTTGCGAGGAATCCAAATTTTCAATTACTTTGGGTAAAAACTCACTCAATCATAACGAACAATGGCCTCAAAGGTAATGGATTTTTGACATAACCTGTCATGTAATTCGTAGGACTAAAATAATTTAAGCTTGATCTTTATTTCATTACATTTTTTGCCTATTTAAACTCATTAATTATTTTTTTACTTATTGTTCTGGCTGTTATGTGTATTTTTCGTCTGCTGTATTTGTGTATTAGGCGTAGCATTTTTACTTTTGTTGAAATTTTTATAACAAAAATTAAATGTCAATTTAACTTAAATTTAAATGTTTTAACGACATACTTTTGGTTTTTCGTCTCTTAGAGCGATTAGTGCCTATCTCTAAGAGAACTTCTTATCCAAAAAAAAGAAGATCTCTGTTAAAGGTGGAAACTTTGACGCAGTAACAGGGCTTTAAACTAATATCCACCGGCACTCATTATTCATTATAAAATACCGAAACTGTTTTAACATAATTATGTTATGGAAGCTATCCAGTTTGATACTTTTTTTAACTTTCCCTGGGGTTCTTATAAAATATATTCTTATAAATATTTGGAAGAAAAATTTACTGTTTAGTTCAACATTATCGTTTTATGTGAATAAGGTACCAGCCGGACAGACGCGACATCGCGTTGACTGTTGAGGACGGGGTGGGCCGGCGCGAGGTGGGCCCAAGCCGAAGCGCTGTGAGGAGACAGTGGAATGTGTACTGCGTTACCACGCGGCGCGCGACGGTGGCGCGGCGAACCATCGGCCCACCCAACTAACTCGGGTGGGCCGAACTAAACTAAGCACGGAAATTCGCATGCGGCTGCCAATCTCTGTATTATATTTCATCTATGGTAATAGCGTATTCCCTATAGGGAAATTCGCAAAAATGCCCAGGAGATTGACTTTAGACAGCCAAAACCTCAAAGATGAACAGGCTTGGGATATTTGTGTGCGTCGTGTGGTGTTGGCTACAGGTGTGTGAGGATATTTAAATGTGCCAGTGGTGGTGATGGTGTGTGCGACGTACCGTGGCGCCACCTGTGTCGTGTGCCGGCCATATGCCGCCTTCGCGCCCCCACCCCCACCCGCCGCGGCGCCAATCTGGGCCACTGTATTATTGTGTCACCAACTACCCCCCCCCCACACACACACACCTTGCCATCACACCGCCTCACAATCAAACATCTCTTGTCACCTACACTTGGTACAGTGGTCATGACTTTAAAATGTGGTTCTTAATTTGTGCTAGGAAAAACTATTTGGTGGTGCTGACTACACAAGTTTACTGAGCTTTAAAGTGGATTCGGATGGCACAAAAGAAAAATTAGCCCCTTTAATGAAAGGTTTACAAACAGACGAGCTTGCTTTATATTTTGTCCCCGAGGATAATTTGTCCAGGAGGATAACTTTTCCAAACGAGATGGTGAAGCATCCTGGTTTTTACGTAGATCCAGTAACTTACGGTACATGGTAAGAATTTTCATACCTGCCTTTAATGGGGTCACTATTTCTAAATTATATGGATGTTTCCACTAAATAATCTATAAACAATAAAACAAGTATTGATTACATGCGATAAAACACAGCAACAGTCGACCAGGTCGATGGCGCCAGGAGGGTTGGGGTTTAAGCTTGCAATAGAAAAGGGAATGTAAGATGTGTAGAAATAAAGCTAAAGCAAAAATAAACAATATACAATATTCCAAGCGAATAAGAAACGGGAAAGAGCAATGCACTGCAGCCTCCAACACGACGCGACGTATTACAGGAGGCTATGCTATGAGCTCCCCCAAAGAAGAAAAGGCAAACGCTATGTTTACTTGCTTCCCTGTGACAAACGATCCCGTGATGCATAAAACCAATGAATACAGAGTCTTATAAGAAGAACAGACCCCATGTTAAATATTCTGCCGTTTTTTTTTAAATTGGACATCTCACCACCAGGTTGCGCGCTATCCTTATAATAACACTGATTTCGCCGTCGTAGATGCTAGGTTGAAGGGAGGGAGTTCACGTAATGGAACACCACAAGAGTACAGCGCGCACAGCCTGGTGGTGAGATGCCTAATTATCGCGTTTGGTAGAATTAAAGCCATAAGGCCTGTTCTTCTTATAAGACTCTGTATTAATTGGTACTGGATATCGCTCAGGCGGGTCTAGCATACGAGCGTAGAAAGAATTCTTATTAAAAACCTACTTACTGTATGTATTTTTTGAATACTCAAAGGTATCGAGGAAGTGAGTTTGCAGTGGCGGGATGTTTCTAGCAAATATAAATTCTTAGTACTTGGGGGCCGAGCATTTGCTCGGTAAACTCAAACAGTAATATTCTTTATAGTAATATCAGTGACAGTGGCGGCTCGCCCATAAGGACTCCCGGACGCCGCCCCTCCTAAAGAATTGATTAAAAATCAAAATAAATAAACTAACAAAAATATTGTTATGAGAATATTTAACATAATGACAATTGTATAGGTCATAAGTTGAAGATAGAAACAGATTGTACTAAAATAAATCCAAAATCGACGACGATTGTGTCTCTAATTCTATCGCGGCCGGCTCGGGCCGGAGCGACGGACGCCGGCTACGGCGTCCTAGCGCTCTTGTAAAATCAAATGGAGACGCGCATACGCGCAGCTCACTCACACAGGCACACACAACGGCTGCTAATGCAACGCTCTGCCCGGCGCCCTAGGCTGCGCGCGCCACTGCTCCAGCCACTGCTACCAACCGAGCAGTGCCAAAAATGTGACTGTCAGTTCCCTCGCGATTCAGTCGTCCATTTGGGTTCTGTTTATGCTTAATGGTGTACGTGTTGGTGTGAATTGTGTTGAAATAGTGAATTATATAGATTTATGAGGAAATGTAAATGTGTGAAAGTGAAATGGGTGACGTTGGAGATGAGCAACATTTACACCAGGTAAATCGTATAGTAAGTAATAGAATGAAAAAACACTGAGTATTAGAATTACTTTGAAGAACCTGGTGCTTCTAAGGCCCAATTTAGTTAAGAATCAAATGTGAAGTTGAACAAAAAGAAAAATAGTTTTCATGAAAAGTGTTTTAGAAATTTATAAAATTAGGCCAATTGGTTCTGTGGCTGTAAAATTAAAAACTCGTTTTTCTGTAACAATTGCTTGATTATACGGATTCAGGATCGTGTATTAACTGTTGGTGGTATTTCATAGATTAAACATTGAGTTAAAAAGTTAAGATACATAAAACGAGTGACAAACACATCAAGGCGTGTATAGAATTTGATGAAGTACTTGAAAATATCAACATTAGATTTGCGACATTAAATCAAACTATACCTAGGCCTACAAAATGTCTTGAGAGATGCAGTTTATTTTTTATTTTTATTTATTAATTTTTTTGCTGGATTTCGTTAAGCAAATCATTGACTATGTATTAATTGTCAACGGCAAAATATACTGTATGGCAGATTGTGATGTATCCTTTACAGTTAATAAAACAATTGATTGTATTAAGGGTTTCATAAAACAATTGATTGTATTAAGGGTTTAAAGTACGATAAAGAATTTAAATATGAAGTACAAAAAATAAAAAACTCCCCTGAACTAGATTAGTCTAGTGTGTGAACAATAGCGTACATGAACCCAGACGTAAACATCGTTTGAAGACCGGAAATATATTGTCGCAAAGGAAGTGTGTGACATCTTAACATCCGGGATAGCGGACCGCTTTCAATTCTTAGAACTCACCTGTCCGCGGCAAAACTATTTCAGTCTGATTTGTTTCATCAATTCAAACTAATGTCACGAAAAGGTAGGCCTAAGCATTAAACGGATTCATATCAACTGAATAAAATTGACGGAAAACAATTGTTGAAAAAGTCATGTCTGTTGTACATAACTGATACTCTGCAGTAGGCCTACAACAGATTATCAGTTATGTAAAACAGAGATGACTTTTCGTTAGCAATTGTGATTAAGATTTTTAGGCTATATTGCAATTTAATTCAACTTTGTGAATTATGCCTGTTTGATGGAGTAACTATTATTTATTGACATAAGACATAACCGTTTTTCCTGAAGCAGACATTACTTATCTTCACTGGCGTGAATATACATAAAATAATGATAAGAGCCCCCCCATCGTCCCTAACCACCGGCCGCCACTGATCAGTGACAGACAGTGCGCTAAAATATACCTTGTGCAAGAAAAGAAGGCTTATTTCTCGTTCAAGACGAGCTCGTTCGCTCACTCACCTTTTGGATGGTTTCAATATAGACCTATATAGGACTACGGGTGCTGGACTCCAGCAGTGTATATTTGTTGAAACACATTTTGAATCCATAACACGTCGATTCTATAAATGTTTAGTTCACCAGCTGCTTTCATAATTCTTATAAGCCCTACTAATGGGTATTTTTTGTAATTCTACACGCTTAGTTGTTTTATAGGCCCCTACTTTTAAATGAATTTTTTATCTAAACATTAATAATCAGCAGTATAAAGTACGATTTAAAAAACGGAATGTTAAATTATTTCTACTATACCGGTACAGGATGTAAAAAAAGTCCGTCCCCCTTTAATTTTTTTATTTGTTAAGATAAACAAATTTCGTTTGGGGGGGGGGGGTGATAGTAAATTAACACAAAGAACCTTTTGGCGTTATCAAACATTTTTAGTAATGTTAGGGCGACTGCCCCACCAGGAGTCAGAAGAAAATCTTCAATATAAGCATAGACTGATATGTAGCCTAGTACATAAAATTAAACGTCTCACTTGGCAAAGGACAATGCTGCAAACTAGACTCAAAATGGATGACCCAGACGGAAATGGTAGGCATTCAAAGTTACCATTAAAATCATGTGAGTAAAACTTAAAAATGCAACAACTTTCTTAACTTTTCAACCTTCTGTCGCCAGGTTTGTAGATAATTACTCCAAATGCAAAGACGTTTAAAATGATGTATGATGTGACAGAGGCTAAAGCAGTTTCAATTTAAACATCCTCTATGGGACGTCAACCCAATGAAGTCTTACAGTATATGCTTTTGCTTTTTCCCTTGTATTTTTGACCTGTATTTATATTATTTTTATCCCAGAACTAAGTTTTTTGCAAAGTTTGAAGAAAATCACTGGAGACGTTTTTGAGAACCGTGTGCAAACATACATACATAGGCCTACACAGAAATAATATACCTTACTCGTATTAGAGTATAGGATAAAACCGGATCAACGTACATACCAATTTTTACAAGAGCAGTACTAAATACTGTCTTTTTTTTATAAATGGGAAATATATCATTGTTGATTTCAGAGATGACTGTACAGTAATAGTAAAATGAATTGAAAGAACAATTTTCCATATGAAAAATTATCGCAAGCCCTTCATTTAACAACATCAGAAAATAATTGTTTGAATGTTTTATTATTCACAAGAATAATTGTAGTATGTTGAGCTATAAGCTATACTTGTGTAATAAAACAATGTATAAAATTCAGAAAATTTATTTCACTTTGATTGGCGTCGCCGATTAGTTAGTTTTTAGCAAGATTATATTCTTTGTATTAATGTTTCCAGGGAATAACAATAGATAGTAATTAATTATTAAGTAGGTAAAAATTCTTAATTATATTTTTATCATTCAAATAATAGAGCGGTAATAACTTATTCCGAATCCTCTTTATAATAATAGATTTCCCTACTGAAATTAAATGCGTTCTTATGAATTAGCAAGCGCCTTCAGAAAGATCGATGCTACACGCAAAAACGTTCAGCAGCTCACGGCGTCGTGAACGCTCCGTAGGCGCTCGGATTGTATTCTTGTTTTGTTGAATTCTGAAGTTGGTAACGGTAATGGTTCATAATATAGCTTACTTCACAAAAGCAGACAGATCCCATGATAATAATAATTGCATTTCAAACATTTATTTTATATTGAATTAACTCAAATTGGATTTGAACTACCCCATAGAAATAATTATTTTATGTGAAGACACTAAAAAAAGAATATGTATTCCTGTAGTAGACGGTCAGACAACCATCTGATGATTTTAAATATCAAGAGAAAATGGAAAATATTGCGGTGCAATCATTTAAAACTAGCCTAAACAAAAAGAGACTAGGTATTACAATTAAGTGTTTTTAAGGTAAATTTTCTAAAACTAATTTAGTTTATAAGTAAATTTTTATTTTATAATTCATTTGGCAAGTATGATTCTAAAAAGTTTTTTAAATTACAATTTTAATCTAATTTTTAATTAAAGTAAACATATTTGAATTAAACACCTTAAAATAAAACCTAAAAATAATATACAATTAATTAGAAACCCCACAATATTTAGTTTTATATTGGGTTGTTAAAAGGAGTGATATTTTCTCGCATTTTATTAATTATAGAATATTGATAAGTTTTAGGAATAAACACTTTTTACTGTGATATATTGTTGTTTTGGTTGCTAAGGAATGTAAGTTAGTTAAAAGATATTTCAAATATTCATTCAGTCATTCTGTACAAAATTAAGAGTAAAATTTGGTTGCTTCTGCAATTGATGTTGCTTCGGTCTTCGGAATAAATGCTGTATTTGAATTTTTACATCAGGTAATGAAATTCTATAATTATTTTGTTGCATCTTATCAGCATTCGTATAGCTATTTATTACAGTACAGCTCTGGGTTTCCATTCAATGTTTAACTCTCCAAGGTTATGTTACATTATCTCTTAGTTTTTAAGACCTTTCCAAAGGTTACGACGACGGGAAAAAGATGTTTAAAAATAACTGGTGTGTATCAATATTGGAACGTCATTACCTTAATTTGGAAATTATGTTTTAATATTAAGAAAAACTAGGAAAAAAGAAATACACATGCTAGAATGTTTAGATTGACTTTTAATTTGTATTGATTGCATTGCAAAGATTTATACAGTACTTTGAATATGTTCTACTAATGTAGGGTTTGTAATAATACTAGCAAAACTTTTGAGCATTATTAAAATAAGGTAGGTAGAATAAGATTAAAATATTTACAAAGCCATACAGGGGTAAGCTCCTATGTTATTGGCAATTCATCTCCGGGATTATCGTGCTTACTTTGCTCACTAACGTCTAAGAATAACTTGATTCCTATCATAGATTAAGCATACTCCCCAAGGTTATGCTTGATCTATGTTACTATGTTCACTCTCCTGTTGGTACAGTGCAACCATTCTGTCATTATGAGTGCTATATTCTACATTCAAGTTGTTTACTGTACTTGTAGAACTTTATTTATCTATAAAATGTCTGCTATTGATTGACCTAGTAGTACAGTAAAATAAGGCCAAAAACAACCTTTTGATCGGCAACTGATGTGCATCCATGAAATTTTCAGAAGACCTTCTTTTAAGCTCTAGAAAAAGGTTTGATGAGTCCCCAAAAAATAAAGTTGTTTTTTACCTATAAAATCACTTTTCAAAATGGCGGTTCTTTTGCAATGGGATAAATTTTGAAAAAAATTCCCTTTTCATTTTTTACGGGCTTCTTCTCAATATTAGGTTGTGGGGCCAACGCCAATAATTGTTGAGTGCTAAATACTTTATTTTTAACAATCTTTATTTTTTGGCCGCCATCTTGGATCCGCCATATTGGATACAAGTTGTTTTTTTTTTATAATGTAAAGATAGTGTTGTGACACATCATTTCAGAGTATATTTTTTTGCTAATTACAATGCCGCAATCCGTTTTTGAAAATATTTTTCCGTTTCAAAGATATATGGAAATTAAAATTCTTCTCCATACATTTCTTATGGAAGTTTAAAATTTTGAATTTATTTATTTATTATTTTTCCTCATATATCCTGTTCTAATTGAGATAGGTTGTTAATTTTGGTATCAGATCACTCAGTGGATCATTGGGCTTCTTTAGAGTTTTTGTTCGTTTGAATTGGATGGTTTGAAACGGTTTGTAAATTTTAAACTTTACCCAAATTTCAGAAATGGAAATATATATATTTTTTAAGTGTTTAATATCACATCTTGAACGTATCCAATTTTAACAATCAATATATGGAATTGAAGCCAATAATGCACCGTGTAATTTAAGACCAAAAAGAACCTTGAATCTCATTTACAACCTGAGTTGTATGTCTTTAACTGAAGACGAATTTCAGGAACCAATAAATTTTAGGTTCATTAGACAGTTATAAGCCACTTAAAATCCAATGAATTTCAATGGTCAATAACTCAAATTAAAGATATTGATGTACTAGTTGTTTTAAGACCAGAATTAACTTTGGGTCTTCTTTAGAACTTGAGATTTTAATCTTTAACTAAAAGCGAATTTAAAAAAATTGAAGTTTATATTAAATATAAGGATATAACTCGACTCAGTATCCTCCAAATTGAATGAAGAATAGCTAAAAGTAATGCCGGAATATTACTGAGTATTTTAAAGTCACAATGATCAGCATTCCTCAATTACAACTAGATATAAAAGGAAAATAATGCAAAATAAATTTAAATTTCGAAATGTCCATAAGGAATTTATAGGGATGAATTGTTATTTGAGTGTAGTCTATCTTTAAAACGAATCAGGATTTTCAAAAATGGATTGCGGCATTGTAATCAGAGTAAAAAACTACTTTGAAATGATGTGTCACAACAGTATCTTTAGAAAAAAATAACTTTCATACAATATGGCGGATCCAAGATGGCGGCCAAAAACTAACGACCGGTCACAATGAACTACTTCCCATCCAAAAATTATCGGTGGTTCTGCCACAACATTATATTGAGAAATGCAGGTGAGAAATTAAAATAAATACATTTTTCAAAATGAATCTCATTAACAAAAAAACTGCCATTTTGAAAAGTGGTTTTATAGATGAAAAACAACTTTATTTTTTGGGGACTCATTGGATCTTTAATTATAGTGCTTAAAAGAAGCTCTTATCAAATTTTTGTGAACGCACATCAGTTGCCAATCTAAAACCCTAATTTTACTGTACTATAGGTTATTAAACAAAGCGCTGGATTAATTGTTTTGGTAATCTTTAAATAAAATAAAAAAACTTTTGATATAAAATAAAAATTTATCAGTTCATTTAAGAGTTTTAGATGGCTTTCATTTCCTTTGGTGAGGTAGAACTTTTGAATTCACTATAAACATTTTCTATAAAGCAAATAATTTCATTAATTTTCTTATACGAGTATGAATAGCTTCTTTTATTTTCTGACAATTTTATCTACAAGTAAACTGTTATGTGTTTCAGGAAGCCCTTTAGAGCTCTGAATATCTGCCAGACTTCGCCACCACCTCTCGCCATGAATCAAAAGACAAGAGAGCGGTGTGCTGTCGTGCAGAGTGGATTGTACAGAATGAGTTCAAGCCTTCAGACAGCTAAGATGATTTGTAATTTTCTATTAGAAATAAGACTAGGGTTTCAATATTGGTTTAAAATTAGCAGGAATATCAAAAGCCAATTTGCAATTTTTAGTATTATTATGTACTTTTTAACAATAGAATGTTTTTCCAATGATAATTTACGTTAAAAATAGATAAAGGTCTCTAAAACATTGTCTTTCCCTTGTTATTTGCAGGTTAGCAGTACCAGTACCATTTACAAAATTATAAAAAAGAAAAGAGTAAAAATAATAAAAAAGCAAAAAGAATAAAAAAAGAGTGCAATTGGCAGTAAGGGAAATCCGAAATTAATTAACTCAAAGAATAAAGCAAAAAATAAAAGGGAATAAAAAATAAAAAAAAGAACAGAAAGATTCAACATTTAAATGATAGTGCAATTAGTAATGAGGGCAAAATCCAAAATTAATTAAATCTAAGAATAACAAGCAAAAAGCAAAAGGAAAAAAGAAAAACTTACAAAACATTCAGAAAAACAATAAAAAAAGAAACAAGGGAATAAAAACTTACAAAAATAGTGCAATTATAAATAAGGGGAAAATGCAAAATTAGCAAAATCAAAGAATAAAAATCAAGAATAGCAAAATAAGAAGTAAACAAATAGATGTAAGGAGTGTAAATATTTTGAAGAAGTGGCCAATAGCAGTAACAAACTCAAGATTAGAAGTAGAGGCCTACAACAGTGAAAATCTAGGATTAAGGAAGTAAATGTTTAGCAGTACCGTGAAGCGTCTTTCATTAGCAGTAACGCAGTCAAGATTATCAGTACAACAGTGGACATCTAGAAGTAAGGAAGTAAATGTTTAGCAGTACCGTGAAGTATCTTTCATTAGCAGTAACGCAGTCAAGATTATCAGTACAACAGTGGACATCTAGAAGTAAGGAAGTAAATGTTAAACAGTCTGGGAAGTGTCGTCCATAGCAGTAACACCGTCAAGATTAGCATTACAACAGTGGACATCTAGAAATAAGGAAGTAAATGTTTAACAGTCTGGTGAAGTGTCGTCCATAGCAGTAATAGACTTCCAAGAGTGTCACCGAAAATCTAAAATGGATGTAAGTGTTCTCAACAAAATATACATACTGTACACTAAGTTGCAATAACCTCCCACTTTCCAATAATGGCTCTTCAAGCCTTAGGTCATTAATGTTAAATATGAAATTTTGAAAATTTCAAACTCTTTTTTTATCATATATTGTAATATTTAAAATTATTTTTATTTAGGGCATAAAGTTATCATACGTACTATTAAATTTTTGGGGTTATTGCAGCATTATTAGATTTTCCTAGGGTACAAATTGTAAATTGGCTTGACAACTGCTAATTTTAAAATATTTTCCACTATAATAATGTTACCATTTTTATTAGGCCTATCAAAAAGTTTTAAATGGTGAATGTATTTGTTGTAATATTACATGTTTATTGATAAATTCTTAAGTAAAATATCTGTGGGTTTCACTTGATACTACTATTATTATTATTATCTACTGTGTTCAGTTTCTCCAGCATAAAGACAAAGTATTATTTTGCTGTAATAAATTTTTGACTGAGTCTGTCAGGGTTTTACGTTAACACCCTTGTCGTAGCAGTCTTGAGTACTCATTCTTTGAAATTAGATGATTTCTTGATTTTTCTATATGTACCTTGTGGGTCTTACTAGCATACTAATTTCTTCCCTGGGGATGTCAGTAAGAAATTTAAGTTGATCCTCACCTAAGGTACTTAGTAAATTTTATAAATTTGTATTAATAAACCAACATGATAGGGTTTTGTTGGTTTATTTGTTAGTACTAGTCTACTTGTTGCTCGAAATCGAGCAATTTATCATGATACAATACAAAAGTAACATTAAGTTCTATATAAACAACATCCGACCAATCCAATATTGTGAATATCATTAATCACAAAAAACTACACGTATTTCAAGCTGTACATTATCAGATGTTTAAAAGTTCAACCCAAACCCAATGTTATTCTAATGGGAAAATTTCAAATTTAATTTGTGTATAGGGCCCTTATTTTATATACGATTTTCATCATTTTGTGGTGAAAATAACTTAAGACAAGACCATTTTATTAACCCTATGCAACGACATCAAAAACTTGAATATTGGCTGAAAATATTAGGAGGAGTTCTCAACACAAAAAACCCCTTAGAGTATTAGATCAGTATAGATTATAATCTAAATAAAACTCTATTTTTTGGTAATTTGAAACCTCTGCTAATGGTCCAATCAACCTGGTTTACCTCAGGCACCAGGTTACCTGGCTGAAAACCTGATGAATGATGTCCTACAATTCTACAGGGCCGTCGAGAGGATATGTCTGCCAAGTCTGAAACTTGGGGCCCGGGCTCGGAGAGGGCCAGAACGGGCAGGGTAGTTTTCATTTTTTGGGGGAGTTTTAAGCTCTCTAGAAATATTAGTATCAACTTCATGGAAATAGAATTATACAGTAAAATATAGATTTTCAAAATGTCACACAAAAGAGAAATAAATATGTAGCTAAGAGATTCAGTTAAGAAAAAACAATGTCTTTATCAGGAGAGCAGTGGGCTCTCTCCCGCCCCACCATGATCACTTGAGCACTCGCGCAGGCGCTCAGCGCCTAATCTCTAGGCATGTTATGATGGATCCTGTAAGAAAATTTTTTCCTTGACAAAGTATATTGACACAAACTTAATGATGAAATTCAGCATGACTGTAAACGGGGAAAGTGTAATAAGTTGCGAAATACGCAGACGGCCAGAAAAAAACGAACATGTGTGTTTACCGATAGTGGTACCATTATACTATTTCTTTAATCTGACCGGCCTCAATTTGACACCCCTCAATTGGTTTGATTTTTGGGGATCTATAGAATTAGAGTATTACTGGTTACAGCATGTGTAATACAAATACACATCTGGTTTGGTAAAATCTACACATGAAATTTTATAGTTCTGGTTTCTAGCATTACTCTCTGAGGTCTTTGTTGTGTTTACCCTAACTTGGTTTTATAAAAAGTGGTAATGAAAAAAGTAATTGATATAAAAACAATGGTTTGAATCATTTAAAATTTACGCTTATTTACTTGGTTTTATAAAAAGTGGTAATGAAAAAAAAATTGATATAAAACAATGGTTTGAATCATTTAAAATTTACGCTTAGCTTGAATTATTTAAAATGTACAGTTTAGCTATTTAATCAGTGCCAGGGGGACCGAGCTTATGCTCGGTAAAATATAACAAAGTTTTTTAAAAACACTAAGTTCTCCTGGAGTGTTTTTACTAATTTTGTTATGTTCTAGGCATTTCTTCCACCTGGAAGACGGGATTAGATTCCAGATCTCGAAACGTGAATTTGTGTTTACTAATCAGTGATGGAAAATGTCCAAAATAATTTACTAAACAATATAATAAATATAGGTACCTACCGTAAATATTTAATTGTATATTTAACATCCTATGGATGAATGTATTGGGTGGGGAGGGGGGAAGGTCAGGGGAATACTTTATCAATTTTCCTAAACCAACTGAGCTTTGTTAAGCCCCGCATCGATCAAGGCTGGCCAGAGTTTGTTGCTGCCCTCCGTGTCCGTGGTACGGCCAGAACAAATAAGACAATGACTCCTCAAACTGTCTCAAATATAAGCAACACTTTTATAAGAATACCACTTATAGCCTATTTAAATATTATTTTAAGATAATTTTGTAAAATCTTTGTGTAATGGTGAATGTTGTAAAAAGTGTATATTGATCCAGCTTTTAACTGTTATGCAATTTTTTTCATAACTATGAGTAACAGTTACCATCTTAAAATTCAATAAACACCTTCGAAGTAACACAATGTTTCCATTATTATTATTTTTATTTTTCTAAATTCCTACTTCATAGGCCAGTCTTTTTTAATTATTCGTGAATATTGTTATGTTTTGGGAACTAACTAATGTGAGAGGAGTATTTAATATTGGTTAAATTTCTATATTTTCAAACATCTTGATTCCATCTCACAAAAGCGTCCATTAGGCTACCACTTTAAGAATTAAGCGGTATTTGTCCCAGATCCTAATATTACAATCAGGAAAAGGACTTTAATTTTACCTTTCAAATTAATTATTTCCTTTAAGCATTGTATATGCAGTCGAGCTTAGCCACCTTTACTTACTTAGGCCTACATTACCTTGGTTACATACTTTATTTGAAACATGAAGGGAATACAACTGAAGGGTGGGAGTATCATCAGGTCAAGTGTATAATACCTTTTACAATATAAAATTATACTGTACTTAGATTTTAATTAAAAATTAATATTGATGTATTGTTCATATTATATGGAATTTGTTACTAATTGCGAGTTGGGAAACCAATTTTGACCATTTAACCTTATATAGTTGATATTTAAGTGGGATTAAATTTTGTATTGAAAGGCCTTGATATACGCCCCAACATGAAGGTCAGAATTCACCCTAAATTTTACTGGGACACAAAAACTCACCGTGAAAAGTCAAATTATTAGTGGAATTAAGCAAATGGGAGGAAGTTTTAAAAGATATTTCAATGGCTGTTTTACTATTAATTACCGGTACTTAAAGAAGCATTTTTAACTTAAAAGAAAACTTGTATTTTTCAAAGATTTATCAACAAAATGTGTTTTAAACTATGAGAATCTACCAACGAGTCATAATAGTATTAGTGAAACTCAGCATCTACATGGTCAAGGTTGTTGCATTACATTATTCAAAAACAATAAAAAATGTCAAATTTGTCCTTACTTTCACATTAATAAAAATCTTTGAATATTTCTTTATACCTGTTCTAGCAAGAGAAAAGGGGTAAAGAGAATGTTTTATAATGCGTAATGTTTGTAAAGAGAATGTTGTAATTGTCAATTACAGTACAACATCACAACAACCTCTGAAATGTTTAGGAATTATTAAAATTGCAATAAAGTTACACAACAACGCTCTCTTTAAGAGTCCCTTAAAGGCACAAAGTGCAAAACTTAAAGGGACTTAAGTGGAAAAACTTATTAGGCTCCATTATTTATACAACAACTGTTGATATTTTCTGCTTATAGATACAGTACCTGGGGGCCGAGCATTTGCTTCGTAAAAAATAATTTGTTAAAAATTTAATTAGTAAAAATTAAACCTTTGAATAAATTATTTAAAGAAAGGAAAAATTTCAACATTAAATTTTTGTCTGCACTAAGATGAAGTTGGAAATAATGAAGTCTGAAAGACGTCATCAAGAATTTTGGTTTAGAAGAAGCAATTTGTTTCTTGTAGCTGAACAGAGTACTAATACTTCATATCAATTGAATATTTTTCATACAATCCCAAGAAAAATGTTTGTTTACTGTTATTCCATATGAATTTACTCTTTTCTAGAGCTTTAATGGTGCCGTACGTATTTATTTGTGCAACAATCTGCCATTTTCGACGTTCTCTCTAACGTTAGAAAACCACACGAGTCAATTATATTTTCATGATCACCAAATTTCAGGCATAATTCCCCCTTTTCAAAATTCTCAGTTGAGTGGCAACCCTGTTACATGAAATGAATTATTGTATTTAATTATTTATTTGAAAACTAGGTGCCTACCATGTATACCTTACTATGAAAGCCTCAAGGTGGGTACGTGGGAAAGACTGAGACTAGGTCAAAGTCCAACTGAGCATTCGGCAATCAAACTAACTAGTAAGATGAAAATAGAGGGTGTTAATGTCAACCTAGAACCTGTTGTATCTGTTTAAAATCACTCACTTTATTTTCTAGCAGCACCTATAAACTAAACAACTCGTTTTTCAAGCTTATAAATGTTTACCCTCTCTGGCCAAGTAAGCGCACTAAGCCTCAGTCTTCAAGGATCCATATTTTGAATTGTTCAATTTTTTGATTCAGACAAGTGTTGCTCCCAGTCCAGCCATCCTCCCTTGTAATGTTTTGCACTAAAACAGAAAACAGTATCAAACAAATGTTTGGAGTAAAATTAACACTAATACTTAAGATAACAAAAATACACAGTGTTTAGTTTTATCATCTCAAAAATTAACTACAAAAGGTGATTGTGAAATATGCCACGATACAACAGGCAGTAAATGACAATAACTATCTAATTAGATGATGTACAAAAACACTCCAGGGGCTGGAGATAATTGACTCTTTCAAACAACTAAAGGTCACGGAGTGTGAAAGTTATTTGCCTTATTGAAATTCTGTGTCAAGAGAAATTTTACACCAGTGTGGGATAGCCTCAGCTCTGCCTCGGCTACTGGTGGGTCTGGGTGGCATCTGTCAAAATTGAAAATGTCAATTTTTAATGTTCATCTAAAAAGTAAATTGGCAAATAACCGTCCAAACAAAAGGGCCCTAGAAGCCCTTAAAGTTCTAAATTTCTCCATTTGATTAACATCGATGAGGAAATTTAAAATATTTCAAGTTAACAGTTGTATCTAGTTAACACATTATTTACACCAATGAAAACATCTCTGTTCATACAAAAGAGGTTGTGATTTAAAACTTGGAGGATGCACTGGTTAACAAACTGATTGAAAAGCGTAAACAGTAAAAATCATCCAATCTAAATTGCTCGACAACAGGTACACAGGTACACTAGTTTAATTAAACATCAGCAAAAAATCAGTTGACCTTCTTATGAACTATAAAGTATATAAGAATTAGTGATCAGATCCTTTGAAAAGAGAACAACAACTACCTTGTATAAACATCTTGACTGATGACTCTCATGGGACGTAATGTGATGTACGGCATCCGACCACCTAGCAATCATTTCAGTTGCTATCATGTAGTGCACCTTGCAATCATATCATTTCAGTGTTATGGGAATGAATAACACATATTGTTGACAATTAACAAACTGAAATGATTGCTAGGTGGTCGGATGCCGTACATCACATCACGTCCCATGAGATTCATCAGTCAAGATGTTTATACAAGGTAGGTTGTTGTTCTCTTTTCAAAGGATCTGATCACTAATTCTTATATACTTTATAGTTCATAAGAAGAATGTCAATTGATTTTTTGCTGATGTTTAATTAAACTAGTGTACCTGTGTACCTGTTGTCGAGCAATTTAGATTGGATGATTTTTACTGTTTACGCTTTTCAATCAGTTTGTTAACCAGTGCATCCTCCAAGTTTTAAATCACAACCTCTTTTGTATGAACAGAGATGTTTTCATTGGTGTAAATAATGTGTTTACTCGTTACAACTGTTAACTTGAAATATTTTAAATTTCCTCATTAATGTGAATCAAATGGAGAAATTTAGAACTTTAAGGGCTTCTAGGGCGGTTATTTGACAATTTCCTTTAAAAACAATATCTCGCCGAGCTCTATCCAATGACACTAAAATCATTAAAATTGGTTGAAAACAGTAGGAACTAAGATCCTTGTACAAAAAAAGTGTCCCAAATTAAATATGTATAGATTTGTGGAAATCAGGGCAAAAAGTAAGTATCGTCTGTTTTTTATTAGACAATTGGTTTGAATTTTATCAACCTCTCTAATAAATGGAATAGGTTTTCTTATAAGAAAACCGGAATAAAACTACCTATTTGACTCCGGTATAAAGTACCTTGGCCCCAAACCGGAAGCAACAACCTTGGCCCCAAACAACAGATATGCTCAACAATAAATACGTTGGCGTTCAAGTTCAAGAATGTTGAAAGTGACTTATTGTGGGGAGAGACTGCATATACGCCAGAGGCGAAGCTGAGCGTGGAAAAGGCTATCGAGCCCCACAATGGCACTTTTGAGACAAGTATTGAACATTATTTTTCATTACGATATCGAACAACTTTTAAACAACCTGAATATTTCTGTTTATTCAACTTAATATCAAGAAAAATAAACTAACTCATGACGCTGAGTTTCCGTGCTTATGTCGAGGTACATATGCATGAAACTCAGCGTTATGAAACATCTGATCGGCCTAATGCAACAGCTGATCGGTCTGCTCCGCAAAATCCCATAAGGGTACTTTCTGTGCATCACAAATGCACAGAAAGTTAACGTTATGTATTTTTTCCGTGCAGTAGCGGGAATAACCTATTTTCTTAGCTCATTTTACGTTTAGAAAGTGTACTTTTATGTGTAAAGTAATGAAAAACATTTACTTCTACTAACTTACTTCTTAAATCCACTTGCCAAAGCCTTTTCCAAAGCAACTAAACTTCTTTTTCCGGATCTACATGAAAATATGACTGAGTCTTCCGTAGATGGCTTATCAAAGTTGTACTTTTTCTTAAATTCGTCTTCTGGAGTGTTGAAAGCAGATTCTATGTCACCAACTGGACAAAAATCAAGCAGAAAATGACACATTTGTTCAAAATCATTAAATTAAATGAGTTATATTACAAAACTGTGGATATTTTTCCTGGTTAAAACTTGGGTGGGGGGAGGGGAGGAAAGTATAGTTTCCGAATGTCCGTTCCTTTGATAATTAGCTTTTTATCAATGATTGCAAAAAATTATTTCTCAAAGGAACAGTAAAATTTATAATTAAGAACACTTTATTGGGTTTTATTGACACATTTTTTATTTTTTAACTTATTTTAAAACTAAATGTTTCTCTTGCACTAAGGTAACAAATTCCACAAACGATCCAAACATTTATTTTTTTAACACAATAATACGTTTAGACCTGAAGATGAAAATATAGCATAGGACCTGTGTAGCCTACCCAAATCGGGCATTGAATCTTCATCTTTATTATATGTATTATGTAAGCCTATATATATATAAAAATATAACAAAAATAAAAACAATAAAAATAGAATCATTTTAAAATTTAACTGAAGTTCTGGTAAGAATGTCAAAACAAAATTTCCACAAGGATTATAAATTACAGCTTTTGGTCCACCTAGACATGGTTTATGTTACACCTCTAAAATAAGGCTCACTATATATTGAGAATGAACAAGCTAAAGTCAGTGAATTCTGCTAAATAATTAGTTAGATAATCATAGAATTACAGTAGGCCTATGCGAATGTGATCGGTATGCAGGCACAATCTCTTAATAGTAGTGATTAAAAGAAAAAAAACAACAGTTATAAGATTTCAAATAGTTTTAAGATCCTTACGGGGAATGTGATGTGCTCCGGGGATTTCACCAGTTGATTCCAATTCATTTTTCTCCCTTACGTCAATAATTATATTACTTGGATTGTTTTTCACTTCTAGAAGCTGGTTGTAATCTAGATGGCGGAATTCTTCATTTATACTAGAAGACATATCTTTAGCTGAATTTGCACCTAGAAATATAAATGCCAGATACTGTTTTGCAATTTATTTGATTTAGTTAAAATAATAATAATGAAAAAAACAAAATAGGGCAACAACTTAAGGTACGTATCTGTGTAGTACATATTTGTGTGTGAAAAATAATTCACAATAAGAATATACGGTCAAAACATTTTATCTTCTTGTTCATTGAAAGTTGTTTCAAAGAAAGGATACATACATACTGGTAACAAAATGTGATCTTACTTCGTACTTGTGATTGTTTTAAATTTAAATACATGAAGTATTCATTGCTAAAGGTGAAATGTTGCAAGATTTTTTTAGTATCATATCCGGAGAACCAGATAATAGGTTTGCAAAAGACTTTTTGCTCTAACTTAAGAGTATTCATTTTGACACAGAATACAACACACATCCACTATTTCCGCATAATTTTTATTATAAAGCAACCAGATAATTTACCTTTGTACCTCTGGTCCTTTTAAAAATGTCCATACATGTTTAAATGGGCTTTTCCAGAACATTCAATTGGACGATGCAGATCAAACACAATGATCACTTCACAATCTTGAGACTAACAATCTCATAGAATTTATGTCTATGTATTGCATACATATAATTTTCTAATGTTCTGTAACATTGAAACAAAGCTCCTGTTTTATGATTAATATAATCAGATGATTTTTTGTTTACCTTTTAATTTTGTTTTGTGTAGATTTTTCTAATATCTTGACAGGCATTATTTTGTGATTTAAATAATTAAAATGGAATTTATATCAAGAAGTGTTAATTATTTACTCTGTTAAATGTGTACTTGTATCACTATGAGAACTTTACATAGTTTCAGATCGAGCTAGAACTTTTAGTAAATGAACTGGGAGAGAGAAATTTTAGCCCTTTCTTCAGGTTTAGGGCCTAAAAAGGAATTCTGGAGATAACATGTCATTTACCAGTACTTTATTTCGAGTTTTGTCTCCATTGTGTATACTATACTAATACTACTGTTATAATGAACGTTTAAAAATTGAATTCATCAAAAAAATTTTATGAACAAGTTGACAACTAACATCCCTATTTAGTCAAATTTCATTTACGAAATCATGCCTGAGCTTAGAGATGTTTTAGGCCTACTAACTTACTCACCCATTCCAAATTTCAGTAGTCCGTCTTATCATGTCATATTGTAACAACTATACAGATTTATGATCTTTATCTGTTCTTTATCACAAGAAGTTTTCAATCAAATTAATGTTAGGCCTTCTGAGAAACATGATCTTTAAACTTGTTGGTCCACGTGGTTGCATAAGTTTATATAATACCTAACTTAAAATTACCTACGGCAGTTTCCTCTTTTAAATCTTTAAACTGATTAAAACACTAACTGAAATATACAAAGGTCTGAGGAGTTACCATTATTTTCCATTAATTTTGAATCTTGTCTTACAGTATCTCATTATTTTACAGTAGAATCATAGGCAAAATGTCATTTATCTGAACAATCGATTGTCCCATGAATATTCTACTACATCAGTGTACAATATTAAAAATAACTCACGGCAAAACAGCAAGAAAAAATGCAGGCAGGTATCTAAAAATACCGTATTAAAAAATGTGTACAAACATCTCAAGAGACATTTGCCCCACACGTGGGCCTGTTGCATCCCATTCACCCCACCAGCAGTCTGCAATGACACAGGCAACAGAGCAATGTCAAATTTTGACAGGTAATTTTTATGTGTTTTGGATTGTTCCATTCTAAAACAGTTTTTAACTTGTCTGGATGATTGTTTAGCTGTTGAGTAAATAACAAACTGGCTTGAACCCTCAACATTGACAGTTCAGTAGGAGTAAAGCCAATATCTGCGGGATATGTGAAACCTACATTGACAACGTCCTTGTCTCATAACTGCAAGTAATAAATTAATATTATTTCATACTTCTCTGATATGACATTTAGCACTTGACTGACCACAGCATTTGACAACTAGCAGTCATGCGAATACAGCAAGAGAGACACACAAAAGACATATTTAGTATATAGCATGTCTTATTCAATTTCATTATATACAACACGTGTCTTATGACATGATGTCTGTGACACCAGTGAGTAACCGGGGCCTGCGAAAACTAACGGGCCTGCATACATTTTTGGTCACGTGACCAGATGTGGACGAATTTCAGTTGTCATCTCCACTTGAAAGCATTGCAATAACCTGACTTGGCATCCGTTTATTCGTGTATTTTTAAATAGGCCTACAAATAAATGAAATCATAAGTGTTGCATATCCTTCTAATCCTCAATAAATTACAAATTTAATGATAGTAATAATGTTCCGCTTTGCAAATCTTTAAAACACACTTTTTAGGTAAAATAAAAACTTGAATTTCTCATACACTGTATGATGCACTGACTTTTTTGTAAACAGATTTCTTCCAATGGTTTTGAAGATATTTCTAGGAATTAGGCATGAAATGAACGTCTTAAATCAGTAGTTTGCCAGTTATAATTTTTATTTTTGATAAAACTAATTAAATTGTACCTTTTCAGTTCTAAAACTTTGTTATATGCAACGAAATATACTTTTATGTAAACAGCTGATGAAAAGTATAAACAAAACTATAAATTAAATTAAGTTTTGACTTTATCTCCTAATAAAATATATCAGGAAAATTGTTAAAATTACAGTACCATAATGGTTTTATTTTGTTCCTTATTTAATCTAAATTAGAATACATATATAAATCTTGTCTAATAACCTATTATCTAATTCCTAAGAAGTGGGAAATAAGTGAAGGATGTCACGTTTTCAAAATGTTATCTTATGGAAACTTGTGCTGCAGATCGGACGCAAATGGTCACGTGACTTTAGTGGTGGGAAGAAATATGCAGGCCCGTTAGTTTTCGTAGGCCCCGGTGTAACCCACCTAAAACTGATAAATTGTTTTAAATGGTAGGCTAAATAATTTTTGTTAGATTAAATGAAAAAATATTTTATCCGAACCATGCACAGTCACAATCAGTTTGGATACTCTGCCTATTGGAACTATTTTGTGTTGAAAAACAGTCATCTTAGATGATGAAATATATTTGTAACATTCTTTCCCAAGAAGCGACATTCCTAAATTGTTCACGAGTGACTTTTTCTACCCAAATTGAGGTTATTATTGCAAATGGTTTTTTCGTTTGAAGATACACCTCAGTTGGTAGGGTTAAAGCAACTGATCCTATGTAATCTTGGTTCATGTTAAAGCAATACTGGTAATGTGAATAGTTGCACGCAATTAGTCTATCTGAGCTTCAGCTTGTAAATGGAGTCGTGTGGCGGCACCTAGGCGGTAGCTGAACATTCGTTTTTTCTTCCTCCTGTAAACTTTGGAATTGGTAAGTTAGGCAGTACTGCCGATGCAACGACTTTATGATTCAATAGATACGTTATATCGATATTGAAATACGATCGATGGGTCTATATGTCGATCATATCAAATGTTCCGTTGTTTGTTTATCGATACGTTGATTGTATCAATTAATATTTTCATTCGATAGTAGTGTAGCTACTACAGGGTGCGGCAAAAAAACCGATCTATTTTCTTTCGTGCACCGCTCAGCGACAGGACGTTTGAGAAAGGTGGGGGTAGGCTTGTTGAAACAAAAATTTTATGCCATTTTATTAGTCATGGAGTAGTGGTCGCATGAACAACGCTAGTTCGATATCAAGACGTATTTCTATAGTGGTGATTCAATCATTGCTACTCAGCGACAGTTTCGCACATTCTTTCAATTAGGTCAACACTTAGAAGTTCCCCGTATCCTAGCACAATTATGCAGTGGGTTGCTAACTTTAGATAAACTTGTTTTGAGTTGAAAACGAAGCCAACGCCGGCGGCCAGCAGTCCAAGGTCAGTGAGGATGCTATGGAACATGAAACATGGATAATATGGAAGTATATGGATAATATGATCCATATTATATGGATAATATGGATAATGTGAGGATGATATGGAACATGTATGCTATGGAACATGAAACATGGATACTGTGTGGGAAACAGCCCTCGTCGGCCCGCCAGAAAACAAGCTAGTGCTTTGTTTGTGTCTACTCCAGAGGCATTACTTACTTACTTACTACCGTGGCTCTTGGTACCCAAGGAGGTACTTCGCCTCGCCAACACACTGTCTCCAGATTTCTCTGTCCATTGCTTCCTCCTCCCTTCTCCCAAGTCTTCTCAGGTCTTTTCTTATTTGATCTATCCATCTCAGTTTTGGCCTTCCAGGAGGTCTTCTACCCTCAGGGTCATTGACTAACGTGTTTTTCACTAAGGAGCCCTCTTCCTTTCTAAACACATGGCCTGCCCATTTCAATCTTTTACTTCTCACCTTGGCCACAATATCTGGATCTCTATATAGCTCTCTCAACTCCCTGTTGTGCTTTACTCCAGAGGCATTATGTAAAAAAAATTGTACAATGTACACAAATGCTTGTAAGAGATAGTATCAAACCCATCACATTGTTGGCGACAACCCGGGAATCGAATCCGTGACCTCTTGAACCAAAGTCAAGACGATAAACGCTATAGGCTAGCGAGATGCCTGTAACATGGCTGACCTCTCGGTTTGACAAATTTTGTGATTCGATCTTAATTTCCATTCATCTATATATTAATACGCAAGCATGTTTCATTTCCTCCTTTTTTCTCAGCTCGTGTACATCGTAGGAGAAATCCGCGCATACCGTTAGAAAGGTATAGTCCTGTAGATGAGCAGAATCACATTTTAATTCACATCGGACACCAGGGCTACGCCCCACAGGCTTTTAAAGTTTTAATGTTAATCTTATGGAGGAAGGAGAATTGATTGAACCATTAGACAGCTGTTGTAAAAATAACTGCTAGAATAAATGGAAGAACAGATGTTGAATTATAAAATTTTTTAAAACTTCTTGGGTCCAGATAAACTGAAATTTTGATCGAATTTCGATCAGGAGGCGATCTCAAGTACCAATTAATTGGCTATTATTTAGTAACTAAACCCCACTGACAAAAAATCAAATCAATATCAAAAATCAAATAATATGAAAAGCAAAAAATATTTGACAATCAAATAATTATTTCTGATCTTCAGTTTAAATAAGCCATATTTATTTCTGAATCAAATGCTTTTTTGGGCTTTTACAAAGCCTTTATAAAAACCCAAAAAGCATATGATCAAATAATTGATTTAAATGCTGATGAAGAAATTTTAATGCTCAATGACGAGACACTCGAAATACGCCCCTTAACGAACTTGCGTTACTAAACATGCGTAGGCCTATAATGTTTACATGTATGTTAGGCGACCACTACTCCATGACAACTGAAATGGCATAAAATTTGCTTTCCAATAAGCCCACCCCCAACCCCCTCAGACGTCCTGTCGCTGAATAGTGCCTGAAAGAAAATAGATCAGTTTTTTTCCGCACCCTGTATGACCGTACCCACCTTATTCTTCTTATTCTTTTTTCTTCCTTTAAAAAATATATTTTCCCTAATTGCTTGGCCACATGCATTTTACTCAACCAACTCCTATATAAGTTAGTGATCTCTTTCGATCGAAGGAGCGGATGTCCTGGACAGAGGATCTCCGGATGCCTGCCAGTGCATGCACCTCCTAATAAACGCTACTGTTGCAGTAATGCTCGGGCGTACCATGCCGCCCCAGTGTTCGAGTAGCTGAAGGAAGAACGTTTTGCTTTTCATTAAATTAATAAAAGTAGGCCTACTGTATGTTTTGCCATTGAACTAACATTACATAATAATAGACTACATAAATTTTACCATACCAGCTTCATATTATTCTAAGCTTACCTAGTGTGATTTAAACTTAGGCCTAGATGCCTAATGAGGCCTAGAGGAAAACTTAATACATTCGTGCTGTATCAATTATTGTCAATGGAGTTTAAAAACATACCGTAATCAGATCCATATTACTTACATTTTTTTATCACACCACCTATAAAAAATCTCTAAACCAATGCAATATGAACCAACAAAATCTGAGACCTAGAATGGTGAAATTTAGTCTAAAAATCCAAGGGAATGTGAAACATTAAGTTATACTAAATTAGGGTACCGTACATCACACTAAAAGTTCTTACTTGGATATTTCGACTTGCTGAATAGGTTAACTCTGATATTTTTACAAGATAGGGTGTGTTGATAAACCTTTTTGACATGATAAATCAGAAGGTCTTGGTTGTTTGTTGCACCACGTATCAAGTTTGTGATGGAACACATTTTGTTTCTTCTAATAGTAGAAAGATCAAGAGTTTGCACTAATTTTCCTAAACTGAACCTGAACATTTACGACTGTTGAATAGTTCTTCACTAACCTGCAATTACCGCTGCAACACCTTAATAATACCGACCTAACCTAAAATTCTGATCATATGAGCCTTTTGACATTGTCTTATGACATTTATTTGAGTTTCAGACTACAGTCGTGAGTTTCATTTTCATTTAATTTCTTCCTCTTCTATTGTTTTGTTTGTATGAAGAAACAGCTGACTACTTTCAAAAGAGCCAGATCAGCTGATTAGCCGAGTTCACATCATCGTTGCCAACGTGAAATAAACTGTAAAATGATTATGTATAGTAATTAAATAATAATGTTATACTGTAACTGTATATACATATTATGATATAGTTAATAATATTATTGATGATCCTCTTGAACATCATCGGATGGTATGATGTCATCCTCTTTATGGTGTTTCTTATAATAGTGGAAAGAAACATATTGTGTTGTTAGTTTTATTTACTATAGGGTTGCCACATTATTATCTGCTCCTTTTTAGATGGCTCTGCTCTAACCCAGATTTTCTGGGTGACAACCTGTGACAATTTTAATGATAAGGTGAGGATAATAGCAGCTCATGGCTCGTGCAGCCCGTGCACGCCAGTACGCCAGCTTGGGGCACGCTGGTTTTTGGAGGTTCAGAGTAAAGCGCTGCGGGAAGGTGGAGTCAGAGGAAGACGGTCGCTTGAAAAAAATAAATAAAAGAGGTAAAATTACAGTTTTTTGATGGTGTAAATGAAAAGTTTTCCCTCAAATCATTTATCTTAAATGATGCAAGAGAGTAGATCAATTGTCTAATTACGATACAAGGAAGCGCCCCTTTAATGACTTGAGTGCCCTTCCAAGATATAGTGGTATACATTCCTTATAATGTACGCACTCTGCTAGGCTTAGGTTCCCACTGTTTAATGTGTGCACCATGCTGATGTAAGTCGACCCCTTTCCCACATAGCACACGTTTTCAATTTGACGTCAAAAAGTGATCAAAGTCGTCAAGATGATGTCAAAGTAAAATATTAGATCAAGCCTGACGTTAAAATGATGTAAAAATTTTGCATTTTTAAATTCAAAAGTTATAGTGTAATAAATGAAGAAAAAAACATTTCTTTAAGTCTTTTACAACAAGAGAACATCATTATTTGTTTAAAACAATTGAACTCGTTAAAAACTTGACATCATTTTGATGTAAAAATTATGTAAAGTATTTGATCACACAGTCAAAAGTTTTACATCAATTGAGATAACTGCAATTTGTTAAACATTTACACATGAAACAAACATGTAAGGGAAATCTAGTTTAAGACCTATTTGGGAAGACATAAAAATATATAGGCCACTGGAAATGCGTTTGATCAACGCAAAGAAACTTGAGTATCAACTGGGATGGCCAAGTAGTGTAACAAATCAGGTGTGTAGCAGAGAGCAGCGTGGCGTAGGTAGGGTCGCGGCTAGGGAACTTAAAGGTCATGGGTTCAAATCCTGCCAGCGGCAAAAACTTTTTGCCGCTTCTATAGTTGTTCATCGGTTAAAAATTACCATTTTATTACTTTTGTTTTGCTATTGGGGATATTTTGAATCAATTTTGACAAGATTAGTTTGTCAATATGACGTCAGTTTGACATCAATGTGATGTAATATTGACGTCATAGTTCATCAATTTACTGACATCAGTTTGACATAAAAAATCGGGACATTTTTACTTCACATTGACATCAAAATGACGTTTTTTATCTCATTTGAAGTCAATATGACATCAACAATATCAATGACATTGACATCTTTTACATCAATTTTACATCAAATTGACGTACTTGTGCTATATGGGTTAATATAGATTTAAAAACTCCTGTTTCATACAGGCCCCGAGCATGTGCAACACACACTGCTTCATCTGTTAAAGTTACCTGCACATTATGGCAGCACGGCACAGGCAGTACGGCATGGATGGCAGTTATAGAGGGGTGCGCATTCTTACAGACATCCAACGCGGCGCTCCATCTAAAGAGATAAGTATCTGAGGAGCTGAATGAAACCAAATAAATTGTTGGTAATAATTTAAATTTTTAATAGAGAAAGAATAATATTTCCATGGTTATTTTATTTCCGAGGATTTAACTACTTTTATGTGTCATAATTATTCTCAACTTATGGACTAATGCACTAGAACAATCAACTTAAAACACTCATTCTTATAAAGTTTCCAGTCAGCCGATTGAAGCGTATGTATGCGCACCATCTGCCTATCGGTGGTTTCAGTACGACCGGCACGGCAGCTCAGAAACATCCTAAAAATTGCTCTCCCAGACTTTTTGTTAAAAGCGGAAGGTGCGGATCGTCCGGTAGTGTTTGTGCAGTACCGTACCAAACTTATTATGCGCGCACTCCCATAAAATCAACATTATAACTTTTGAAAATTGCTGAACCGCCTGCCAGTAACTGTTTGTACCGAAACGCATATTTCTTTATGGATGTGTACGAACTCTCCTTGGAAATCTTGCTAAAATATGATATAGTAAAATATGATATACATGTGATGAATCAGAGTCTATTCATAGGAAATGTTTTTTTGACATTGTGAAATCTCACGAGTTGATAAACACAATTAAGATGAAAACTAGAGTAACCAAACGAACAGCTACTCAGCTGGATTATATTTTGGTAAGTGAGGGAGTTCAGTATTCAAAATGTGGAGGCACCGTGACTTCATTATCGGATCATAGTTGGTTGCATATTGATCTTCTGTCAGATAAAATAAGCAATGATTGCTACAAGATAGAAAAGCGTAAAATCATGAAAACGGGAATGGATACATTTCTGTTTTACTTAAAAAATGAGAAATGGTCATCCGGTAAAGAGGGAGATGTTGATAAATTGTTCAATGAATTCTATGATAGCTTTATATATTATTTTAATGTGTGCTTTCCACAAACCATTGTGAAAATTAATGGTGATAGTGACCAAAACTGGATTATAATGAAGAGGTAAGGGTTTCCCGGGAGAATCTCAAGGAACTTTACTGGCAATCGAGGCAGTCAAATAACTATAGTGACAGGGTAGCTCATAGTGAGGCTAAGAAACAGCATGCTAAATTAGTGCAATCTTGTAAAAAAGATTATTATGGAAATAAAATTGGTAAGTCCAAGAATATAAGTAAGGAATCTTGGAGAGTAGTCCATAGTCTGACGAAGGATACTTTTGTACATAGTAATATTAGGCTTAAGGTGGATGATGTATTAAGTGACAATCCGTCGGTTGTGGCTGACAGGGGCGGATTAAAGGGGGGGGCGGGGGGGGGGCGTCCGCCCCCCCCCGTCCGCTGCAGAGATTGAAATACTGTATTGGCTGTCAAGTTATCAATAGCTATAATGAGTGTATGATTATAGTTTTAGTAATTGTAATATTGTTAAAAGTAAATTATGACAAAATAAGGATTAAACTAGGTAGGCTATGTACAAAATAAAGGTGATACCTATAAAATAAAAAAAATTGTTTCCGAGCGCCGCGCCGTGCGTCGTCGGGCACCTCACCACGCTTTTACTGAGTACGCCTCACGCCTGCCGCCACGGCACTGCAACTCGCAATCACTTGAGGGTGTCGAGGAACTTCGCGTTTCCACCACTGTACCGCGCGGATAGTGCTGGTTTCACCACATCCCAGTTAGTCATTCGGTAGTAGCCAACCGAAACTACAGAGTATCGAAGTATCATTCATATCGAATATGAATTTGAACTCGGACTCGAACACAAAAATCCAATTTCAATGCTGCAAAATGGAGGATATTTGTGATCGTCACTTAGAACCTTACTGTTGTAAGGACAAAGCGTCTAGATTGTGTTTACCCAATGAAACGAATAGTGCTAACGGATAAGTGGCTATAGTTAAATGTGATACAATGGTGATAAATTATTTATTTATATAATATAATATGGTGATTACTATAGCCTATTATCAGGCAAAACCAAAGCCTCTGCGTCACTAATACTAGATTGTTCAGCAAGATAGGCAAAGGCCCTAAATACTTAGGTCTGCCTAAGTTTTCCAAAATTTGTGTTTCTTTATCTTACTTTATTTATTTGATCACCAAAGGATATAACCATTTTTACAGAGCAAGAATAAATCTGAACAATTCCCAAAATAGACAGTTCTTTAAAAAGTGAGGCAAAGTTACTTCATACCTTATTGGAATATATTAAAATGATGAGCGAAATAATTGAGCTATTAATTGCTCCTAGCAACTCTAACAGTAAACGACTAAGTTATAACAAATTTAGGCCTATCCCAAGTAAGACAAAAGTTGTGTAGAAAACCCAACAACTCAACGTAATTACATACTAAGTCTTTAGCAGCACAATTTATACAATTGCGTATTTTAACGTCTTTTTAAATCACGTTTCAGACATGTCAGATGTAATGTAATTATTCTGTTAAATTCTGATAAGATTATTTATTCTGGTTAAAGAGAGCAAACAGAAAATCACAAGTGAAAGTGGTCTGGTCTGGTCTGAGCAGTCAGCAGTGAGCAGACAACGACGTAGCCGAAACGATGTCGATACGCTGACATTCAGTTCGATACTCTACACATTCAGTTCGATACTCTACAACGACTACCGAATGACTAACTGGGATGTGGTGAAACCAGCACTATCCGTACCGCGCCACTCAAGGACGCGGATCGAGATTATTGCACCATACCCCTCTAGTGCCGAAACCGGACAGCGTTGTGTGTTGTTGACAATAATTGTCAATGTAGTGATGTAGTGGATTTCTGAAATTGTAATTTTAGTTTTTTGGCTCTAGCGGCCGAACGCTTTGTACTATATAAAATCTGAGAACAATGGTACGATAGGGAATTTAATTATGTACAATTTTGGTCCTGCAACTTTTTATCGTATCTCGCACCGTTAAGCCTCCAGAGCGTTTTTAATGAAACCCCGTTTTCGGTTATTGGGCTCTAGTGACTAAACAGGTGGCCCTAAATTTTTAAATGGAACTTTTGATAGATCTTTTTAATATCTACAATTTTGATTCCAACATGTTTTGCCTTATCTCTTCCCGTTCGCTCTCAAAATACATTTACTCTAGGTGTTTAGTCGTTTTTTAAAATTTTAATTGGATTAATTTTGTACCTAATTACTTTAGTTCATCTTCATTTTCTTCTTATTTTAAATGTGTTTTATCTTTTGTAACAATACTTATTGTTAAATTCACAATTTAGTTATTTTAAAATAAAGAAGTTTAGGATCATCACTTTGGTTGTTCTATGTAACGTATGTGCCTTTTAATAGCGAGAATTTTGTGAGAAACCAATCCTAACCTAAAACTAATTACCAGGAGGGTCTGTAGCGATGTATATGTTTATTATATTATTTTATATAAACATCTATGGGTAGATTTTGTTTATAATTTGAATACACCACGGTCAGTAAGTTGTTAGTTAGTGTAGGCCTAAACTTAATAGCCTATTTACAATGATACTACGACGACAAAAGTTGTGATTGAAACCAACGAGCAAGGGTATAGCGGTCGACGCGGTCAATCCGGTACAGCTTAATCATCAAATTAAATTTAATTAATATGGTATATGGGCCTAATAGGAAATAAACAATTATTTTTAACGCGTTTTAAAACATGTTTAACATACCCCCCCCAACAATTCTTATTAATTCAAAACCTTTCTTACCCACGGCAAAAAAGGCCTATATTTTCGAAACCGCCCCCCCAAAATCACATCCTTAATCCGCCCCTGGTGGCTGATGCGTTCAATAAATATTTTTATGAGGAAGTTAAGAAAGTAGTCGGAAGCAACCCAGTGGTATCACCTTCTCGCAGCGCCGGAACGGGATCTGATTTGGATGCGACTCTGATGTCCAGCCCTTTTGAATTACGACCAACCTGTGATAGGGAAATCATGGAAATAATTGAACAGGCTTGTAACAAGCCGAGTTCAGGAATTGATGACGTTCCTTGTAATGTTCTCAAGGCTTGTGCTCATGTCGTGGCTGGCCCTTTGTATGTTATAGTAAATAAATCTTTTGAAGAAGGGAAATTTCCTGACAGAATTAAAACATCTAAGATCACTCCGATCCATAAGAAAAATGAAAAAGACTTGATTAGTAATTATAGACCTGTGGCGGTTCAATCGGTCTTCTCCAAGATTTTTGAGGTAGCCTACTTGAATAGACTCTTTCCGTATTTGGAACAAAATGACATTTTAATCAACAATCAGTACGGTTTTCGTAAAAAAAGATCTACGGTTGATGCCGTATTCTCTTTACTAGCATCAGTTTATGATAAAATGGATTGCGCAGAAGAAATATTTGCCTTATTTTACGATATGACCAAGGCCTTTGATTGTTTACATCATGGCCTACTGAAGGAAAAACTGTTTAAAATAGGCATAAGGAATCAACCGTTAAATTGGATTATGACATATCTCGAAAACAGATCTCAAGCAGTTGTGGTTAAACATATGGGTGAAGACAATGTTATTAGGCAGTGCAGATCCTACTTGCAGCATGACGTAAACACCGGCGTGCCCCAGGGTTCGAATGTGGGACCCGTCGTTTTCCTGCTTTTTGTTAATGATCTACCTGAAACAGTACAAGAGGGCGAAGTATGGCTTTTTGCGGACGACGTCTGTCATCTGGTTTCCGATGCGAACATGCATAATGCTATTATGAAGACACAGGCTGGTTTAAATGAAATGCAAGATCGGAGCATAAATAATAATTTAGTATTAAACCACAGTAAAACTGGTCTCCTACACTTCTACAATACAAAACCCCCTAATTTTAGTCCACTACTTAAAATGAAAGATCAAAACATTCAACCTAATGAAAGTGTAAAGTACTGAGGTATCACTATTAGCAATAACCTCAGATGGTACGAGCACATTGATAATGTGGTGAGTAGGCTGACTGTGGTGTGCTGCCTAGTTGGAAGACTTAAGAATGTAGTTGACAGAAGTGTCTTGCTGAAGGTCTACTTTGGGTGCTTTCACAGCGTAATAAGTTACGGAATTGTTTTTTGGGGAGGGTGCAGTGAGGCCAGCAGAATTTTCATCCTTCAGAAGAGAATCATTAGAATTATTAATAAGGTTCATTATCTTGAACATTGCAGACCATTGTTCCAACAATCACAGGTGCTTACATTAACGTCAGTGTACATACTAGAATCTGCAAGCCTGGTTCTGCGGTTCCCGGAAATTTTCAAGAAGAACAATGAAGTTCACAAATACAATACAAGAAGGAAAAATGATGTACATATGAATGGTCATAAATCAACATTAATACAATCCGGTGCTAAGTATTCTGCAAGCAAGATATTTAACAAGCTACCTCAAGACATCAGAAACTGCAAGAATTTAGAAAAATTTAAGAAGAAATTAAAATTGCATCTCTTAGAGAAGGCCTACTACTCCATGGAGGAATTCTGGGGAGGAGAATAAGGAAATGGACCAAAAATGACGACCACGGCTGACAGCTATTATAGTGGGATTGAAAAAAAAAAAAAATAAATAAATAAATAAAAGGCAATCTTAAAATTAATTAAAGTCTGTTTAAAAAATACACCTTAATTTCTTCTTTGGCCTCATTTTAATCTTCTCCTTAAAGGATGTGAGGCGGAAAAGAAAACTTTGCGGCAAAGTAAACATTTCAGTTAAATTAATTAATTACCGTATGGCTTTTAGCGGAGGGAGTTCAGCAATTAACTGATAGTTCTCCTCGCCTGAAATGCCTGCACTTTTTGGTTTTCTATGCAGGTGGACCAACGGCTTAACGTGACTTCCGAACCACGGGAGCGGCCGAACGATCTTTTTGTCCCCGAGCCGGGAATTGAACCCGGGCCCAATGGGTGATAACCCAGAGCTCTACCACTGAGCTACGGCTGCTGCCAACATTTCAGTATGAGCAGTTTTATGATTAATGTCAAAATATTGATTTTTTGTTATTTGCATTTTAATATCCTCTATTTTGTCCTTTACCAATTCAAATACATTCCAAAACATTTGTAATAAATGAAATTGAATTGGATGGTATTTTATACAACAATCCCAACCAAATGTCATCCATTTTTAATGATTATTTTATTAACATATGAAGAAATCTTAACATAAACCCGAACTTACAAGAAGCTATATATAAATCATGGAAAAGTCTAATTTAAAAATTAGTTTGTTGCTAAAATTTGAACCTGTATTAGAAAGTGAAATAAAACAAATCATACGCAGTCTTAAAATTAAATGGTCAACTGGATGGGATGAAATTCCGCCAGCCATAGTTAAAAAAATGTTGTGAACAAATATCATCCCCCATAACTCATTTAATAAACCTGATGTTTGAAACAGCTGAATTCCCAAAATTACTTAAAAGATTGCTCGAACCGTACCTATTTTTAAAAGTGACAATCCTAAGCTAATTCAAAATTATACACCAGTATCTCTATTGCCAACCTTTTCGAAAATATTTGAAGTAGCAATCTACAATCAATTGATAAGTTTCTTTGAATCAAATAATATTTTAATATCAAATCAATTTGGATTTCGAAAAGACAAAAATACAACTATGGCAGTATCAAGTTTTATTAATAAAGTGTCGGAATATCTTGACAAGTCCCAAAATACCGCCGGAGTGTTCTGTGATTTGTCAAAAGCTTTTGATTGTGTAAACCATAAACTATTATTGCAAAAATTAGAGTTTTATGGTTTAAAGAAAAAAGCTCTATCATTACTCAATTCTTACTTAACAAATAGAAGTCAAAGTGTCAAAATAGAAATTTGGTTACCTAAATTTCTTAGACAACCAAAGTAATATAAAAAATTGAGTTCTATCAAGGCTCAATTTTAGGTCCACTTTTATTTTTAATTTATATTAATGATTTACCAGTTGTTACCAAAACCTGTGAAGTAATAATCTTATATGCTGATGATACCTCTTTATTATGTTCAGACGCTGATATTAACAACTTACAAAACATAATTGATTACAATTTAAATAAGTTAGACGAATGGTTTTCAATAAATGGATTAAAATTGAATCAAAATAAGACACAATTCTTGCAGTTTATGAATCGTAGTCTAATAGCCTACTAAGCAAATCACTTTAACCAATTTTAGTTCAATAAAAACAGTGAAAGATACAACATTTTTAGGCTTAAAATTGGACAACAACATGAAATGGAAATCTCACATATCATTACTTCTAAAAAAGTTACATAAAACATTTTATGCTATTAATTTTTTATCCAATATAACTGATTAAAATACTAAAAAAATGATATATTTTGCATACTTTCATTCAAGATTAACCTATGGAATTAAACTATGGCGAAATTCAGTTGAGAGTAAGCAAATATTTAAATTACAAAAACAAATTATTAGAGTAACTAGTGGCTCATAGGGGCTCAAGCCCCTAATCATCAAATTTAAATAGCATGAACCATAGCGTATTACCATTTCTTCCACAACGAAGGTTTCCAGAAAATTTAATTTTAATTTGCGGTATATAATATTTTAACAATACCGTTTGAACAGACCATTTGTCCCCAAGTACTCTTATCAATCCTGTACTATTAGGGCACCCGTTGTAAATGCTCTATTTTGTCTGTTGTTAAACTCATATAGATCTATGGAAAATAAGTTTTGAAAGAAATCGTAGTCCCTTAATTGAGCTGTGGCGGTTTTTTAATATAACATAGAAAAGTGGCAATGAAAAAAACATTGATTTTAGCACCTGTCTGGTTTTTTATGTTTAGTCAAAAATTTAAACACAGCACCTCAAAGTGCATCTTAAATTGCTGTGGATATTCATCCCTCCTAATCAAAACTCTTGATTTTGTGTAAACAAAGCAGATTTTTTTTTAAATCACAACATAGAGAATCTTTAAGGAGAACCTTTCAGAAAATAATCATTCTTATATATTTCCCACTTTGTTGTCAAGTTTTTCACCTGCTGCATTTTACTCTAGTATGTAGGACAAACTTCTTTTATTTAACTCGTCTTCTATAACCCTACAATATATGAAATGCCTAAAATGTTTTTCGGAAAATTCAGCAAAACAGAATACCGAAACTTCACTGACTGACACATTTAAGTATCAATGTGTCATCGTCATTCAATCATTTGACACTTTTCGTCTTAAAATAAAACCAAAACAATGGAAATAATGTAAGTGTATCTTAAACAACACAATTCTTCGCCCATTGCATCTCTATCAATGATCAGAAAGCTCTTTATGATTTGCATACACGCTCAGTACTATCTAAATTATAGTAACCAGTGGTGTAGTGGTGCGGGAACGCGTGGGAACGGCGTTCCCACACTGGTTTTCAAGAACCCGGGAAAATATTAACTAAGCAGTTTAAAAATATTAAAAAAATATTTCTATGCCAATAATAAAATGCAATAATTTTGTAAACACTATTTTACTCCATATCTGTTTCCAAAGATAACCTCACTCTCGCTTGAACTTTGTATTATTGTGTACAGAGTACGGTATACAGTGGCAGGCATCACTCTCCCGTCCCTTCACAACCCTTCTACATCTACAGAAGAGGATGCATTTGCCGACTACTTGTAAACATGATTTTGTCAATATGTCAATGAACTTTCATTGTAATTAATTATTCTGTTTTCCTCTGTTTTATGGATTTAATTTATTGTAGTTCTCTGCTTTTATACTTGTATAGAATATAGCATTTAAAAATTGGGTTATGTATGTTGTTATTTTGGGGGTTAAAAATAAAAGAAGTAATAAATAAATTAATAACCTTTTCTAAAACAACCTTCTGTTGTAAAATATTAAAGTTAGTTAAGTATAAAATATAAACAAAGGTATATATATCGAAATATATCATAGGTTTGGATATACTAGTTTTTTATTTTGCTTTTCTCAAAAACATATCTAAATTATTAAATAGTTTCTTGAGTCCTCAGGAAATTCAGTTAGATTTAAAATACATGGCCTAATACGCAAAGCTATTGCTATCGTACGCATTTAGGAAAATTTTATCTTAATTTTCAGAAAATTTGACAAATGTATTATAAGCGTTCCCACATTGGAAAATTTGCCACTACAACACTGATAGTAACATCAGTAAAATCAGCAGTCAATTTGTAATGATATGTAAGGTTAACTCTCTTAGTAGAATTTTTAGTCGCTCAAAGAAACAAAAGGTCAAAGGTCTTATTATAGTATTACCACTCTGGGGTTAATTTTTGTCATTTGGCTATGAATAGTTGTTTACTCAATTTTATCATCTGTCTCTCGTTCTAAAATAAAACCAAAACATATGTTTCAATGTACACAAAGAAGACATTTTTCGAATCCCCATGCTATTCTTAAGGAGGACGTTTTACTCTTTTTCTCATTTCCTTGTAACTTTATGGATACGCTTTATGGGACCGAGACCTTTAGTTTGAGACCCCTCCCATCTTTCTGTGATCTCTATGACGCTCACAATTTCGCTCAAGAAATATCGCTTACAGAATTATATTTAAAGATAGATTGCTTCTCTTGGTGTGAATTATTTTTTTGTCTTCACTCAATTTTATCATCTGTGTCCCATTTTGAAATTAAACTATAACACATGTTTTAATGTATACAAAGCAGACGTTTTTAAATCCCCATGTTATTCTTATGGAGGACGTTTTACGTGATTTCTCATTTCCTGTTAACACTATGGACACGCCGATAGTTTTCCCTCGTGCATGGGACCGAGACCTTTAATTTGAGCCGCCTCCCATCTTTCTGCGATCTGTATGACGCTCACAATTTTGCTCAAGAAATTTGGCTTACAGAATTATATATATAGATGTGCAAAAAACATCCAAGAACCCACTGTAAACCATTATTCCAAAATCTAAATATACTGTCATTGCCTTCTTTATTTATTTTCAAAAGTCTCATGAATATTTTCAATAATAACATAAATATTAAAAATATAAATAATGATCATGAATTTAATACTAGACATAAATATATTAATTTCCATTTCCCGGCTCATAATACAAGTCTCTTCGAAAATTCTCCATTTTACATGAGTATAAAACTTTTTAATTCTTTACCAAACGAAATTAAAAATATTATTGATGAAAAGAAGTTAAAAAAAGAAATCGGAAATTTTCTTCAAAGGGAATGTTTCTATTCATTAAATGAATTCTTAAATCATAAAAATAACCAAGAAAATTAAGAAAGTGTATCATTCATATTTTTTTGTAGTAAAAAAATTGAAATGTTACAATTTAAAAAGATTTTCATTGTTTCATTGTTTTAAGGCCATGATAAAAAAAAAAGTAGCCTAGAATTAATATTTGAAAAAGAAAATTATTGTATTTATAAACATTGCTCTATGACTATATGTTGTGTAAGCAATAAAGAATTTGTATTTGTATTTAATGGAATCAAACCTTTCAAATAATGATTAAAGTAGTAAATGTCTACCTTGAGAAAAGGAACCTTTTCGTGCTTATGGAAAAATAATATTGCCTTGACCAGGTACATTTTTAAAACAAATCAAATAGCTATGCTACTTTTAAAAACTGAACTCTGACGATATTTATCGGCAACAAGGTGAACTACCATGAGTTTCTTGTAAAGTCTTTTAATAACTAAAAACCAGAAAAGACCGGTAAGAGGTCGCTTTTGGGAGTCTTGCTGTTTGTTATGGAGAAGGTGTATTCCCTTTTCTGAAATATCACTTGCTTGTATGTGAAATATCACTTGCCTTTTCACGACTTGCTTACATAAAAATATTATTTCCTTGAAAACTACTGTGAGTTAAGACAAAATTAGGTATTCCCCATTACAGAAGACATTTAATTTAGAGCTTTCTTTAGACACCAGAATCGTTGTTTGAATATGAAAAATATATGTTTTATGCATATTTGAAATTTAAAATAGATTTTTCTCAAAATGGCCCTTTTCTCTCTCGTAATTTCAAAGTCCTATAACTTAAAAAAAAAATCGTATAGACTAATGGGACTTTTGCCAAATTGTTAGAATTTGAATGCAGGATTCAAAATTACACATACCGTTACTTAAAATTGAAAATTGCTGCGAAGAGGTCCCTTTTCCCTTTTAAAACATATTATGTTACAAAATAAAATGTTAGTGTGAAACTCACATTTTTAAACTTTCACAATTGTAAAAGACATGCAATTAGCATGCCTTCTTCCATAAACTTGCATTTTTGTAAATATATGAGCATAATAAGCATAATAAGAGCTTAATAAGAGTTTTTATTTAAAGAAGAAAGAAGAAACCCTTCCTACAACCAAACATTAGACCATTTTTTACTGTTGCACCCAAGAGCAGAGGAGAAGAAATAGAAAATGGTCCCCTTTCTCGGAACAACCTAATAAAACATCAAAGCTAAATATTCTTCACCAGAACATCAATGTATTGTCAAAAAAAAAAAAAAAAAAAAAAAAAAAAAAAAAAAAAAAAAAAAAAAAAAAATAGACAGACTGATACAACTGCTGCAAGAATTACAGCCCCAGACACTTGTCTTAACAGAACATGGGAAAAATGAGGAGTTTATTTTTAACACTCGAATACCTAAATACACATTAAGAGCTTACTACAGTCGAGTGATACATAATAAAGGAGGCGTTTGTCGGGGAAGAACTGGAAGAAAGCACCGAGACTTAGGACCTAAAAGATATAAGTAAAGAACTGGTGTGTGAGATTGCTGCTATTAGAGTGACATTAAAAAAGGAACAACTTTACATCATGGGCATCTACAGACCACCGCCAGTGGACCAACTGGATGAGGCCCTCACCATACTCTCAACAGCAATTAATTGAAAATACCAAAGCAGAAAAAACATTCTACTATAATTGTAGGGGACATAAATGTGGATAGTCTTAAACATGACACTAAGACAAGAAAGTTAAATGATACTCTTGCCAGCCACAACATATCAAGGCTCCCACTCCCCCCTACTATGATAACCCCCACTTCCCAGACATCCATTGATATCGTATGCTCTAACATTGAAAAAGAACATTTGTGTGCAATAGTTAGTAATACTGGAATTGGAATATCTGATCACACAGCTCAACTATAAGCACAATACAAGTCAGTCAACCGTCCAAATCTAACCCAAATTCCATTGGCAGAATATTAAACCACGGAAACATCAACAATCTAAAGGAAATCCTTTAAAACAAGAACTGGGATAAGGTTACAAGTGCCCGATGTACAGACAAGGCCTATGATAGCTTTTTGTATACTATCAAAGCAGCAATGGATTTAAGTGTGCCCCATAAAGAAAATTAGATTTAAAAAAACCTAAAAACTTTGCCAATAAAAGAATATTAGACCTGAAATAGGAATTTCTAGCACATCTTAAAACATACAACATGACTGGTGATGAAAAAGATAAAAACGCCATGGCAAAAGTGAAAAAAGAGTATGATCTGCGGCTTAAAATGCTGAGGCCAAAGAGTCAGCAGATTACATCCAAAGAGCTTAAAATAAATCCAAAGCAGTCTGACAAGTCACAAACAATGAAAAAGGCAACAAAACATCAGTAAATTCACTTCCAGCATTCACAGTAGATGGAAACACAGTCAATGATCCAGATAAAATCGCCAATTTTTTCAATGAGTTTTTTGCAAACATATTGCAATACACTCTAAATAAAACCTCCCCAAGGACTGAAAAACCACAAGCTTTGCCCCCCCACAACCAGTGCCTCCATTACCTACCTCCTACTGATGAAAATCAAATCAGGAACATCGTAAACAGCTTGAAGCCTAAAACATCAGCAGGTGTGGATGAAATATCACCAAAAATCTTAAACAATGCAGTGGTGCCCTAATAAAACCTCTTGTCTCAATCATAAACCTACTGTTAATGCAAGGGAATTTTCCGACTAATCTAAATCATCAAAAGTCTATCCTAAACATAAAAACAACTCTGAGATCTGAGATCAAAAACTACAGGTCTATATCACTAGTCCCAACATTTTCAAAAGTAATCGAAAAAGTGGTACTTAAGGCTGATAAACCACTGCAAGCAACAAAATAACCTCTATGAGACACAACATGGCTTCACTAAAGGAAAATCAACAACCACAGCAATCATTGAGCTTGTTGAATTTGCAATAGACAACTTAAAACAAAAGAACTTCGTTACAGCCATAATGCTTGACTTCAATAAAGCATTTGATTGCCTAGGTCATGACTTCAGGATGACCCAATACCGATAAGTAACATCATGAACACCCTTAAAAAACAGAAATGAAGAAATTATGTGTTTCATTTAGGGCCCTCATGTTCAATTTAGACAACTGACAGTTTTGGTTTTTTGTGAATTCCGGGGAATCACTCTAAAAAATATGTAAGTATTTTTGAGCAATTAACAAATTAGTGGAACCCTATAGACGGAGACCCCACCGAGCCTTTTTATAACACGGCATCTTCAAACATCAAAGGAATGAAACAGCCCTAGTTCCATTTTTTTTTCTCTACAGTCCTGTCAACCAAAAGGCACCTTTCTAACAGTATGCGAAGATTTTTCCTACGATGCAAAAAATCTGAGAAAAAAGGACAAGTTTTGTGCTTGCCTATTATAATGAATGGGTTCAATTAAGGTGGAAAACAAAACACATTTATAACAGTATAAATTCATTTAATAATAGTATAATATCTAGTCATGCAAAATATTTCCCTATATCACTAATAAATATTAAAACAATTAATTCGGTGTCATTCATCATCTTCACAATCCTGCTCTTTTTCTTGGCTTAAAATCTCCCTAACTCTTCTTTGTCGGTCAAACCAGAGCAAAAATCCTCCCTGGACTGACTGGACACTAAAAAAGTACATTAGAAAATATTACAATACAATATAAATATAAATTCAATATAAATATTGAAAAACACTCTTAAATAAAGGCATTAATATTATTATCTATATATTAATAGGAAAGCATGTTTCTTTTCCTCCTTTCTTCTCAGCTCGTGTACATTGTAGGAGGAATTCGCGCATAACGTTAGAAAGTTGTAGTTCAGATGAGCAGAATCCCATTCGGATTCACATCGGACTCCAGGGCTACACCCCAGAGGCTTTCAAAGTTCCCATGTTAATCTTATGAAGGAAGGACAATTGATCGAATCATTAGACAGCTGTTGTGAAACAACAGCTAGAAAAAAAGGAAAAGCATTTTCATCACTCCGTATACGAAAGTGACAACTTGCCATACAGCTGAGACCTTGGAAACATTACTCATGTTTGTAAACATTACTTTCCGTCCAAGGTAAACAAACTTTTCCGTACAGCAACAATCAGCTGGGTTTAAAACAAATTAAATTTTGAATTCCAGCTTTGTTTACTTTGTCCAATGGCGAAGAATTTACAAAAATAATCCTCCTTTAAAACTTCCACATTTATTAACCCTAGAAAGGTATCGTACGCAAAATTGACGTATAACCGGTTTTTTTTGTCGTCCCGCTCGTTACCCCCTTCACTGAGGTTCCCCTCCTTCCAGCAGTGCTCTCAGCAGTCAATTGCCGTGGGATAATTGCCGTGGTTAAGATCGTAGTGCGTTTCTTTGAGTTCTTGCTGGTCAGTTTCTTGGAACGTGTACGTCAAACTTACGTGTCAATACCTTTATGAGGTATGCAAGTGTTTTGTAATATATGTTAACAATGTTTAAATAAAAGTGTAATTTGTGTAAATTTTTAGTTTATTGAGCAATGAAGGTGTATATAAGAACAAAAAGAAGAAGAAAAGCAACAAAAATACAAACTTTGACTAAAATCTGAAGCTATAAATTTGTTTTTGATGGTATTCAAGAATTCAAGTTCCCAAGTTATTTTATTATGTTTTAGCTGTATAATATATGGCAATAAAACTTTTCCCTCTAATTATTTTCTTTTAATTGCCTTATTCTTGCCCTTGAATAAAAAAAAAATAAAAAATTGAAAAAACAATACCTTGTAATGCATTTTTATATATTATATATGTATATATATAAACATGTATATATATTTATATAAACACACATAATATTAAAAAATTAGCCTACAAAAACAATGGTTTATTTTTGCAAATTATCAATTGCCATCCCCAACATTTATAGTCAAGAAACGCCAAATTTTGATATATATTTATATATATCTTTTACTCAAAGGAATATATATGTACATTAGCAAACTAAACCCTAAGACATTTTAAATGAGATTGTAATAAGCAAACTTTATCCCTGGAACATTTTATTTCGTAATTATATAGCTAAAAAAAATAAAACTATAAATACGTCAAATTTGCGTATCGATACCTTTAGCGTCATACTGAAACACGATACCTTTCTAGGGTTAATAATTGCGTCGTGATGAAAAGTATCGTTCACAACTCTTCCGGAAAGCCCATTTCCAGGCTCGAAAGTGTTTTCCACGCTCGGCTTCGCCTCGCGCGTAAAACACTATCTCGCCCAGAAATGGGTCACTTTCCGGACTAGTGGTGAAATATACTATTGTTTCAGTTATAAAACATTTTAAAACGAATTTGCTCAACATCAACTGAATTTTTTATCTAATTTTGACAAGTGGGAGATTTTTAGTTTTATTATTATCATTATTAAATATAGCTATTGTATCTTTAGACGAAATCTTCTTATTCCTCTAGTATTATTTTTACTATGGAAGGTGTCACCAAATGGGCGCTTTCACACTTGACGACTTGACAACGACATGATAACAACACGACGACGACACAGCAACGACATGACACAGGTAAATCTTACCGCTTTCCCACTTGTTGATACGACAACAACATCTCAACGACTTGACAACGACACAGTATTACTGCCAAAATAAAATTACAACCTTAAGATGGCGGAGTTTAACAGTCGTTTTTATTTGCTTTGTCTTCTTCGACTAAGAAGAAAAAGAAGGAGAAGAAATAGACAATGCTGGGTTCATCCCTGAAAATTTTATTCCTAGATAGCGCCGTTATTTTAAGTCCGATTATTATCTTAATTTTGGGGAATCGATTAAGGACCGAGCCCTATCTACGACACCAAAATCATGAAAATTGAATGGCATTTGTTTTAACCCAACAAATCATAATATATGAAATATCTTGCTGGGAATCGTAAATTTTTCTTTGTAACAGGAATTTTACTCAAAATTTGTATTAAGTATCCTGAATAATGTAGAATAAAAAATAAATATAAGATATTTATAGTACTAAAAAACCAATTAAAAAAGGGTTTTTGTCAAAACATGAAAACCAGTTCACAATTACCCCAATACAGGCAGAGTATTTAAGAGTTCCCGTGATTTGTCATAACAGTATCGTCTCCTATTAGTCATCGTCTGGGGGTACTAACCCCTTGAGGCAGCAGCGGTATGTTCGCAGAGAGGTCTTTATCTAGCTTCCACCCACCTTCCGCCTTCACTGCCGCGCCACGCGGAAGTGCCAGCTTAGCTCTAGCTGTAAATAAGTAAATATTCGCACACGCATTAGATCATCAGCTTTAAAATTACACCTTACTTTTAATAACCGGTTATGCATGTCGAGAGAAAAAAGTATTTAACATACGAAATCCTTATTGAATTGAGAAGATAGAAAGTCTGTATAAAAACTAGAAAACAATTTATAATTCTGATTTTTATCACTTAAAAGGACAATTGGTCATGTTATAGAGTATAGTTATACAAAAATCTCAAAATAAAAGTTAACGTTTACTGCACCGACACATCGTGGACTGATGTGGGGAGGACGGTGCTTGCCGACCGGCCGGGCACCCGACACCGACAAATTGGCAAGTGTGAAACACTTCTATAATATCTAATTGAAATTGCTGCCAAACAATATCGGGACGACACCGCCGGATGCACCAATTGACCACGACTCTTGACTCTTTGTCAAGTGTGAAAACAATACATAAGATATCATTGATTTTCGTGTTCGACGATATCGTCGCGATATCGTGTCATTGTTGTGTAGTCAAGTGTGAAAGCGCTCAATTGCGTGACGACTCATCGTGCTATTGTCACCTGAAATTAACTGCTAAGAATGTTAACAAATATCATAACAAAACAAAACCGACAACATTGATATAGTAATGGGAATTTGTGGTTTAAATTATGAAGCCCTCAATTTTGTGCCTTATAGTATAGTATAGTATTGTGATATCTTAGAAATTTCCTTAAATAGCATGTGCTTAGCTTTTCAACGTGTAAAGGGTAGGGGGCCAAACAGGTTTTATTTTTGGAGGGGTCCAAGTTTTCTGTGTCCTTACAATAACTGTATAGTGGAAAATACTTCCTTCAAATCTTCTTCTAAGACAAAAGTCATATAGCTTGCAATTTTTTGAGTATTTTTCTATATCATTAAATGTGTTTCAAACTATTTGGGGGATGGGGGTGGGAATAAAACGTCCCCTCGCCCCCCTTTGTCTTCCCCATGTATAACGAGGGATCAAATTTCATGAGTGTATTTTGAATACTTTAATCCGAGTATTAAATGTTACCTCAATTGAAATTCCAAAAATTAGGAATACATCCTTTACAACTTAAAACTATAAACTACAAGTATAAACAATAAATAATTATGGAACTAACTTGTCATATCCCAGTTTCTTGGCTCTCTTAACTGCTTTAAAAGACCTCCCTCCTCTCCTACATATGAATATTATGTGATCATTTACGCCAGGCTTCTCTCTGCAGTAAGTTTTCAAAAATTCCTCACGGGACATTTTTAAAGCCGATTCAAGTTGTGTCACTAAAAATATACATACATTTAAATGACCAGTGGTTCGCAGTTTAATTTGTTAAACTATTTAATCTCATCTCATCCTTCCAAAATAATACCCACTATAACAACAACATACTACCATTGACTATGTACACTAACACTATATAAGGGTTGTTTATCCAAGTCAGTTTAAACTAAACGTAAACTCTAGTTGAAACCAAAGTTGACCATATTGTTTAATATTAAAATAAAATAAGTTAAAATTAAACATTTGGGGAAAGCGCCCCTGACCAATAGTACAGGCCATTGCACGAGACGTGAGACAGTCCGCGCATGGGGGAGGGGAGCAAGAGGGCTGGGAGGGGTATGGATTAGGAGTGGGAGGGGCGGCCGACGGTGTACTAGCCTGGCAGCGCACATTTACCAAATTGTCCTAGCTTTGATTTCGCTAACAAAATAACCATTAAATATGTTAGACAAACAAAAAAGTAATAATACAATACAGCTCAACCATCATTAACAGTAACCATAAACAGTTATTGATAATCACTTGATTTAAATTCAATGTTTCACTGACTATTATTGAGTCAATGTTTTTAGGATGTTTTTAGCGATCGGCACCTGACAAGAGCTAACAGCTGACTAGCGGTGCTGCACTCTAGCGGCGAGTGGGCGAGCATGCGCAATAGCCTCTTTTGCTCCCGCGCATCTGGTACACTGTCTCACGTCTCGTGCAACCAACTGTAGGGTGTAACATCTGCAGAAAGAACCGATATTTATTTCCTTCAATGTAATACTTTCTGCATGTTCATTCTTGTACAAAATTTCAGCATGATGAATGTTTGGTTAGAGTACTGTGTATATGGCCCGGAAAGGAAATTTACAAATCTTGAACCTTAAAAACAAAACTCATCATGCAAGGCAACCATGTTTTAAAGTCTATCTCTAGCCCTACTGCACAAGCTTGTTGTCTTTCACAAATTTATCGACTATTAACTTATGTGGTGATAAATGCACTGTAGTCTTCAATGAAAAATGATTACATTTTTTCATTTTTATTACAATTTGAAACCATAGAAACGGCGAACAATAACGTACAAGGGACACATATGCTCCCAGGGATAACTCCAGTTCTCCAAGTCTCATCCTCAGACCGAACATCTATCAGCTTGGCGTTGCCCTTCTTCAAAAGACCATGGAGTTCAGAAGGACATATGACCAAACCTGAGTCTGTCGAAGTATGTCTTAGTAATTCAAGGAGACAACACTGGTGAAGACCTGAAATCATAAAATTTGGTCAAAAACTCAGTGTTCAAGAATATTGTGAAGAGAGAGCAGAGTCTTTGTTTTTTTGTTTTTGTGTCAATCTACGCCATTGGCATTTTTAACGTTTTGACGGGGACTCAGTCTTGTTACTATCTAACATCGACCAGTTGTTAGAAAGCATCATTAATTAATAGCCCAATGAGAAATGGCAACTGGGTGCAGAATCGATTCTTAAAAAAGCTACAAACTTTCCTCAGGATCAAACCGGCAACCTTTGGATTCAAAGGCGAGCATTATAACCACTCAGCTACCCAGCCAGTTAATAAGTCCAGTGTCTTCATAGGCTGTTAGCGTGTTTAAAAAAGGTAAATTTTGGTTTTTCACTAAGTCATACAATTTTTAATTAGAAATTTATTTGACTCCTATTGATTGATTTTTTAATTATTTTATAATTTGTATAACTTAACTAATAATTTTATAGCTATAAAAATGTTTTAAAATTGCTTGAATTTTAATATTCATTTTAAATTATTATAATGTTAGGGAAAAAGTTGGTAATCTATCAGTCCCAGCCAAGGAGACTGTAGCAGTCCTTAACTATTTTAGCAGGCCTTGGGGAATATCAGAAAGGGGCTCATATTATCTAAAAATGCAAAAAAAAAAAATTTCTTAAAGGCCACAGTTATGCAGGTCTTATAAACAGATCCCTTTCTTTGGAGCTTATTACAGAAAAAACCTTACCCCATATTTTGCAATAAATATCAACACTTATCTCTATCTCTCTTTCTCCATCAGTTTCATCCATCATTCTCTATTTCATCTACCAACATCGAGAGTGACTGGTATTTGCGGCTTAAAATACCATAGATGTTCACCAGTTCGTAAGCAACTTGCCAATTTTTTTTATGGATAAAACTAGATAAAGTACTCATTTTCAGCAGGTTTTTGGACTATTCTGTTTCCGTGAAATGGTAAAGTACTATAATAAGCACAGTATAAAATTGGAAAAATAAAATAAAAACTGATATTAATACCGGGAGACCTGTTGTTTTGAAGAACAGGCAATAACACTGCAGCTTGTTTTGATTGCTGATTGATATGACTTGTGTTTAAGTTTCTTGGATTTTGAAATAAAATATCAGATAAATCTTTGGGTAACATAGTCTCTCCACATAACCACATTTTAGAATATTTTAAACATTCTTTCAAAGGTCTCATGTTTACAAAGAATTTAGACAAATAAGTAGTGTCTTTGAAACTTACTTGACTTGATTCTTCTTTGACATATTGACTGTTGGTAAACAAACTTCTTAAAACAAGTAGCAGTTGTAAAATCAATACAATTCAAAAAAGTGTATTCAGAAATTTAACAGCTGGTTTAAATATTTCAAACAAACATAGAAGATGGGAGATTTGGAACCTAAACAGTTTTCCAAGTAGGTAGGCCAGCTGGACTATGGACCAGGACTATGTAAAAAAAATAAGGGCTGTTTCATTCTTTTGATTTTTTTTTAAATGCTGCTTTTGATTCAGGCTGGTGATGTAATCCACCTAATAGAGTAACATGCACCAGCTTTTTTTATTGCTATCTGGCTAGTGATGTATTGGGAAATGAAAATTTCATTGTTTTACCTGCTAAAGAGATAGCCTTTGTTACATAGTACAGTTTTTCCCAGTCCTGGCTGAGAATATACTATCTTCTATATATTAATAGGCAAACATGTTTCATTTCCTCATTTTTTCTCAGCTTGTATGTATTTTAGGAGAAATCGGCACATACCGTTAGAAAGGTATAGTCCTGTAGATGAGCAGAATCCCATTCTAATTCACATTGCACTCAAGGGATATGCCCCACATTATTTCAAAGTTCCAATGTTAATTTTATGGAGGAAGAATAATTGATTGAATCATTAGACAGCTGTTGTAAAAACAACTGCTAGAAATTAGGAAGAACAGATAGCAGATCTTTCAGTCATATGTCTTTAAACTTCTTGGGTCAAGATTCAAGATTAACTGAAATTTTGTTCGAATTTCAATCAGGAGGCGGTCTCTAGTTTATTATTAATTTAGATTAGATTACACAATCTTTATTTTCCTATCATAATGTTGTTGTTATTGGTGGATAAGGAGACCCTGGCCGAACCGAACCGTTAAGCAGTCTGCCTCTAATGGGCATTTTCGTTGTTGCAGTGTAACAACAGCAACAACAGCTGTGTAATAAAACTATATTATTAAGAATAAGATTACGATCTTTATTCAAAACGCCAATTACGTTTTGGCTTTAAAGCGTTCTGAAATAATTTAATACTTAATTAAAGTACTTCAAACAGCCTTTTGTCTTTCTCAGAATTATTTGTTTAACGTTTGCTTTTAAAGACTAAAACTCCACTTTTTTATTACAATAGACTCCCTCTCAACCGGCCACCTTTGAACCGGTCTCCGCTTTAACCAGCCTGCACTGGCAATAAAACAACATTTTCTTAACTGGCTATTTTTACCTCAACATTGCTTTAACCGGCCATGTTTTTGTTTACTATCTACTGTATCATTCAATTCAACATTATATCATGATGTTCTCAAACCACCTAAAATTTACTGTCCTGGATGTATGCCACCGGGAGTGAATGTGCAGGGCCGCCCCGAGGGCGGGGTAACCGGGGCGGCTGCCCCGGGCGCTACGGCCAAGGGGGCGCCAAGGCTCAAGCCAAGGGGAGCGTATCCAAGGGGAAATCCCCGTTTTACAAAGAATCAAACCCTTCACAAAAATTGTAAGCCTGCATCAATAAAAATTTAAAAACAAAAAGCTCGATAGTAATTTTGTTGATTAAGCTTACTTCAAATTTAAAAACGTTATTATTCGGAAATGAGTAGTGGCTAATTCATTAATATAAACCTTTTTTACAAAGTAAGTGGAAGTGAATCATGGTTGCATCACATTTGGTTACATGTAGGCCTACTGACCATCTGATCTTACACACTGAAAAATAATGGCTCAAGCGCTCACTTGGGGGCTATGGTAGGCCCCGCCCATACCTAGGACGTGTTGTCAAAAAATTGTTGTGTTTACGAAGGTTTATATTAAAAATGATTTTTTTATTCCTTCATTCAAACAAACAGCATTTAAAAGTTAGCCATGCACCTAATTTAATGCTTCCGACTGTAATTTAACATTATAGTTCACAAGATAGACCAGTTAATTATTTTAGGGGGCCAGATCAAAATCTTTGCCCCGGGCGTCTATTACCCTCTGGGAGGCCCTGTGAATGTGTTTAGACCTGCTATACAGTAGACAAAATAGGAAACAAATTATTTGATTTTAGTCACGGATTTCATGGGTGTCGAATGTTAGCTATAAATTACATAGAGTAATATATTTAGAGTTGTTTTTTTCAAGCCATAATTACATTTATACCATATGAAATTGTAGGTTGGCGTTTTTAAGTACATCATCAGTTTAACCGGCCAAATCATTATCCGGCTGAGGTCTGGTCCCGAGTTAGCCGGTTAAGAGGGAAGTCTACTGTATTTATTTTCCCAAATTTCACAGCCCCCTAAAGTTTTGCTGCCCTATTTTATGCCCAGATAATTTATGCTGCCCAAAAATTGTTAGGTTCGCCTATTCAGAAATATTTCTCAATGCGTAATAACTTAATAATTTTTTTTTTTTTTTTTTTTTTTTTTTTTTTTTTTGAGGGAGAGGCGGAAAAATGCATTACGCACACAGGTGGCCAGCCTGTAGTGTGGGGCTCCCCTAAAAAACGGGTTTACCCACTAAAAAACCTCCTCTACTCTTTAGGAATCTAACCTGGAATTGTTTATCACATTACGTCAGGCTAGGCCTAAATTTGGCTTACGCCCGTCGGGCTCGCTCCTTATCCAGCCGCTCTATCAAGGGATCTGGGCCACTTCGCGGTCCAGATCGGTTTTCTTTTCCAGGAGGATGCCCCGGACGAACTGTGACAAACAATCCCAGTTGCCCTCATCCTCCAAAATCTTTTGGCAGACCGAGTCCACCGTAAATGCACCAAATATTTGTGTGGCCTCCAGGCGGGGCCCTTCCCAACGGGGACATCGGAAGAATGTGTGTTCCGCATCGTCGGGAACACCCGGGCAATAAATGCAGTCCGGTGAACCGGTCTTTCCCATCCGGTTCAGGTACGACCGAAAATAGCCGTGACCTGTCAAAAATTGGGTCAGGTAGTAGTCCACCTCCCCATGCCGCCGTTCCACCCATGGTTGGACCTGCTTGATAAGTCGCGCAGTCCATCGTCCTCGGGTGTCGTGCTCCCAGCTGTGTTGCCACTGCTGGAAGGTTCGGGAGCGCTCTTCTGTTCTTGCCGTGTCCTTGCCGATCTCGCCACGTCTCTGATAAATCGCTTTCCTCTCCCCTGCCAAGAGCTTGACAGGGATGACTCCGGCGACCACCAGGACGGCAGGCTCGGACACTGTCCGGTAGGCGGAACACACCCTGAGCGCGGCTTGACGCTGAACCCGGGCGAGTCGCAGCCTGTAGCACTCCTTATCTAGAGCGCCTGCCCACACCTCTGCCCCGTAAAGGAGCACGGACTGGACCGCGGACATCAACAGACGTCTTCTGCTGGATCGGGGACCCCCGACATTGGCCATCAGCCTACTAAGGTGAGTAACTACCTTAGCGGCCTTGTCCGCCGTACGGAAGATCTGATCCCTCCAGCTTAACTTGTTGTCCACCATAACCCCAAGGTATTTGGCGGCACGAGTTGATGTGACCACCTCCCTTCCCACTCTAAACGGGACGACGGTGTCGATCCTCTTCTTCGTGAGAATCACGATCTCCGTCTTACTAAGAGCAAGCGAGAGACCGTGATCGGACATCCAGTTGTTGACAACCCGCATAACTCGGTTCAACTTTAGTTGGGCCAGCTCAACGTTGCGTGCAGCAATGAGAGCTGCGACGTCATCGGCGTACCCAACCAAAGTGGTTTCCTCAGGCATCTCGGACCTCAGGAGGCTGTCATAGGCAACGTTCCAGAGATCCGGGCCGAGTATTGAACCTTGTGCGGCACCAGAAGTGACTTCCATCGTCCGCGTTCCGTCCCTTGTGTCATAGATCAGGCTTCGAGAGCGTAAATAATAACTTAATAATAATAATAATAATAATAATATCTTTATTGGTATTATCAAGTAATACATTATCATATTATATATAATTTTTTTTAAGTTGTGAGTCCAATAAGTTATTTTCTTTTATTTTCCCAGTAATTGGTTTTGAAACACTCTTCAATTTTGTATGGACATTCTTCAAGTAAATTTTCCTTGATTTTCTTCTTAAATTGTTTTTCACTTAAAATTTTCCAGTCATTTGGTAAAGTATTAAAAATTTTTACACCCATTTCATTATAACTTTTCTTACTTCTTGAATACTTAAATAATGATGCATTCAATTTGTTTTGGTTTCTTGTATTATGTAGATGAATATCCGAATTTAATACAAATTTTGAATAATTCTTTTTTATGTATAATAAATTTTGAAGTATATATAATGATGCCAAAGTTAATATATTTAATTTTTTGAACAATGGTTTACAGTGTGTTTTAGGTTTAACACCTGTAATTATTAAGATTTGTCTTAATAATTTTTTTTGGAAAATTTTGATAAAGAGCTATACTATCACGTTTAACCATTGGTTGGCACTGTTTTACTGGTGGAGAACAATGATAACCCATGAATGGGGAGGGGGGCCCAAACAGGGGCGTAACAGAGGGGCCCGCAGACCCCGCAGTGCGGGGGGGCCCGCAGCTAAAGGGGCCCGCGGACGGGGCCCGTGTATTGGGAAATATGTTTATGTTAAATAATTTTTTTTTTTTTACTCATGTTATAGCAATTTTACATTTTATATGGCGCCATTATGTTTTCAAAATGCCTGGAATATAACTTTTATAAAATATCAAAATATTTTTACAGTTAGATTTTCGGCAGTCTGCTGGTCTGCCGCTAGTCGCTAGCTCTTGTCGGCTCAACCTGGCCGCCGCGCCATGCAATTCCTCGCACTGTGTGTTGCGGCAATTTAATTTTCGAATCCTTTTCAAAATTAAAGTTAATGAAAAATTATCCATGAAGCACAATGTACCAAGAAAATCTTAGTTGCTTAAGTAAACTAAGTAATAGAGAACGAGACACGTACGTTTCAGAGGTACGGTAATCTAATAATTTGCTTCCCAAAACTCTGTAAGTGCTGAGAAGTTCCAATGAAGACAAAACCAATACTTTTGAGGAATAGCGATAAAAAATTTTTCACTAAAATGAACAAAACTATGGAAATTAATTTTAAGTTTGGGAGTTTTATTTTTTATAGGAAAAACACTGTAAATGCCGATAACAATAATGTCATTAATTACTTTAAATATTAGATTTGTTTTTTCCTTCTTAAAACACGTGTTATTCGTTGTGCTTAGAGTTAAGAATCCTTGGTGTTAGCTTAACAATAGGCCTACTATACTACAATACGAGGAATATCTGTGGTGGATGTACTTTCCATCTATCTAAATGTAGCAGGTAGGTTTTGTAAACTTTTCATTTGGAAGTTTTTTTGGTCCAAGTGCAATTATAAGTTTAGAAACAGCCTAAACCCCAGAAAATATATATATATATATATATATATATATATATATATATATATATATATATATATATATATATATATATATATATATATATTTAACTAAGTTTAATAATTGTAATTTTATTAAACAAAATTATTGACCATCAGTCAAAGAAATATGAAAGTTAAATAAAAATAAAATATTGCTACTTTTAAGCATGGGTTTTGGAACAGCTGTCACCTGTGAAAGGTATATAGTTGACGTTAACCGCAAAGCCTAATTGCCATGATATTGTTACAAAAGTGAATTAAAACCAACAAGCAAGTCTCGGTTAACCCCTTACTTTAAATAAAACACAAATAAGATAGCCTACATTGAGTTTTGTTACTTTAATATTTCATAATATAATATATCCAAGAGAGAGTAAATTTATAGAATAAACAATCAGATAGGCTTAATTTCTTTAAAAGGATAGACTGTAGGCCTATAATAAAAGCAGGCTATACAAATTTTTTAATATAGTAGATTCCTTGCGGCTGCATTGTTACAATAACTGTACATGCAGTAATACTTTAACTTTGTCTAAATATATATTTTTTTGTAAAAGATAAGTAATCAAAAGAACTCTACCACCACCTTAACTATTGGTTGACACTGATTTACTGGTGGGAAACAGAGATAACCGGTGACCGGACCTATCGGAGGGGGCCCGAAAATAGGTTTGCAGGGGGGCCCGTAGAAATCAGTTACGCCACTGGGCCCAAAAATAAGTTTGCAGAAGGGTCAGAAAAAAAATCAGTTACACCACTGTTGAATAGGCTGATACCGTTAAATATTGTTAAACAAAAGGACAGAGCTTAAACAATAGTAGCAATCAACTGAAATTTCAACTCTGGGTCAACCCTATAAATTAACGTGGAGCGTTGCACTGCACAGCACTGGCACCCTTATACTAAATTGATTAATAGGAAAATAGAAAAAGAAGTCTACACATGAAAACATCATACTATTTATTTGTAGAACAAATTAGCAGGTTCCAACGTAGTAAGAACAGACAGGAGAGAGAAGGGACAACGGGGGTATAACAGGTGACAGTTGAGGTTCAGCATGCCACTGGTGTAGGCCGTCCTGTACTGCCAATGCTCGTGGGGTTCTAAAGGGGACATGCCCGCTATTGGCACCCTACAACATAACAATGAGTAGAGAGAAGGGACAGCAGAGAGTACAATAGTGGACAGTTGGTTGAGGTCCTGCATGCAATTGGTGTAAGTGGTCTTCGTACTGCCAGTATTGCTGAGGCTCTGCTGGGGCATGGCGGCCACTGGCACTCTTTTACACAATAAACCGTAGGGGAAAGGGACAACAAGGACTAAGAAAGGTAACAGTATAGATTTGTAAACCACTGGTGTAGGAGGCTCTGTACTGTCAGTACTGTTGGGGCTCTTGTGGGACATGCTAGCCCCTGTGAATGGCTCTATATATCTAGCAATTAAATTATGGTAAGTATAAATAACAGAGTAACTTACATTGAACTGCTAAAATGTAGCAATCGTTTTCTATTTTATTTAAGTGTGTAGAGAAAATTGATTTTAAACACTTCTTTTAATTACTTACAGAAAAATTGTTCGAAGTATTTCCTCAAGCAGGCCGACTCCAGGCACAAGCTGCTGTGCCGCCTCGCACAGAGCTCGCAGCACGCATGCCCTCCCGTCTAGTCCCGCACTGGACAAAGGTATTACAATTAATTTCATACATATTTTTTTCTTTAAGCTAGTTGTGGTTCGTAAGGTGATTTATTTCTCTTATTATACATTATGAGTGACTTTTATAAAACGGGGTTTTTTGCACATTTAAGTCTGAATTTCCTTTTCATTAAAAACCGTAGCTATGGTAATTAATGTAGACATTTTACAAATATGAGGGTTTTTTGTTTGGTGGTAAAACTGGTACTCTCATACATACATATAATTGATAAATTTTTTTAGACACCGACACACTCTGCAGTGCATATTTTAAGGTGAATATGTGCATAACACGGCAGTCCATCTATACTAGTGGACCGTCACCGATGGTAGCACGGCTGCAGCTTGGCGGCAGGAGGATGCGGCTTGACCATGATCTGCTAACTGGTAGGAATGGTACTCACAGGTTGAGGACGTGCTCGGCCCTGGTGTAGAGCTGGTGACGGTGGCGCCGCTGCAGCACGGCGGCGGGAGGCCGCGGCTTGACCATGATCTGCTAACTGGTAGAGGCAGTACTCACAGGTTGAGGACGTGCTCGGCCCTGGTGTAGAGCTGGCGACGGTGGCGCCTCTGCAGCACGGCGACGGGAGGCCGCGGCTTGACAATGATCTACTAACTGGTAGAGGCAGTAATCACAGGTTGAGGACGAGCTCGGCCCTGGTGTAGAGCTGGCGACGGTGGCGCCTCTGCAGCACGGCGGCGGGAGGCCGCGGCTTGACATGATCTGCTAACTGGTAGGAACTGCTACTCACAGGTTGAGGACGTGCTCGGCCCTGGTGTAGAGCTGGCGGCGGTGGCGCCTCTGCAGCACGGCGGCGGAGGCCGCGACTTGACCATGATCTTCTAACTGGTAGGAATGGTACTCACAGGTTGAGGACGGTGCTTGGCCCTGGTGTAAAGCTGGCGACGGTGGCGCCGCTGCAGCACGGCAGCGGGAGGCCGCGGCTTGACCATGATCTGCTAACTGGTAGAGGCAGGTACTCACAGGTTGAGGACGAGCTCGGCCCTGGTGTAGAGCTGGCGACGGTGGCGCCGCTGCAGCACGGCGGCGGGAGGCCGCGACTTGACCATGATCTTCTAACTGGTAGGAATGGTACTCACAGGTTGAGGACGTGCTCGGCCCTGGTGTAGAGCTGGCGACGGTGGCGCCTCTGCAGCACGGCGGCGGGAGGCCGCGGCTTGACCATGATCTGCTAACTGGTAGAGGCAGTACTCACAGGTTGAGGACGTGCTCGGCCCTGGTGTAGAGCTGGCGACGGTGGCGCATCTGCAGCACGGCGGCGGGAGGCCGCAGCTTGACCATGATCTGCTAACTGGTAGAGGCAGTACTCACAGGTTGAGGACGTGCTCGGCCCTGGTGTAGAGCTGGCGACGGTGGCGCCGCTGCAGCACGGCGGTGGGAGGCCGCGGCTTGACCATGATCTGCTAACTGGTAGAGGCAGTACTCACAGGTTGAGGACGTGCTCGGCCCTGGTGTAGAGCTGGTGACGGTGGCGCCTCTGCAGCACGGCGGCGGGACGCCGCGGCTTGACCATGATCTGCTAACTGGTAGAGGCAGTACTCACAGGTTGAGGACGTGCTCGGCCCTGGTGTAGAGCTGGCGACGGTGGCGCCTCTGCAGCACGGCGGCGGGAGGCCGCGGCTTGACCATGATCTGCTAACTGGTAGAGGCAGTACTCACAGGTTGAGGACGTGCTCGGCCCTGGTGTAGAGCTGGCGACGGTGGCGCCGCTGCAGCACGGCGGTGGGAGGCCGCGGCTTGACCATGATCTGCTAACTGGTAGAGGCAGTACTCACAGGTTGAGGACGTGCTCGGCCCTGGTGTAGAGCTGGTGACGGTGGCGCCTCTGCAGCACGGCGGCGGGACGCTGCGGCTTGACCATGATCTGCTAACTGGTAGAGGCAGTACTCACAGGTTGAGGACGTGCTCGGCCCTGGTGTAGAGCTGGCGACGGTGGCGCCGCTGCAGCACGGCGGCGGGAGGCCGCGGCTTGACCGTGATCTGCTAACTGGTAGAGGCAGTACTCACAGGTTGAGGACGTGCTCGGCCCTGGTGTAGAGCTGGCGACGGTGGCGCCTCTGCAGCACGGTGGCGGGAGGCCGCGGCTTGGCCATGATCTGCTAACTGGTAGAGGCAGTACTCACAGGTTGAGGACGTGCTCGGCCCTGGTGTAGAGCTGGCGACGGTGGCGCCTCTGCAGCACGGCGGTGGGAGGCCGCGGCTTGACCGTGAAAAGTTGATCTGGTTTGGACGGCAGGTCGTAGTTAGCCGCCACCGCTACGCCTTCCGAAAAGATATCAATGTCCTGGGTCAATGTCTTCAGTTCCATGCAGAACGCAAACTACAAAATGGGGTTGAACACCAAAGCTTGAAACTATAAAGTTCATCACAGCCAGGATCAGGATGGAAGAGTTATTTAATTGAGGGGTGTTGAAAAATTAAGATCATTTTTGGTAGTAAGCATATCTCCTCAGTAGTAAAAATTTCTTAACTGTTAGTTTAAGCTAAATTAAAATAATAAAAAGATCAAATGTAATATCACAAATTAGTTTTAAAGGTCATGTAAACTATACCGAATTGCGTTAACTATTTTCAAAAGATTTGCTGCAATGGGAATGGCAGCTGATAAAACTATGCCAACCTCTTTGTTTAAAGTTCATTGTTGGCGATGGTGATTTCATGTTATTGTTTAGTAAATTGTTGTGAACATTTGTTGTCTAAGATTTATTTAATTTTTTGTGACCGTCTTTTCTGTTTTTATCTTTGGCTATAGACTTCTCCAGGTCCGCCTGGTGTGTTTTTACTAACTTTGGTACGTTCTAGGTATTTCTTCCACCTGAAGATGGCATCAGATCCCAGATCCCGAAACCTCGTGAATTTTGTTTACTAATCAGTGATGGAAAATGTCCGCAACAATTTACCAAACAATAATATGCCAACCTAAAAATACGGAATTTCCAAATAACTGCCACAAAATTGTGAATGTCTCCACCTTCTCTAAAATATTTGAACACGTTTTTGCTAGTAGTCTTAAAAACTTTTTACTAAATTTTAATTTGATATATAAATAACAATTTGGGTTTGTAAAGGAAAAAAATACAGCTGACGCCATGGTTAATTTTGCTAGAAAAGCCATATATGCCTTGGATGAGAAGTGTAAAGCAATTGGAATATTTCTGGACTTTTCAATCTTGGAGTGCTAGGGCCACCTTTAGAATGGATAAAACTATTTTTAGTTTCTAAAATTAAAAAAAGTCCAAATAAATTTTTATATAAAATACTATTGGATTAAACTTTGGAATTCCCCAAGGTACCATTTTAGGTCCGATTATACACAGACTATACACTAATCGCCTTACTAAAACATTCCCTGACTTGCAACTCACTATGTACGCAGATGAATATGTTGGCATATAGCCATACTTTGTTAAAAAAATAATTCATTAGCACACTTAGAAGTTGAAAGTTACCTTAAATTGACAAATCTGTATCAATAGCTTAATAGTAATAACTTACATGTAGATCCTAATTAAACAAATTGAATATTATTTTCTTCTTCTCAAGGATGAGTTGGGTTTGATCAGTTCCCATTGATTGTAATGAATGATTTTGAGCTTCCATTTACCTTGGAAAATAAATATCTTGGTTTGGTTTTTGATAAAAAATTTTCATGGGCACATGAAATAAGGTTTTTATGTTAATGCATAGATTCTAAACTGTAATCACAACTGTTCTGATTAAGCAGATTTGCTATACATAAAAATATTTTTCTTTTAAAATAATTTATACATCACTACAGTAATTGAATCCCTTTTAAATTATTGTATTGTTCTTTGAGGCGCTGCTTCCAAAAGTGCACTGTTATGCTTGTTTAGACTTAAAAAAATAGCAATTAGAATAATGGCTGAAGTAAACCGACGAACATCATGTCGTGAATTTTTTTAATTAATTGCTACAAATACTTATTTTAGCATCCTTATTTATTTACGAAATGATAATTAAAAAAAAATTTAAATACGGATTAGTTCAAACTGGAGCTGATGTTCATTTGTATAACACCTGACACCGAAATTAACATAGGCAAACAGATCATAGATTAGAAATTTCAGTTTCACTTCCTCAAAATCCTAGTTCTAAATTATACTAGTGTACTTGTTGTTCGATATTGAGCGATTTAGTTACGGTATTTTTTATGTTTACGCTTTGTAAACCAATGCATCCTCCAAGGTTTATATCATAACCTCTTTTGTATGAATAGACAGATGTTATCACCGGGGTAAATACTGTGTTTACTCGTTACAGCTGTTTACTTGGAAATCATTAAAATTTCCTCATCAATGTTAATCAAATGGAGAAATTTAGAACTTTAAGGGCTTCTAGGGCCGTTCCTTTTGGATAGATATTTACCAATATACTTTAGAAACAACTTCTTGCTGAGCCCTATTCAATGATACTAAAATCATTAAAATTGGTTGAAAACTGTAGGAGGAGTTCCTTGTACAAAAAAACCCGTGACACGTATGAAATATGTATAGATAGATAGATAATAAGGTGCCACTGACAATAAAAGAACTTCAGACTGATAAATCATTAAAAAATAATCTTAAAAAATATCTCCTCAAGAAAGCTGTTTACTCGGTTGATGAGTTTTTTGAAATCTAAAAGAAGGTTCTGTTAAAATGCTTATTTTTTTATTATTTTTAATAAAGATTTGATTTTTTGTTCAATTTTTATTTTTAGGTATTATGTATGGCAGAAAGTATAATTGTAAAAAATGACGTTTGTAATACAATATATTGTATTACCCCACCACAAATAAAGAATTTTGAAGTTGACAAAACAATTCTGAAAATAAACTTCAAAATCCTTTGAAAACAGGATGTTTTCAAACCCTCCAGACTATATAAAACTGTTACTATAGCATTTAGATATGACTTCCACTATAAAAAGGTTAATGGTTTTTTTCTGTTCTTGGAATTTCTATACTTACAGAGAAGGTACTGCCCTCCGGGAATGTGAGGTACCGCTTGTGGCGGGACAACACCCTGGAGACGTTGTGACTGGAACCTGAGACTGCTGGAGGGTCAAGTGACATCCACACCAATACCTGGAGGGATGTCCACAGCGCCAGCCGAGCGCTCATAGTGGCAGTCTAACGCTGCTACCAAAGTCACCGCGACAGTTACCGTTACCGTCCAATTAGACAGTCCAATTAGACCAATTAGACAGAGCACCACAGTCGGCTGGGTATTTAACACTTGCTCTCATGGCAGGAAGGCAGGAGGCACGAGCATGTTTTAAGTTGATTACCGCACTAACATTTACAACATAATTTTTGAGAAGAATAACATTAGAGTACAGCGTTATATTTGACATGGGAAACGGAATATATGAGGAACGACATATAACTTAGTGATGCTTAAGGAACATACTACAGTCTCCTTCATATAGATTAGGCCTAAACACATACTATTTGATTGACTCTTTTTCTGTGAGACTGTTTAGGTAGTAGCTTAGAAATTTGAAAATTAGTCCGCTGGTTTAGAATTTTCTTCCTTCAAGAAAAATTCTTCTTTCATTTATCATGTATCTAACGTAGTGAAGGCTTTAGGTGATTGGTTCGGACTTTTACAAATTAATTGAAAACAGCTTACTTAGAATTGATTCAATGATAAAAATCAATAAACGGTATAACTAAGGGGCCAAATTTGATTAGGGTTGGAATGGCGGCATGGGGAGGTGGACTACTACCTGACCCAATTCCTGACAGATCATGGCTATTTTCGGTTGTACCTGAACCGGATGGGCAAGTCGAGTTTACCGGACTGCATTTATTGCCCGGGCGTTCCCGACGATGAGGAGCACACCTTCTTCCGCCCCGTTGGGAAGGGCCCCATTTGGATGCCACACAAATTTTGATTGTATTTTCGGAGGACTCGGTCTGCCAAAAGATTTTGGAGGATGAGGGCTGCTGGGATTGTTTGCCATAGTGCGTCCGGAGCATCCTCCTTAGAAAAGACTGATCTTGACCGCTATATGCGCCTCAGATCCCCTGACCGTGCGGCTTGTCAAGGAGTGAGCCCAATGGGCTTAGGCTAATTTGGGCCTAGCCTGATGCAATGTGACAAACAATTCCAGGCTAAATTCCTAAAAAGTAGAGGAGGTTTTTTAGTGGGTGTACCCGTTTTTCAGTGGAGTCAATACTACAGGTGTGCGTAATGCATTTTCCTGCCTCTCCCTGAAAAAAGTCTGATGAGGGTCAGCCAGTGAAGAGGCAGTAGATCTCAAATGTAAGCATAGGTTGTTAAGTGCATCAAATTAAAGAGAGTGCAATGCTTCAAACCCGACCCAAATGGATGACCGAGAAGACAGGCTATCAAACTTCTCTTTGAAATCCCATAGCTGAAACTTAAACATTCAATAACTTAATTGACACTACGAGTGTATTAACATTAATACACTCGTGACCTTTTTGGTCTGGTCTGTGGAACTTTGTTTGAAAAGTTAAGACCTTTAAAATTATATACAATATGACATACGCCGATGAATTTTCCTTCAAGAAAACCTTCAGGGACGTTCGCTAGAAGGAGCGTAATCAGGTGGTTTCTAAGTTTTGAGATAAAAAGATAAATATTTTAATAAACAGTTCTGATGTCCAAGTTTAAAAAAACGATACTAATTAATAATAAACCTAGTCCATATAAGAAAAATCTAAAAGAACCAATTAAAAAAATTGATGGTGTGTTCGAAAAAAATACTTAAAGAATCGAGTTATATCGTTACAGGGAAGTCAAAGGACTTAAAGTCGAGAGTAAAATTATACGGAAACTTAGGGGGCAGCGAGTAAGTGATAAGGGAAACACTGTCCACCAATGTAGCTTGAATATCGGTGTGATGGCAACTCAGCCGCTAACGGACGTCCGGGAACTTCAAAGGCTGTCATGATGAATATTACACGCAGTCACTTAACGGCCATTTGCATGTAGTTAGAACCTTCATTAGGCCTCACTCCACCGTTAAACATCCGTCTACAATCTCTGCTTCCATCTTGAAACTAAGCAACAATCAAGTAAAACATTGCAAAGTCAGATAAAAAAAATTATTAATTGAGATTTAACACGTTCCTAAGTATTTACTACATGAAATACTCACATAATGTACTACAAAATTTTAAATACATACATATGTCATATTATATAAATAGTTTGAAAGGTCTATTCAATATGAACCTTTTGGGGAAAACATAATTTATTTATCTTAATTCGTTTCAAAATGGATTACATTTTTGTAGACAAAAGCAAAATATACTTAATACCCTGTAATTCTTTTATTTTTTTCATAAATGACTCCGATTCAAAATACTTATTTTGAAATGAGCTAAGCTACAATGATAAGTCACAAGACCACATGTATTAAAAAACTAATATTAAAAAAATTAATATTTTTGAAAATATTAAATAAACAAAACTTAAAAATTTCAAACACATGTCATTTTGTACATCTTAAAGCTCTCGTTAGACAGAGTAACTTTATAATTTACACTAATGCCGTATCTCTTTTGGTTTTGTAGTACTAACTCAAAAATGTCTTTTTTCCATATGATTTGCGTGTTAAAGCTGCGGTCTACCCCTGGCACGCACCCAAATGCAACGGTTTTTTAGAATCGTGTTATCTTCTGCCAAATTAAGCCTAGAGCTACAAATAAGGTGTCATATTAAAGAAGAATAACGGTACTAGTTTTCGTCTGTTACAATTTTGTAATTAGTTCATTAAAACTAATAGAAAACTTCAGTTAAAAATCGAGAAAAACAGATGATTTTAGACCGGTATAGCTTAAATTAGAAATTTTATTTTAAAATTCTAAAAAGATAGCCGACTAGATCCTTTTTTCTACTTTTAGAAAAAGTTAAGAGTCAATCTCTATCTTAATTGGTTAATTCTGAAACACGATCCCCGTAAACCTCTGCAGCCATCAAAATCGCCTAGCGCTACGGCCGTGAGGCCGGCATATTCGGCATTGTTGTTGTTTTTGTTTTGGTTGGGGTAGACCGCAGCCTTAATCAGGACATGATAATATGGAAGTCTATCTTCCATTGTTGATTTATCATTAATTTAACATGCAAGGTATATGGGTAGGAGATATTTTTACGTTTACTACAAAACCAAAAGAGATACGGCATTAGTGTAAATTACAAAGTTGCTCAGTTCAAAGAGAGCTTCCCTTTGAATTTTGTTTATATAAACATTTTCAAAAATATTAAATATTGGAAGTTTTAGTTGTGGTCTTGTGACATAAAGCTTAGCTTATTTCAAATAAGTATTTTCAATCATGAGTCATTTATGACAAATAATAAAAGAATTAAAGGGTATTCCGTAATATTTTATTTTTATAAAAAAATTGGTCGCCATTTTGAAAAGAATAAAAATAACTAAATTCTGTTTTCACCAAAATGTTTGTATTGAATAGACCTTTCAAACTATGTATAATATTATATTGGTTTGTGTTTGTAATTTCAAAGATTCGAACCTGTGACACTTTGTTTTAGGACACCCTGTATTTTTACAACCGGATAAACCTATATCTAAATAATTTCTTGGGGTCAATTTAGTGGGAAATAATGTTATTTCAAGATTGTTGGACAAATTGTCAATCTGTGATCGATTTGAGACACCTTACGTGAGACACACGGTATTATTTTGCTTTTTTGTATATGATAGAGGCTTTTTGTTATTGATCCTCCTTCAAGTTATCACACCCGCTTGTGGTGTATAACAAAACCAAACGCTTGTGGCGTAAACACTTTTTTGGGTGTCCTGCTAGCTTAACTGTTAGAGTCTTTTCTTAAGTTCAAGAGGTTGCGGGTTCGATTCCCGGGATGCCCACAGCCCACAGCCCACAGACTTTGACGGGCTTGGACCTTCGAGGAATTATATATAAGGAGTGGCCACGCGGGGCTAGAAGCGAAGCCGCCGCGCCGCGCTCGTCGAGTGGCGCTACCGAGTCGTTGAATCATGGAAGTTTAAGAGTAATTAGTTGTTTTAAATGACAAAATAAATTTTAGAAAACTTTTTAAATAATTTGTCAATTTTTATGTCTATATTTATCAAGTTGAAAAATAACTGTGTTTAAGGCTATGTATTTTAAAAACGTCGACTAAATCTAATGTTATTATAAAAAACCCAAAAACCGTAATCGTAGTTTGTAATTTTTGATAAATATTAATAATTCATCCTAATCGTGCTGATAAACTTAAAGGGTATTTGTTCTTGTCAGTACTATGTTGTTAGTATTTGACGAACAGTCGTCTATTGTTTATAAGTTTGTTTTAAGTTATTGTACCCTAAATTCCGTACTTCTTATTATTTAGTTATTTTATTATTATCAACCCATTAATAGTAATTATGACTAACTAATTGTATGCCAATAAATTACTTTCCAATATTCTGTAAATAATTCTGAACATCACTAAAGAGTTGTTAACTAAACGGTTTTTTAAAATTATAATAAGCAATTTACATTAAAAAATATCAATTCTTACATTTATTTTTGTTTAAAGTATTATACTACACAATAAAATCAATTTTACAGTAACACATATATATTGAGATTATTTAAATTTCGTTTTTATGTATTAAAATCATCTCTTCAATATTAAACTTTTACTTTAATGTCCTTTTTTAAATTAAAATATATTTTTTATCTAGAACATAATTATACCACTGGATAGAGAATTTAATTCTTTTTAAAAATGCAAAAGCTGGACTATGTGATTTGGCTGGTGTGCTCAGAATTTTAATTCAAAGTTGCGCGCGTCGCGTTTATTCCTATATCTCCCGTGTTGCAGCGGCGGCACCATGCCACTCTACGGCCAGCCGTGCCACTCTAGTGGAGGGGAGCGGCCGGCTTCACTTTAGCACGGTATATCCATAAGGACGTGGCCACTCCTTATATATAATTCCTCCAAGGTTTGGACTGTTTTCCCTAAAAGCGTTTAATGCACACCAGCAAAAATGTAACTGAAATCAATCCAGCAAAAAATTAATAATAATAACAAACATAAAATAGGTTTTTATGGATATTGTAAAGAAAGTTAGTTTAAATATACATTCAGATAAATTTCATCTTCTTGCTCATTGCAAGCAGATTTAAAACCAAGAATACAATTTACTTTGATCTTAATACTTACTTTTACAATTTACTTTAATTTTGTTGTGATTTGCATTTCACTTGGTTTATAGGCGATAATTAAAAGATGAATTTACCTTTTCATTGCCAAAAGGAGATGTCATATAATTTTTGTTCTATTCAATCTAAGTTTCAATTAGAAACGTTTAAATATTTTGTTGTGATTTTTCGGGAGCCAAGAATGGTACGATAATTTTAATGTGTTCGACTCGACGTTATATGTAGCTTTCTAGTAGCATACAGTTGGCGAGTAAATTATATAGTAATTGTATTTTGTTTATTTACCTCATCTTTGATCCTTCCTCATGTTGAACTCCGTTTAATATTAATGTGCAGTTGAATTGTCTATTTCAACTAGACATTTTTTTAGGTTCCTCCCACTACCAAAAATGAATAATGAAAGATGAATAATAATAATAAACCCTTAAATACCCGTTGAGTAATTAACTTCTCATTTCACTTTATGTTATTGTTAGCAAAATGCTATTACGGTAATAGTCACGTAAGGCATATGAATAGAGTAACAAGACTACAAGATCGCGCCACAATCATCCTACACTCATCTCTCATTCATATTCAGGTTAAAATACCAAATATGTGAGGTCCCTGTCTCAAATTAGTGATTTAGTGAATAGAAATTTGCTGAGTACGCAGGTCTTCTGCGACGGGGGGTTTCGGTATTTTATTCTGACAGTACAGTAAAATAAGGCCAAAATAAAACCTTGTGACTGGCAAATAATATACATACGAAAAATATTAAGGAGAACTCCTTTGTAAGCTATAGAAAAAGAGATTCGATGAGTCCATTAAAATAGTTACACAGTTAGTTTAGTTTTTACACATATTAAATACACATATTAGTAATTTTTACTTAGTAATATTTTAATTAGTAATAAAAATATAATAAAATATAATAAAATATAATAAAATATATATAGTAAAAGAAATATTAGTAATATTTTACACATATTAGTTTAGTTACACCATTAGTTTTTTACACATATGAAATTACTTTTAAAAATGCTAATGATTTGTAATAGGCTGAATTTTGAAAAAAAGATTCACGTTTTCTTTTTTTACAATTTTTGCACCATCTGCCTCTCAACGAGTGGAGCTGTATCCGTCGGGTATAGACGGGCAACAACTAGTATATAGTGCTTAAAAGAAGCTCTTATCAAATTTTCGTGAGTATACATCTGTTGCCGATCGAAACCCCTAATTTTACTGTACGATAAGGTATTTATGTCAGAGGAGTTTTGTTGAAGTAATCTCATAGGTATTTTGGGAAAGAGACCCAAACCCATACTGGTAGAGAGTTGTGAAGGAATAGACCATTTGATAGTAGGTAAACCAAAGAGAAAGCGTTGGTCTTTAGCTAAAGCTTTAATGAATGAAAAATGAGTTTAAGAGGGCGTTGGAGCCAAGGGCGTTGGAGTGCCGCCATGTTGGATTTATTCCCCATAAGAGCAATGCTAAACTTGTCCCCGGCATTTGTCATATAATTTCTTTATTTTTTGTCCGATTGGTTCAGAAAAAATAGCGTTTGAATCTCAATTAAATTCACCATGCCTTTTGTGAGATCGATTCTTTGTAAATAGTTTATAAAATTCTGTAGAATTTTTTTTTTTTTTAAAGTATAGTAAAAAACTTGCTTTGTTGTTTAAAGTTAGTAAAAAACAATAATTTTTATCAAAACTTCCTCTCGCAAACCCTTGATAAACCCTTTATTTAGAGCTGTAAGTCATTATTTTCTGATTACAAATAAAAGAGTTATTTGGTTTTCCATTTAACATTGCTATTATTAGGAAAGACGGAATCTGGATTGACTCCAACGCCCTCTTAACAAATCAAGTTGGCTCTTATGTTTAAATTATAACTCTAAATTCCTAAGTGTATGTCTTAAAAGTCTAGATGTTAAAGCATGTGATTGTAACTACAACACAGATGTGATACGACACGTGTCTTAATTTCCATATTTTACTATCAAAAGTATAATAAAAATGATTAGGGCCTAGAGCATAATAAATGCAACAATAGACATTTTTACAGTAACAGTAACATCCAGATTCTGGCTCGAGTGAAAACATCATATCTGTAAAGCCAGATGAAGGTCAAGGGTTAGGTCCAGATTCTGGGTCTGAAGAAAACACTCCAAGGACCCCAGGTTTGGGTCCAGATTCTGGGTCTGAAGAAAACACTCCAAGGACCCCAGGTTTGGGCCCGGATTCTGGGTCTGAAGAAAACACTCCAAGGACCCCAGGTTTGGGTCCGGATTCTGGGTCTGAAGAAAACACTCCAAGGACCCCAGGTTTGGGTCCGGATTCTGGGTCTGAAGAAAACACTCCAAGGACCCCAGGTTTGGGTCCGGATTCTGGGTCTGAAGAAAACACTCCACCGACCCCAGGTTTGGGTCCAGGGTTAGGTCCAGCCGATTCTTCATTCCAAAGTCCAGAAGTCGTTCGACCGGGTTGTGGTCCACCCAGTACTGGCACAGCCGTCACCGCCACGAACAACTGACACACTATCACCACCCCTGTACACAACATCTTAACTTAATCATTTGAATAAAATTAAACTTGTTTTTGAGTATTTCAACGACTGTGGGTATGCTTATCGTTTTGTTGGGAAAAGTACAAAGTTTCTTTATTTTTCTAAGACATTTTTCACCAATTAATTGTGCATTTCAGCCCTAAGAACCTAGTTGAAGTCCTAAAGCGGTAAAACAACCCAATGAGCATAAAAATTGTTGGAAACTGTTTTAAAATTGTTTTAATACAATTTCAAAATATTTTGATATAAGTTTGGTATTAAAACAACTTTAATACAAGTTTTAAATCATTTTAAAATTGTTTTAAAACAAGTTCTATAAACTTATATCAATACAAGTTTTAATGACAGTTTAAACACTTTTAAAATTGTTTTAATACAAGTTTATAAACTCACATCAATACAAGTTTTAATAACAGTTTAAACACTTTTAAAATTGTTTTAATACAAGTTTATAAACTCATATCAATACAAGTTTTAATAACAGTTTAAACACTTTTGAAATTGTTTTAATACAAGTTTATAAACTTATATCAATACAAGTTTTATTAACAGTTTAAAAACTTTTAAAATTGTTTTAAAATAATTTTGATATCAGTTATAAAAAACTTGTTTTAATATAAGTTTTCATACGAGCATAAAAATTGTTGGAAACTGTCTTAAAATTGTTTTAATAAGATTTCAAAATATTTTGATATAAGTTTGGTATTAAAACAACTGTAATAAAAGTTTTAAATAGTTTTAAAATTGTTTTAATAACAGTTTTGGAACTCATATAAAATTATCGAACAACAATTTTAAAACTGTTATCAATATAAGCAAATAATTTGCAGCAGACCTGCGTATTCGGCGAATTTCCAACAGAAATTTGGTATTTTTTCTATTTTCCCATAAAAACCATGGGATTGAGTACCCACATAGCACACGTTGTCAATTTGACGTCAAAAAGTGATCAAAGTCGTCAAATTGATGTCAAAGTAAAATATTAGATCAAGTATTGACGTCAAAATGATGTAAAAATTTTGCATTCTTAAATTTAAAAGGTAATGTAATAAATGAAGAAAAAAATTTCTTTAAGTCTTTTACAACAAGAGAACATTGTTATTTGTTTAAAACAATTGAACTCGTTAAAAACTTGACATCATTTTGATGTAAAAATTATGTAAAGTATTTGATAACACAGTCAAAAGTTTTACATCAATTGAGATACAGTAACTGCAATTTGTTAAACGTTTACACATGAAACTAACATGTAAGGGAACTCTAGTTTAAGACCTATTTGGGAAGACATAAAAATATATAGGCCACGGGAAATGCGTTTAATTTGATCAACGCAAAGAAACTTGGGTATCAACTGGCCAAGTAGTGTAACAATTGTTGTGTGAAGTGGAGAGCAGTGTGGCGTAGTTGGTAGGGTCGCGGCTTGACAACCTAGAGGTCACGAGTTCAAATCCTGCCAGCGGCAGAAACTTTTTGCTGTTTTAAATTGTTTTGATAACAGTTTTAAAATGTTTTGATAACAGTTTTTAAATTGTTTTGATAGCAGCTTTAAATAGTTTTGATAACAGTTTTAAAATGTTTTGATAACAGTTTTAAAATGTTTTGATAACAGTTTTAAAATTGTTTTAATAGAGTTTTGAACAATTTTTAACTCGTATTAATACGAAAACGTTGTTGACTGTACTTATTAAAAACTGTTAATACGAGTTTGAAACTTATTTTAAAACAGTTTTAAACCCATTTTTTTGCTGATTGGGAATAGAAATGTTATTTTTGTTTTATATCCTCGAAATAAGTAAAAAGTCTTTAGGTATCGAAATCAAGAAGTTTCAATCCTTCAAAGTGTTAAAAGTGGCAACAATGCCAAAAAAATCAGATGATGGGTGCCGGCAAATACAGAGGCAAAAAAGAACTAAATTAACTTGCCATGCTTACAATTTTTTGCAAAGTGCATGTAATTAATTTTAATTTTAATAGTTTCCTAGGTAGTAGCTGATGACATGAATTTCAGTGTGTGAGTGAGACGATGATTAATGTTAGTCATAGTGTTGAAACTCTTTGAACCATGAGTTAAAAATTAAATTGTAATTCTGTAATAAAATTGCATTTATTGTATTTATTAGTAGTGAAAAGGAGCCTCTTATCAATAAATACAAAAACGTGAAGAAGGTCACATCCTATGTTAAAAATTGGGCCAACGTTATTTATATTAAAAATTTAGCACATTGCACACCTTTGATGCATTTCCTTGGGATGGAATTAAAATTGCATGGGTAATTTTTTATTGCCAGCTGTTATTTTCAGTTCTTAAATTAACTTTTTCAATAAACTGTTTTTAAATTAAGTGTAAGATACCTGCATTCCTTTGGTTACGGTGTGGCAACTATTGTCTCATCTCCATCAAGTCTTCATCAGGCCGTACAATGGTATGTTTAAGAAAGTCTTTATATTTCATTCAAATCCTCTCTCACTTTTATCCGAGTTAAAGTTTTATCGGAGTTAGGCAGCGGCCGTAGCTCAGTGGTAGAGCTCTGGGTTATCACCCAGCGGGCCCGGGTTCAAATCCCGACTCGGGGACAAAAAGATCGTTCGGCCGCTCCCGTGGTTCGGAAGTCACGTTAAGCCGTTGGTCCACCTGCATAGAAAACAAAAAAGTGCAGGCATTTCAGGCGAGGAGAACTATCAGTTAATTGCTGATCTCCCTCCACTAAAAGCCATACGATTATTATTTTTTTTATTATGGTATGTTAAAATGATCTCTTTTTATTGAAGAGATCTAGGAGATCGTCGATATTATTAAAATTCTTTACACATAACATACACTAGTAGTGTAAAATTGCGGCCGCTGGCCCAGTTCAAGGTCACCTGAGGGATGACGTCATCGAGGTCAATGACCTCACCGATGACGTCATCGATGACGCAATCGATGACGTCATCACCAATGACGTCACATCCATGACGTCACACCCATGACGTCACAGAAATGACGTGCTGATGACGTCATCACCCCTCACGTCATCAAAACAACGTCACCGACGCCACTGAGGTCAAGGTCACGCAGAAACTTAAAATTTTTTAGCACTTTTGCCGTTTCTCGCACTACGCTCCGAGTTTCAGTCAGAGTCCCCGTGACCTTGACCACTTGGAGCGAATTTTCGACGAGAAACGGCAAAAGTGCCAAGTTAAACTCGAGTTTCTGACATGACTCTGCCTAAATGGGCAATCGGTTATCCCTCAGGTGACCTTGAACCAGTACAACGCCCGCAATTTCATGTTACTGTGACCTTGAACACTTAACAACGGAGCGCCGACACCGATGCGCACCCCACGAAAGCCATCGAGTGACTGACTGTCAGGCTCTGTGTATGCTAGGTATATCGGCTTGAGAGACTAAGACTCTAAACTGTCAGGAATGGGAGTAACTAACTGAATTTTGCAAGGAAAAGTCATTTCATCCAATATTTTAAACAAATCCTCATCAGTAAAACTGACATTAGTCTGTTTTGTATAAAACTTAGGGTGTCCGCGCAACAGTTTGCGCCACTTAGCTAAAGTTGAAACTCTCTTAACTTTGGGTGGTGGACAGTGAGCAACTAATAAAGTCTTAACACGGCTAAGTTTCTTACCTAAAGTGTCCTGCGACATGGCTTCACCTCACAAAAGTCCGCACAATACTGAGAGACCGCTTGTAGCGCATGAGTCAAGGGAAAAGAGGTGGGGGAAACAGCAGGAGTGGGGGAAGGTCACAGTGGCGGGGGAAGGTGAGGTGGTATGCTGGAGTATCGCATCACTTCACCATGAGCTGTCCTACAGTCAACACACTGTTCTCTTGGCCCGAGTTGGCACTAGAAGAAACATTTCTGTACAGCTTAGGCTGTGAGAGCCGAGGAAGCAAAGTCAAAGTGGAAATTGTGTTAAACTCCAAGATGAAGAGTCTCCTAAATAAACTAATTGTATCCTTGCAATCTCCTATAACTTTAGAGAAATACCACTTTATTAAGCGACACCTTATACTTTGGCAAAACGAAGCGGAAATGGAAAAGATTACAGTAAAATTAATTTAACTTAAAACCTGGACTGGACACTCATGGCGATACCACGTGGCGTGCAAACGCCACCCATAAACATTACAAGTTAGGTTATTGAGCACCTCTGGTACGATAACCGATGTGCTAGAGTTAAAGTGTGATGACCTTGAGTCAAAACACTGAAACACTACAAGTCGATATCGTCCCAGAGTTAAAGTGTAGTGACCTACATTCAGAACTTGTAAAATTACTTACATATAGAGAGCTAGAGAACAGCGAGACGCACCGCATGGAAGCCGGAGACATACTGGCGAAGCGGTGTTGTGCAGCCTAGGGACCCAGTTGTGGTGGGGGTATAGCCAACACTTAGAGTACAAGTGTTGTGGGTGACCTTGACCCACTTAACTTACCTGACCCCCCCCCCCCGACAAAAAGTGCGAACCCCCCCCCCCCGACAAAAAGTGCGAACCCCCCCCCCCCCCGACAAAAAGTGCGAACCCCCCCCCCCCCCCCCACCCCACCCCCACCCCCTCCCCCACCCCTGATATCCTGGGCGTGGCAGCCCCGGCGGGGATATAAGGGGGTCCAGCCAGAGCCGGCTCGCAGTCCGCTCCCGCGCGTTGAACGTGAACGACCGGGACGGACCGCCATAGGCATCACTAAACATTGAATGGCGCCTTCAGTGTTTAGCGAAGTCTACTCTAACTTTAAGACTTGTATTAGTTGTAAGATATTGCGCTTGCGTTTGGGTATTGGGAATTGATTTATATGAGAGTGTTTTACTTGTACCCTATGTCTCCTGTGTCTTTTATCCTTTGTGTCTTGTTTGTTATATGTGTTTAATGTGTATGTGCTTGTTCCAGCATTGACTACGTTGAGCTCAATTGTGTGTTGTAAGTGTGTTATATGTTTGTAAAGTGTATACGCTTGTTTTAGCAATCCCCCCTTGAGCTTTTTCAATGCTCAAAGTAAATTGTAAAGTCAGGGAACGGGAGTAGGCCCCCGTGTAAAAGCATTTTATACCAACGTTAGCATGAGTCCTCTCAGGCATGCAATATTGCGGCTGGGTTTGGGACTCGGTCCGTTTGTATGCTGACATGCAGACCACAGCTGTGGCCAATTTGCGGTGGCCTCTGCACTCGGACCGAGGGCGTAAGCCACTAGGGCTGTCCTCAACCTCTTGTTTCCCTTCTGGAAACTCAAAATTATGTAAATGAATCTTTGTTAGCTATTTGTGTTTTTAGTCCCCAAGGCCCCCGAACATTCGTGGTTCGCCATGGATGTACGGGGGCCGAAATTTTTTTAATGTCCGTGTGGCCTTGACCCACAAAGATTTATAAAAATTTACTGCATTGATAAAGTTAAATAGTAAAGGTAGGGTACGGGAGTAGACCCCCGTGTAAAACAATTTTAAACCAATTTTAGCATGGGTCCTCTCAGGCATGCAATATTGCGGCTGGGTTTGGGACTCGGTCCGTTTGTATGCTGACATGCAGACCACAGCTGTGGCCAATTTGCGGTGGCCCCTGCACTCGGACCGAGGGCGTAAGCCACTAGGGCTGTCCTCAACCTCTCTGAAAATTAAGTAAATGTTTTGTTAGCTATTGAAAAGACAATGCAGTAAATGTTTACAAGTCTTGCGTGGCGAAGGGAACACGACATTGGATGTTGCCTTGTTGTCATAGTTGGGTCTCTTTGGAGGCTACAGCGATGACAACCCAAGTGCCCCACACCCCCATCGGGGGTGTGGGGCTTAATTTTTTAAAGTTTTACCGTGACCTTGACCTAAATATATAAAAGTTTTCAAAATTCTTTAACAGTCAGGTCTTATTAACAAGGTAAATATATTAAGCTCTTTTAAAAAAATGTACAAGTCAAGTAACACATAAGGTTTGACTCGTCTATAAGTGTGTCTTTTTTGGAGGCTTCAGCGATGTTAACATAAACGCCTTAAGTGAGGCTTATTGTTTTAAATTGACCCCCCCCCCCGACAAAAAGTGCGAACCCCCCCCCCCGACAAAAAGTGCGTACCCCCCCCCCCACCCCCACCCCCCACCCCCACCCCCACCCCCTCCCCCACCCCTGATATCCTGGGCGTGGCAGCCCCGGCGGGGATATAAGGCGGCCGGGTGGCATGCACTTCTCATTCCTGTCCAGGTTCCCGTACCGGACGGTCCTCTCTCGCTCCTGAGATTTTATTTACTTATTTCAATCTTCTTTTCATATTTACTCTTTTCATATTTACTCTTCATTTATTCGCTTCATCAAGATGGGTCTTAAGCTCAAGAATTACCCACCAGCTTCTTCAACCTCGGCCAACACGCCTCAGCCCTCATCGTCCTCCGCTCCGATCCTAGAATACCTCATGACAGCGCAGATTCTGAGCTGCCTGACGATGCCGCCACCGCCGCCGCCACCGCAGCCTGCCTCGATGCCCAGCCTTTCACCATTGCCACCAACATTGGAAGAGGTTGGCGCACCTTCGGCTTCGGAAGAGGCTGGCGCACCTGCGGCATCTTCAAAGAACCCCAGCGGACGAGTCCTGATAGCCTCTCCAGCACTCTCTCTGCTAACGGACTCGGGATCGGAGTCTGCGGTGTTCGAAGAGGCGCCAAGGTCGAGGATAACCCCCTATAGTCGAACTAAGAAAATCCTATCCTACACCAAATCCCAATGTCCCTCACCCATATCCCCCATGCCACCTACACCAACCAAACCACCCCGTAAATCAATCTTCTCCCCCGAACTTCCCTCAATCGACCTAACCCGTTCACCTACCCCACCCAAAATTGTCTGCAGCCTACCTTTTGACCTACTTAAACCTTCACCTCCCACCCCCATTCCTTCTAGCCAGCCTAAACCTGACAAGCTCCAAAACACTCCAGTAAAGCGTCCAACACAAAAACGTAAGCGTGTTAAACTCCCTGCTGGCAAGGGTAATAAATGCGATTACGTGTGGATGTCAAAAGACTTTGGGATTCTTTGCTGTCAGAAGTTTGCTGTTTTAGATAAAGACCGTTGCCAAACGCACTTGAACAAAAACATCAATCTTCCGAGAGTAAGACCCTACAGTCTTAACAACATTAGGTCTAAAACATCCCAACCCAGACATCCCCACAGTCCGCAACCGCTTAATATTAGAAGACTTAAAATGGATGAAAAATATTATTTTATTGCTCAAACTTATGGAGCTTTTGATGCCAAAGTAGAAATCATTGTAAAAGGTGATGGCAGCCTTCATACAATGAAAGTACCCGTTCGGATGGTACAAAGACAATTTTTCATCCATAAAAAAGGCTATCTAATACGAAGGGAAGGATGCCAATCTGTGTGGGAAATGGATTAGGATGTAGGCCTACCAAAAGAAATTCTAAATTGTTAGGTTGTGTTGGACGATATTTAAAAAACAAAAATTCTTCTTCCAAATTATTTTTTCCAAATTTAGTCCTAACCCTCTTAAAGTAAGGGAGAGGAGTATTACACAAGTCAAATAATAAAAAAAAAAATACTTGACTTGTATAATACTTTAACCTGGCGGTGATGTAAAGTCACTGGGACAATCTCAAACCGTGTCCTTGAGGGTGAAGACTAAGTTACGAAAATCTTTAACAAATAAAAACTTACCTCCAAACACTTGTAGCTTGCTACAAGTGTTTGGAGGTAAAAATTTTTCAAAGTTTGAATGACCTTGACCCATATAAATTACTGTTTAAAGTAAAGTGCTAACCTTACAACTAATGTCGTGTATCACGTGATACCCCCCACTCTAATGCTCTTACTAAGCTTGTATGAGCCGTTCATTTGCTTCAGTCCGTTTCTGTACTCCGTGTAAACATGTCACGGTACAATTACAAAGGTGGTGACTTCTTGATAGATCCACACAATGTTTGGGAAGTGCTAAATCGGCATAGAATGGAAGTTGAGCACTGTATAAGACGAGATGGGTCTACATTTTATCTATGTATTATAAACAACCAAACTCATAAGTATGAACACTGGACAAAAATTAATTATAACAACATAGATGAGCTGTTTGCTTGGGTCTTTGAGCTGTGTAAAGTTATTGAAGAAACCAAAATGATGGGTTTGCTAAAGGTATGTAAAACCGATGACCGGGAAGAGTAAGGGAAATTTAGTGGAAGTCCTTAAGCTATCCCCCCCCCCACCCCTCCCCCACCCCCTCCTCCACCCCGCCCCTACCACTACAAATAGGTATATATAGGAGTGGTAATCCAATGTCCGCTCATTCAGCTTGCATCCGTTAAGCAGAACACCTCGCACCATGTCTGGAAACTCTTCAGCTTCTAGCTCAAGTGTTGGGCCCAACCGATCGAGCCTTCTGTTAAGCAGTCGAGTCCGATTTTCTGGCTTTGGACCTGTGAAGAAGGACCCGTGCAGCAGCAGTGGAGCCTCTAGATCAGCCTGGTATGTAAGGAGTCGCGTCCGGTTATCCGGCTTTGGCCCTGTGAAGAAGGAGCTTTGCAGCAGTGGAGCCTCCAGCTCGGCCCGGCCTCCTACCAACCCGCAACCAACCACATCAAATGCATCTACACAGACACCACCAAATGTATTTGAAGCGTACAATGAAATTATAGAGGAAAAGGATAGGGTGCTAGAGAATGTAATCCGTGAGGCAAATTCAATCCTGAGAAAATATGACAGACTAATTATGAAGTGTCAAGATCTTTTAGTGGACAGTGATGCTAGTGAGGATGAGAGTGGATAGGTGTGTGGGTAAAGACTCGGACTGGGACTTGTGTGTTTGTATGAATGTGTGTGTGAATGCGGAATACAGAGCGGGGGATAGATCACTCTGTGGCAATGGACTAACATGCCACTTAGTGATCTATCCCCCGTTCTGGTAATGTTTTTGGATGGCCTTGACCCACTTTACCAAGGCTAGCTAGTACCCCCACCACTGATAAGTGTATATATACGGGTATTAACGTGCAGTTTGGTTATTCTGCTTTGTACCGCTTAGCTGAATACAGCACTGTAACATGGCTTTCAACTCCAAAACTTCTCAGGCTTCCTCTTCTTCTTCAAGAAGGCGTGCTGCCAACGTCCTGCCTGCTACTCGTGGACCTGCTCGACCATTCCACAGCATAACTGTTGCTCGGGCAAACGCCTGCAAAGCTCCGATGCTACGGACCTTGCTGGAGGTAAGCCAAGACGGACAAGGCTTGCTCAGTCCTGGTCAACGGCAGGAGCAAGAAAGGCGTATGGCGTACTTCAGGCTGCAGGGTGTAGTTCCCAGCTTGAAGTTAGGCGATCCGAGAGTAGCAAGCATCAACGAGGCAGCGGACTACATATCACACCTTCACAGTGTTTTAGAAGTAAAGGACCAACAAATTGAAAACTTAAAAGAACAATTGAAACAATTTAACTTTAATCCTGTGGAGTTTGTGGAAGCAGTGATGAGTGATAGTGATGATGAAGGAACTGAATATATATTGGGTATGTAATGAAAGACTTGGACAGGGACATGTGTGTGTGTGTAGAATACAGAGCGGGGGATAGACTACTTTGCGGCAATGGACTAGCATGCTGCTTAGTGGTCTATCCCCCGCTCAAAGGGTACTTTTGAATGACCTTGACCCACTTTAAACGAAGGACAACCGGTTAACTGGTATAAAAGAGGGGGGTCTGTACATTCCGACTTCATTCTGCTTTGAACCTTCCAGTGGAACGCTAGAAAATGAGTGGATCACTGATCATTGGTAAGGAGTGGGAGTATGTAACCATAAACTATTTAAACTGTAGAGGGATGTTGAAGAAGGTGTATGATAATGTTAAAAGAATGGTTGTTGAAGAAGGTAGGGTAGTGATTGTAGCGTGGAAGAAGAAGCAGTATACAGGACAACAAGTGAGAGCAAGTGACTTTGGGGGGAATAGTGTGTTTCAAATTGGACGAGCGAACTTGGTTAATTTGGACATTGTGTTTTGGGACTTGGAAAGGTTAATTGAAAATAGTGGCAAACATGGGGAACTCTTAATTGGCAGGGAGGACAGAGTATATGAGTAAGTGTAAAAGACTGGGGGGCTTATGTGTGTGTAAAGACTAGGACTTGTGTGGAATACAGAGCGGGGGATAGATCACTTTGCGGCAATGGACTAGCATGCTGCTTAGTGGTCTATCCCCCGCTCAAAGGGTATTATTGGATGGCCTTGACCTATATAAAGGTAGAGGGGGAATGGGTAATAGGAGGGGGAAATTGGTATATATGTAGGACTGATGAATAAAGCATTTAGTCAAGCATTTGTCTAGACACTATCAACAACAACAATGGAGAGCTTCAGTGTTGAGTTCATCCTCTTGGAAGAAGACATCAACGAAGTGGTGGAACTTATAGAGGATAAGACCAGCCAGGGCACATTGGAACTTGTGAATTGCGAACCGTTGGACAATGCCGCAATCGATAAGATTGCATATTTCATGATGCATTTGTATAACGAACAAACAACCAATATGGAGTTTGTGCAGTACCTTTATCAAAACCAAGTAAATGTGCGAGTGACAATTACTTGGTGGCAGTAATAATAAAGTGTAACATATGGATGTGGACTTGGATGTGGACTTGGACTTGAGTGTGGTCTGCGGAATAGAGCGGGGGATAGATCACTTTGCGGCAATGGACTAGCATGCTGCTTAGTGGTCTATCCCCCGCTCAAAGGGTATCTTTACGTGACCTTGACCCACATAAATTGTATAGTTGGTGGGGGTATAAAAAGGGTAAGCAAATTGGATGGATACAACACTTCCATACCATGGCTCCACTTGACAACACCGTGTTCCATCGCAACAGAATTGTCTCTATTCTGGAGGTAATACCTCTAGAAATTATAGAAGTAGAGGACCAACTACCTGCGGTTGATCAAGAAGAGGAGGAGGAAGAGATAATGGATATTGAAACGGACTCTGACGAAGCTGGTTCAACGGACAATGAGGTGGAATTGCACGCCTACGAAACATTAGAGTCGTCATCTGAGTCGGAAATGGAATTCCAATTGGAAATCGAAGAAGAAGAACAAGAACAAGACACTCCCCATCGTCCAATGGATAGGATGTTAGTTGCCAGAAGAATTATGTATTGTCATCGCTGCCTATTCCGTGATGAGGATGATTCCGACTCTGATGGTGATGTTTCACCCTTGTAAAAAAGTTTAAACAAAAAGTTAAAAAAGAATGTGAGCGGGGGATAGAGCACTTTGTAGTAAATGATGCTGCTTAGTGCTCTATCCCCCGCTCAAAATAATAATTCCAAATGACCTTGACCTACATAAACTTGCTCAAACAGACGTCTTTGAAAAAACTTGTACAAATTATTGAATCTAGACCAAATATCATCAATTTATCAAGCCTACTGATAAATGTATTACAAACGGTTGTGTAAAGGCTAAATTTAGCACATGAGTGATAACCTGTTTCCATATGACGTCACTTTCCCCACCTATCTGCCTCGGATATAAAGGGTCCCGGTGGAGTGCGCTGCTCATTATTGCGTGGACATTCACAGAGTGTGCATTCAAAGCCAAACTGTTTGAAATGGCTCTTTGCGACATTTGTGGGGAAATCTTTCAAGACGAAGATCTTTTCACCATACACAGAGAATTACATGAAGACGAAGATAGAAAAGAAGATATTACCATGGATGAAATAGACTTAGACTCAATTGACCGGTTTTTGGAAGAGCACCAGAAGCAGACGGATTACTGGGACAGCTATCTACAGCAAATGCAAAGAAGAAGACCTAGTGTGATCCAATTTGCTGGTGCTGGACCATCTACTGCTAGAAGACCTTTTGAAGAAGAAGACACTGAAGAAGAGGACACTGAAGAAGAACTAGAAGATGTGAAACAACTGCGCACCACGGCCTTGCCAGGACGAGTTGTAACACATTTTAAAATTAATAATGTTCAATTGGAACTGGAAACATTTATAACCCAGGCTAAGGAACTTGTTGGTGGAACCTTGAGGGAAGAACTACAAAGATTAAATTTTATTAAATTTGGAATGGTGTTAGAGGCTATGTTTAACAATACTGATGGTGAAACAGCATTGAGAGCGTTCATTACCAAAAACCGAACCCTTACCTTCACCTCCAACATCGATGATATTATTGAAGAATGCTTGGAAGAACTTATAACAAAACTTCAAGAACATGAAGGAAGAGGATCTGGATGGACTTTGTCATCAATTGAAGGTATGGATGTAAGGGTTCACAAGCATGGATATGGTTTAAGGGGTAGTAGTTTTATCCCTTTACCAAAGAAAATCCAAAACACTAAATCGTGTAGGAATGTGCAAAATGAAGGTAATGAATGTTTTAAGTATGCAATGTTAACCAAGTATGTTAAAGATCATCCTGAAAGAGTTGGTAGAGAGTATTACGAAAATGAACACCGCTACAACTTTCAAGGCCTCACCTACCCAGTTACATTGAAAGACATAGACAAATTTGAAAAGAAAAATCCTGGCGTTTCAGTGAATGTTTTCGGTCTGGATGATTCGAACAACGTTTATCCTTTGCGGGTAGTAAAAGTTGAGCAAAGAAACCACACTGATTTGCTACTGATCACTAAGGGTGAAATTTCACATTATGTGTGGATAAAGGACTTTGCATCCTTGATTCGAAATCAATTATCAAAACAGAGGCGTAGGTTAACAGTGTGTAAAAGATGTTTTTGTTTCACATATAAAGAAATAAGACAAGGAGGATTAGAGTGGTTGATAGAACACAAAAGACTTTGTAATGAAAATTATGAAGTGAAGATTAGTCTGCCACCACCATCTCGAGCGTGTATCCAATTTAACAAAACAGTTCACCAATATCGGATTCCAGTAGTCATCTACGCAGATTTTGAATCTACGTTAGTACCACAGGAGCTGCCGGACGGTGAAGTGACTAGAAGAACAAAATATCAGTTGCATCAACCCAACAGTTTTTGTCTAATAGTGAAATCAACCTTGTCTGAAAACCAATTGCAAAACTATGGTTTAACATCCACTCCAATACTTTACCGTGGTGAAGAAGCCGCTAAGTATTTCGTAGACCAGTTGTATGACATTGCTGAAAAGGTACAACGCTTGTATGGTAATGTCGTACCTATGGAACCTTTGAATGAGAATCAACAAGAAGAATACAATATGGCATCAAGATGTTATCTATGCGAGAAGAGCTTCAGTGAAGAAAATCCAAAAGTAAGAGATCACGATCACCTGACAGGTTTATACAGAGGAGCTGCTTGTAATTCATGCAATATAAATTACAAACTGCCCCACTTTATCCCTGTCGTGTTACACAATCTTAGCGGCTACGACTCCCACTCCATTATTCCAGAGTTAGGAAGAGATGATGGTAAAATTGATGTTCTTGCTACAACATTGGAAAAGTACATCAGTTTCTCAAAAACCGTAGGTAAAATTAAACTTCGCTTTGTAGACTCTTATAGATTTATGCCATCTAGTTTGAGCAGATTGTCTGAGAATCTACGAAGAGAAGACCTAAAAGAAACCAGCAAGATTGTACCTGAAGATAAATTGGACTTAGTATTACGTAAAGGAGTATTCCCCTACGACTACATAACATCTACAGAAAAATTTGAAGAAACCAGTCTACCACCGATCGAAGCCTTCAACAGCAAATTAAACGAAAGTGAAATCTCCGTTGAAGCTACAATCATGCTTGTAATGTTTGGAACCAACTAAACATTCAAACCTTAGGGGAATATTCTGACTTTTATATAAAATTGGACGTAACTCTGCTGTGCGATGTGATGGAAGAATTCCGAAACACCTGCTTCTCCGCCTATGGACTGGACCCTCTACACTCGTACACATCTCCAGGATTAGCATGGCAAGCTATGCTAAAGTCAACCAACTGTCGACTGGAACTTCTAACGGATATCGATATGGTGCTCATGATGGAATCTGGTGTACGGGGCGGTTTGACACAAGCTGTAACACGTCATGTCAAAGCCAACAACAAGTACATCCCCGGCTTCGACGAGCAACAACCATCGGTCTACCTTGGCTACTTTGACGCAAACAACCTTTATGGTTGGGCAATGTCAAATCCGCTTCCCTACGCTGACTTCAAATGGATCGACCCGGCCACCATTGGAGACATCTCACAGATTCCAAAGAATGGTCCAAAAGGCTATATTTTGGACTGTGATTTCGAATATCCAGAGCACCTTCATGACCATCACTACGACTTGCCTCTCCTAGCCAAGACTGAAGTTTCACCGACAGGAAGATGGCCAAAATTGATGATGACCTTGGAGAATAAGGATCGCTATGTGGCTCACTACTGGGTAGTTCAACAGGCTCTTGAATTGGGTCTACGTATAGTGAGAATTCATAGAGCAATTGAATTCACCCAGTCTTGTTGGTTGAAACCATATATTGATTCCAACACTGCAAGAAGAGCTGCAGCGACAACAGCATTTGAAAAGGACTTCTATAAATTAATGAACAATGCCATCTTTGGGAAGACCTTGGAGAACAAAAGAAAACACAAAAATGTAAAATTAGTGAGTGATCATAGGAAATTGGAAAAATTAGTGCAAAAACCAAATTTCGGAACATCCATGATTATAAACGAAAATCTAGTCGCTGTCAGTATGAAGAAAACAACAATAGTCATGGACCGTCCGTTATACATAGGTATGTCGATTTTGGATATAAGTAAAACCCTGATGTATGATTTCCATTATAACAAAATGGTTAAACATTACGGAAGGGAAAACATTGGAGTCGCATACATGGATACGGACGCGTTTATCTACTGGATAAAGACTTTGGACATGTATGAAGACCTAAGGACTTTTCCATACAAAGAAGATTTCGATTTTTCTGACTATCCGAAAAACCATCCAAATTTTAATGAAAAATATAAAAAAGTAATTGGAAAATTCAAAGATGAAGCAAATGGAATGCCTTTAGAAGAAATAGTGGCGCTGATGGCGAAATTGTATTCATTTAAGATGTACCACGAGAACAACACACCGACAGTGAAGAAAGCAAAAGGAGTGAAGACATCTTATTTGAAAAAACACGTGACATTTGACCACTACAAGACTTGTTTGTTTGAAGATACTACGATATCAGCAACATTCAACAATATCCGAAGCTTCAAGCATCAAGTCTACAGTGTCACCGAAATTAAAAAAGCGTTGTCAGCTCGGGATGATAAAAGATACATTATGCCCGACAAAATCCACACTCTTCCTTTTGGCCACTACTCTCTAAACCCTATCAACTAGTAACCTATTCTTCGTCCTTCTACAACTACGACCTTATTCCTTTCTCCTTCCGTAAAAAAATGGGGAACACGGCAAGTCCAACGCCGTGTTCCCCATTTTTTTACACAAGTTTGGATGACCTTGACCCATATAAATGATGTGAATATTTAAAACAACATTCATTGTGATTATACATGTGATACAACAAACATTGAAACCTGCAATATGAAGGAATTAAAGCAACAAATTGTCAACGAACTTCATAAACCTGCAAGAAGAAAGTTTCCACGAAGAAATACGGTGATAAAAGGAATTAATGATTTATATCAAGCGGATTTAATCGAAATGATTCCTTATAGCAAACAAAATAAAGGATATAAATACATATTGACTGTTATTAACTGTTTTTCAAAAATGGCAGATGCTTTACCACTAAAAGATAAAAGTGGCAAAAGTGTTACAAAAGCAATGGAAACAGCTATACAAAGAGACAAACATACTATTAAACATTTACAAACAGATGATGGAAAAGAATATTTTAATAAGGAATTTGCAAATTTAATGAAAAAACACAATATAAACCATTATTCAACCAATTCAGAAGTAAAAGCCTCAATAATCGAAAGATTCAACAGAACTTTAAAAAGTGCAATGTATAAAATGTTTTCCAACAGAGGATCGCACATATGGATTGATATGTTACCAAAACTTATAAACGATTACAATAACAAATTTCATAGGACTATCGGGATGAAACCAAACCAAGTAACTAGTAAAAATGAAAACCTTGTATTAAAACGTATAAAAACGAATACTAAACCAAAAGTTGAAAAACTAAAGCCTAAAAAATTTAATGTGGGTGATAAAGTGCGAATAAGTAAATATAAAGGTGTATTCAGTAAAAGATACCTGCCAAATTGGACCAATGAGGTTTTTACTGTATTCAAAGTACAACCTACAGTACCTGAGACATATATTTTAAAAGATAATAAAGGACAATTGCTTGAAGGAGGGTTTTATGGACATGAAATGTTAAAATCAACAGTAGGCGATGTATATTTAGTTGAAAAGGTGTTGCAACGGAAAAAAGATAAGGTCAAAGTACGATGGTTAGGATTTAATAAGACGGAAGATTCTTGGATACCTAAAAAGGATTTGATATAACGATAGAGAATCATTTTAGGTTGAACCATTACAAAGGATGGAGATAGTACCACAAAAAGAGAGTTTTACTATTAATAATATAGATGAACTCACAGTGGATAATTCAGAATTCAATAGTGGGAAGCATGGCAATTTGTTACCAAACACCGTTCGTTGTCTGGTTACCGGACCTTCCAACTGTGGAAAAACTAATGTAGTATTCAATTTGATTACAAACCCTAAAGGATTACGATTTAACAATCTATATGTATTTTCAAAATCACTACAACAACCAAAGTATCAATTATTGGAAAAAATACTGACTAATGTGCCTGAAGTTAAATATTTAAAGTTTAATGCAAGCGAGAGTGTCATGCAGCCACAAGAAGCTAAACCATTCTCCGTGTTTATATTCGACGATGTATCTTGTGAAAACCAAAACACAATAAGGAATTACTTCGCTATGGGTCGACATAACAACATAGATAGCATTTATATTGGCCAAACTTACAGCAAAATACCTAAACAACTCATTAGAGACAATGCAAACATGTTAATTGTATTTAAACAGGACGAAACCAACCTAAAACATATATATTTTGATCATGTAAATGCGGATATGACATTTGAACGATTTAAAGAGTTGTGTGGAAAGGCTTGGGCTGAAAAGTATGGGTTCCTAACAATTATGAAGGAACAACCGCTAAACAATGGTCGATACAGGATAGGATTTGATAAATTTATATTAATACATTAAACGTGGTATAACACATTCATTGTTGTACAACACGTCTTGCTACAAACATGGTTAACCAAGAAAAATTAGTAAAAGAAATAAAATCACTTAGTGATTCTATTCGGGCTAAAAACAGAGCATTGAAACTAGGTATTAGCGAGAGGGAGAAATTCCTTGAATCTACTTTTAAACCTATTACTGAACCCTTGAAACAATTAAACAAAAAATTTGCTAAACCTGTATTGGAAGGAGATGCGATTGCACCTATTACGAAGTTTGAAAGAGAAAATGTAAAATCAGAAGATTTTAGTGATGAAGACCTGGAATCCTCTACGTATAGTGGTTTTACCGGTGGAGAACCCGAAAGAGAGCTAGAATCACCGGACTATAGTGGAATAAAAGAATTATATGAAGTAAAAGCCAAAAGAGGACATGAAGTTGTATCAACTGCTAGTGAAGAGGAAAAAGAAGAAGAGACAAGGGAAGGTCCGTCAAACATAAGCTTATTGGGTGAAAACATTCATAACAAAGGACCTTTAGGAAGGAAATACATGGTAAAAATGTTACTCGGAACAATTCCTAATAAGAATTACCATAGTTATGGAGCGAGATTAACAGAAGACGGTTTAATGATAGGTAATAGCCCGTTAAACGTTGACGAACGTGATAATATTGTCATTGGTGATCAAAGGTATAAGGGCACAAAAGGATTATTTGAATTATTATTTGAAAATAAGCCTTCAGTATCGGTAGTGAAAGAAAAAGACATGGAAGCATATAAAAATATTTTGGAACAGACAAATGCATATAGGAGAAAGTATTTACCTGACCAGCCTCCTTTTAGATCTAAGTCTTTAAAATATAAAGAATTTGTATCCAAGTTAATACCAACTAGAAGACAAACAATGCCGTTAACACAAAGAAAACCTGTAAAACGAAGATTTATGGCATCCACTTTGGATGTAAGTGCTCAGGAACGAAGAAAAAGAAGTAAGTCCGTTACGGGTACAGGTTTAATGAAGAAACTATATAACACAAATGTGATTTATTACAATAATATCAATAAATTGGTGGATAGAATGAAACTAATACATGAAGCTAAAGAAGCGGGTCATACTGGATTGGAAAACGAATGGGTGGCTTTAGTGGATGAACTCCGAAACCGTGGGGTAATCTCATAAAAATGCGTTACTCCCTAGAATACTATTCAGTTGCACCATGAGTGTCGACAAGTTCGGACGTTACTCCTCGGATGGGTTATATTATGCCAATAGTTTAAAAAGAAGTGCTGGTTTACCACAAACACCTGATGGAGATTATGATATGAGTAATAAAAGGTTAAAAAACATAAAAGATCCTACGGATGAAAACGATGCAATAAATCTAAAAATATTAAAGGAAAAGATATCGCCAACATTAAGACTACAAAATAACACATATGACGCAGAAGATCATAGAATCATCAACGTTGGTAAACCAAATCAAAACGGTGATGCAATAAACAAAGGTTATTTGTCATCTGAATTAAAAAATACGTTAAAATTCAATGGGAAAACGTATAGTGCCAACAATAAACGTATATCCAACGTAGATGACCCTAAAGATGCAAAAGACAGCGTAAATAGACGCTATTTACATTCTTTGATACCTGAAAAGACAAAAGATGGATTTTCTTTTTATAAATTTGTTATTAACGATATAGGTTATCCAAAAAATGAAAATGATGCTGTAAATCTCAAATATATAAAAGATCATTGTGTCATACGTGATGTGGGAGTTATCGATTGTCTTGGCAATTGTTTGGCGAATGTAAAAGATGGTTCAGCACCATCTGATGGTGCAACAGTGGGTCAAATGAAAGAGACTTTAAAACAAGAAACAACTGGATTTGCAAAACGAGATGAAGTATTATCAAAGCAAGGGGATGACTTTATTCAAGGTAATGAAAAATTTCATTTATTGACATACAAAAACGCTTATTGGGATTGCAGGCATGGAAGGTTATCAAATGTGTCATGGGGTCATGCAGATAGAGACGCGGCTGCCTTAGGACAAACAGTACATCTAGATCCAAATAATTACCATGCGTTTTTTATATGTAGTAATAAAAAATTAACAAACATGGCGCAAGGAAGAGAAGCAAATGATGCTGCAACTGTAGGACAGGCTATCACATTATCACAAATGGATAGCAAAGTGTATACTTGTAATAATAAACGTATAACAGACCTTAAAGACCCTGAACATGTGGATAATGCTGTCACTGTTAATTTTCTTGTAAAAGTTTTAGGAAATGCATTATTTGATGTATACAATCTTATTGGTATTCGTTCAGGTCGTACTCCTTTGTTGGAATCTGAGAGAGGTACTTGGATTAAACGGGAAATTGTTCAAAAATATTTTATCAACCCTAATACAAAAAAGTTTAGATCATCGGATTGGGGTGATTTTGATATTTAATAAAAGAACACAATAAACGACTTCATTTATGTCCAACTTGTCATAGAGGTAACACATAAGTTGTACATTGCGATTATAAAAGGACAATAATGACGTTCCAGTACATCAGTCCATATAGAGACACTGTAAGGAGAGGAGGTGGGATCACGTCCACAGCGGTTTCTCTGTTAAGTAAAGCTTTAAAACGAATTCCAGTAGGATCCATAGTAAATAGAGCAATAGACGCATTACCATACGAATTTCATATACCGGGAGGTTATCAGTATTGCGGACCAGGAACTAAATTGAAAAAACGACTGGAAAGAGGCGATCCTGGCATAAATAAGTTAGATCAGGCTTGTAAAGAACACGATATCGCATATTCCACGTTTGCCGATTCAAAAAATAGATCAATAGCTGACAAAAAGCTTGCGGACATAGCTTGGCAACGAGTAAAATCAAGTGACGCTAGCATAGCAGAAAAAGCAGCAGCTTTAGCAGTAACAGCAGGTATGAAGGCTAAAACAGCAGTAGGAGGTGGAAGAAGGAGGAGAAGGAGAGTAAAAAGGAGGTCAACCACAAGAAAACATGGAGGAAATATAAAAAGAAGACGACGATCTACAAGAAAAGGCAGGAAGAAGCCCACCGTGTGGTCAATGGTAAAAAACGGGGCAGGTCTTTACCTAAGACCTTATCGTGCATATTAAATGAAAGAAATCAATTGGTCATACCACATAAAGCATTAACCAATATTGAATTATTTAAATATATTTCCTGTTTAAAAATACCATTTTTCCGCGGTGTGTTTATGAAAGACAGTTTACCAAAGAAAATGTGGCAAAATGAGACTGGAATTGTAAATTTGGATAATACTGAAGGGCCTGGCACCCATTGGGTTTGTTATAAGAAACTAAATAACAATGTATATTATTTTGATAGTTTCGGTAATTTGCCACCACCAAAAGAACTTCAAAATTACTTTAAATCTGCTAAAAACATATATTATAACTATAAAAGAGAACAACCTGATAATACTTCAATATGCGGCCATTTATGTTTGGAATTTCTAGCTAAAAGTATCAGTCACTATTGAGATGTCTTCCTATACGGTATCATTAACAGGAAAATCGTCCACTTTACGAAGTATCCTTTTTCCAGCGTTACGCTTGCAAAAAGGAAGGTTTTGGGAGGCGGCACTATTGGATTTTACAACTTACAACTCTATCCCCAATGTTACGGAAGGTAAAAATAACGTATTGCATTATTATAAGGGAAAGGATGCCAGTGGAAAATTTACAGACTTACAAGAGTGCAGGTTACCCACAGGTTCTTATGAAATTGATCATATAAATGAATTTTTGCAAACTAAAATGGGAAAAGACAATATAACATTAAAAGGTAATAATAATACGATGAAAGCTGAAATTACTTCCAAATATTATATAGATTTCACTCAACCAAACTCAATTGGTGATTTATTAGGATTTTCCAACGATGAGCCTGTTTTAGAACCAGATGTAACACATTCCGGTAAGAAAACAGTAACAATATTAAAAGTCAATAGTATAGACATAACTTGTAACATTATACAAGGTGCTTACAGGGATGGGGCTAACACCCACATCATACATACTTTTTACCCAAGTGTACCACCTGGATTTAAAATTGTTGAAAAGCCACAAAACCTGGTATATCTACCGTTGAACACCACTTTCATTTCAGACATCGTGTTGAGCGTATTGGATCAAGACGGTAACTTGGTAGACTTCAGAGAAGAGCCTATTACGATTAGATTACATTTAAAATCGACACTTTAATACAAAACCATGGGTTTAACATTTAAAAGCGAACAACCTACGGGAAACCGCATTAGTAGCTCTTCAGCTGTGGAGGAGTTAACACACGAGAACATTCGTTTCTTAGAGAGAATTGGATTAAAATTAACCGAGTATGGATATACTGGATATAGCGCAGGGTCCAACATTCGACGAAACCCTATGGGAAAAAGAATATCACACCCACAACCCTTACACTTCATCGAAATTAAACAATAACGATGAAATTCGTATTCCCATACAAAATCAAGACATTTACACACTACCATGTGAAAGTTACTTGTATATTGAAGGACAAGTTACTAAAAAGGACGGTACTACTGTTGGTACAACAGTTCCATTTATAAATAATCCTATGGCTTTCCTATTTGATGAAATTAGATATGAAATATCAGGTGTAACAGTTGATTCCACTAAAAAAGTAGGTATTACGACAACTTTAAAAGGATTAACATCTATAACACCCAATGAAACCAATTTACTTAAACCTGCCGGATGGGTATTACCTACGATTGACACGATCACTCCAAATCCAAATGGATATTTTGATTTTCATATTCCATTACGTTTGCTGCTTGGTTTTGCTGAAGATTATAGGAAAATAATATTAAACGTTAAACAAGAATTAGTTTTGTTGAGATCTTCTAACGATAAAGACATTATTAAAGCTGCAGATGCTACTACAGATGCGACTTTAGAATGGAAATTAAAATTAGACAAAATTGTATGGAGAGTTCCACATGTTAAATTGGCTGACGAGCATAGAATGCTACTTTTAAGAAAATTAAAAGCCGATCGTGATATTGTTATTCCATTTAGAAGTTGGGAATTTCATGAGCATCCCAGTTTACCTACTACGGATCGACACACTTGGACTGTTAAAACATCGAATTATGTAGAACGAGCCAGGTATATTATATTTGGTTTACAAACAGGTAGAAGAGACGCCATTACTAAACATGCAGGACAATTTGATCATTGTGACTTGAAAAATATTAAAGTTTATTTAAATTCACAATTCTTTCCATACGACAATTTAAATGTGTCATTCACTAAGAAGAAATACAGTATATTGTACGATATGTACGCGAGATTCCAAAGTTCATATTACGGTAAAACAAATACACCTTTATTACCACCTGACAAATATTTCGATGCCTACCCAATAGTTGTAATCGATTGTTCTAAACAAAATGAATCAGTAAAGTCTTCAAGTGTGGATATAAAAATAGAAATGGAATTCAACGATGCTATACCGGCTAATACAACTGCATACTGTTTAATTCTACATGATAAAATCGTAACATACACACCTTTAACTGGAATTGTTAAAAATGTATTGTAAGAACCGGTTTTGTTTCATTCCGCGAGTATAAAAGCAGAGCGTACAGACCGCTCCTCATCAGTTTGTTGCCTACTGTTGTATGGGTAGCATCGTATTCAATATGGCTTCTCCTAGTGGTACACCTGAAAATGTGGTAGATATTGAGAAGGAGATATCTGAGTTTTTAGATCCTCAAGGTCACCAGGAAGGAGGTGAACAAAACGTTTGCGGACAACTTCACGCCAGTAATAATGTTGAAGAAAAAGGTAAAAGAAGAAAGACTATACAAAAGAGAAAAAGGGATATTGAAGATAATATTTCTCCAAACATATTGAGTGAGGTATTTTTGCGAATATTTTACCCAATCTCTTCCAGTTTGGATAAAAGTGTTTTAATCGGTGTTATGAAATCTACAGATTATTCCCCTACTGTAATTTTAACTCATGGACCCAAAATGATTTTGTTTACGGACAGTGCTTGGGAATCGTTTATGAAACATTTGCATCTACTAGAATGCTATTTAAGTAGTAACATGTTTGGAAGAAAGACAAGAGTAGGACTTTTGGATTCAAATGTGGAAATTGATATCATTAAACAACGTGGTGATCATCAGCTACGGTTTAGAGACACAACAAGACATGATAACAAAATTCAACTTAATCGAGAGGAGTTTTTCATTTTAGCTTGTGCTACTGAACCTATAACAAGATACTTGAGACAACTGGTGTTTTCAAGTTCGATTATTAAAGATTATCTGGAAGACACTTTGGACAAACAACCGGACGCACCTATATTATACGGACCTGTGGATACTTCTATATTTAATAGAGTTCCTCATGAAGTACAGATGTGGAGACAATTGGAAAAGTACGCTCAACTACATAAGAAATCAGTAAAACAGGAAGAAGAGGAAGATGGAGGAGAAGAATCAAGTGTTAGTGATGAAAATGAAAATAAGGAAAATATAAAGATGGAAACTTAAATGACAATGGTTAGTTTTTAAAACAATAACCAACATTTTGTGGGGTTAGGCCTATTGGGGACGGTGCCCACGTTAAATATACACCAACGCGCCAACAACTGTACGGCCTGGTATAAAAGTAGTACCTACCGTGGTGTGGAAATCAGTTGACCTCCTGACTTCGTAATGAGCAGACGTGTGACCTTCAAAATGGACAAGGGAGAAGAACAACAAGTAAAGTCCAAGCCTGGTATTATTGAGTTTCAAGCGTTTCGTGGTAATGATGATAGATTCATTATAAAAGAACTTGTGTTTTTGGACATGAATACAAGTGTTCCTTATTCGTTTTTATTTAAACCACCATGTTCTTATTCGTCTTTAACTAGTAAAGCCGCTACTACCAACAGATGGATTTCAAAACACTTCCATCATATCGATTGGTATGATGGTTTTACAAGTTACACGGACTTGTATCACATTATGCATCACTTTTCAGACAAGTTTACCAATATTTACACAAAGGGGCTGGAAAAGAAAAGATGGATCGAAGGATTTACTCATGTTCCGGTTAATGATGTGGAATTGGATAAGAATTATCAATACATGCTGGAAACCATATGTATTTGTACAAAAAGCCCAGAACATGATAAAGATAGACATTGCGCTTTGAAAAATGCCTATAAACTCGCCTCTTACCTTCAAAGTGGGGAATTGGGGAGTGGTGGGGGTAACGGAGAGTATATAAGTGGGGAGCAGACAGGGACCTGGCATGAGTATTACTCGAGATTCCGAGACGACAACATCTCCGAGCAAGAAGACGATCTGTAACCTGACCATGGCATCTCACCAGTTCCTTCAGACTTTGGTCGAGCAGTTCAATGCTCACTCCAAGTCAACAATATTACCTGTAAAGAAGTGCTCGGAACTAAAAGACGAGAAGCACTACATAATCCATGCTATGAAGAAGATGGAGACTACAGTTGGGGAGGCCATCTGCTGCAGTCTCAGCGAGGCACCGTTTACTCCGGGGGATGAACCAAAGTTCCAGGTGTACCTGCCCAAGAGATTCGTCCATCTTCTACAAAACGAGGATCTTCGCTCTATTCAACCCGGGTGTCTATACCTGGTGTCCCACGGCTGCACGGGTAGCAATTCTACAGAGTTGACCATCCACATCGCTGACAAGCAGCAGTGTTAGATTTAAGTTTTAATGTTGTACATATGTTGTTGTAATGTTTTATAAATAAACGAATCATAAAAGACAAAAAAAAAACAAAAAACAAACAATGCAACATATCAATATGTGACAGACTTCACGTATTGATATGTTGCATTTTTTTTTTAAACTTCGCGGGTGACCTTGACCTTTGACCTTTGCATTTCACAATTACCCCCACTACTGTAATTACCCCCACTACCGCACTAGGATTCAAACCTGCTTGGATGCGAAAAACGGTCAGTCTGTTGCCAACTAGCAAACGATGAGCACCTTGTACGAGCTTTGCATACAACGAGTTATAACTCACAAGGACTTGTTCCCAACATGTTTACAAGACAATATCCCACTAACAATAAAAGAAGATGTCAAACGCTACAGGAGGGAAAATACAGGGTATTCGGAATACTCCTGGTATAAGTTCCACGACGGGGAAAAGTTTTGTAGGCCTTGTGGCGAGGCCGCCGTCAGAGACCTTCGGCGATTCGTACAGGATGGTGGTATAAAACAATTCGGATTTCTAGCGCCACTGTTTCGATTTGAAAATTACAAGGACACCTGCGCTATTTGTTCCATTCCATTGTATCGATGGAAAAAGTTTAGAACTGTTTAATTGGATTTTCTATACCCCCACCACTATTACCCCCACCACTTTTTCATGTACCTCCAAGCGCTGTGCCTCGGCTTCATTTCTACTCCAGCAGCCAACCTAGCAACATCAAAATGTCTCTGAACGTTAGTTGCGCAAGTTACGAGGAGGTGAGCATCAAGACTCAGCAGGAGCTAAACGACTTGTACAAGGAGTTGCAGTTGATGGTGGCACGAGGCTACCGTATAAACGTGCAGGTTTACGCTTGCAATATACGGAACACCCGGCAGCCAAAGGAAGAGCCTGGACACTCCTCGACAGCTTCCTCACCGGCGTCGATGAAGACCGAGCCAGACAACTTGGACTACTTCAGCTGACTAGCAGTTGTATTTCTTGTCCTAACCATTGTAGAATATGTATATTTTTTCATTATATTAAAGAAGTAAAAGAGCAAAAACACCTATCTTGTTACTGACATATAAGCTCAGTAACAAGATAGGTTTTTTTAAAACACAATTTGGATGACCTTGAAACTTCCCCCTCCGCTGCTTTGTTACCCCCACCACTTGACTATTGGTGTACATGGCACATCGCAATTGGAAACCTCATTCCATCTTCAACAGCCACATCGACAACATCAACAATGGCAAACCTACCAACAGATGAAAGATGTCCTCACGCGTGTTGTGACTTCGTCCACGAGTTGGAGAAGAGGATGCAGGAGAGGGCGATAAGAAGAAAGCAGATCCACTCAGAAAATATCATGATAGTCAACGGCTATCTTTTATTGTTCGGCCTTATTATGGTTGTACTTTTCATACTGTATGGCATAGTCACATGTGTCGGCAAGGTTGCAGAAGAAAACGCTCGCCACCATCAATTGGAAAGTTTCAATGTCACTTTGTAGGTTTTCCTTTTTTTTAAAACTTCGTTTGGATGACCTTGAAAATACCCCCACTACTCCACCACACCCCCCACCACTTCACCATGTTCCTGCATGAGCATCACATCAACCGTCATTCCTTGTCCGACAAGCAACCATGGCAGACAACAACACCATCAGCCAAGCTCCACTACTGATGTTGGTACAAGTACGGGTTGGACACTGTCGATCGATAGTGTACACTATTTGGAAACAATTTGCGAACGGATGAAGGAAATACTGCGGGACAACCCTGGAATCATAATACAAATGAATTTACATTATGATTGGTCCCAAGTCAGAATGCAAGGGGACGATAACAACGGTCAACAATCTCCACAATATTCGCCCATGTCCCCGATCTACCCTTACGGCGAGTCTGACGTCGATGAAGATGAGGCTAATGAGGATGTGGGGGACAACGAGGCTGAAGAGGAGTAACCTTCATTCCTTTTTTTTTTTTTTAAACCCAAATTGGATGACCTTGAGAATTCCCCCTCCACTATTTCCTTTTTTTTTTAAAACCCAAATTAAATGACCTTGAAAATACCCCCTCCACATACTTTTGGTTTACCCCCTCTACTTTTCAATACTGTTACCACAGTCTGTAGCTCACATCATTCCTTGCTTAGCTATCATGGCGGACAGCACTCTTTCTCAAGTTGACTCCACTACGGATGAAGAATGGCCATTTTCCTGGAATGTTCATCTGCAAGACTCGGCAGAAGTGGATATGTTGCATGAGAAATTGGTGTATGTATTAAACGAAAACCCCAACATTGAATGTAGAATGACTATGGATTTCGATGCGACAGGGGTCCACACTCAACCTTCTACTTCCAGCCAGCCTGAACCTCAGCTACAGCCGAAGAACTTTACACATCTTTACACTCCAATACGGCCGGAGGATGTGGTTATCAGCGAGGCAGACTCTACTACAAGTTATATTGAACCAACGAATTGGAAGCTTGTTGTTGACACCTTACACAAGTCGACTTAGTATGTGACAAATTAAAGGAATTGATGATGCAAGATCCTGGTCTTCGTTTTAAGATTGATTTGTTTTTCATCTGGGGAGCACCTGCACGGGGCTCTTCGTCTGACAGCTCTCTAAGTACAACGGATGAGGAGGAGGAAGAGGACGACTAGTTATCTTTTTTAAAACTCCGTTTGGATGGCCTTGACCTTTCCCCCTCCACTGAGTTTATTTAAGGTGCACTCTCAATGACTGCAACATCATTTCATCGCGCACCTTCACCACAGCAACATGGAGAGTCAACTCAACTACTGTTGCGAACGGAAATGTTTTTCATGGCCGAATGACATTGATGTTGCGGATGGCCTGGCGTGTAGAAAATGTGAAGCTTTTGGTCAATGCATGTGTAAGTGCAAGTCTTGGAAGAAGCCGAAACCGGAGTTGAAGACATTCCATGTGTACCAGATGAGAGGGCATAAGTACACTTGTTGCCCTGAACGTTGCATTGAATTCACATTAAAACAGCTAACTGGCTGCAAATTGTGCAACAATCATTTTGCAGGTTTTTGCAAACATTATTTAGGAGCCTGTCAGTACAGATCAACTTGGCATACAGAAGCACTCACTATCAATGAAATCGCTATAGATACACAAGAGTAGTCTTTCTACTCTTTTCTTTTTTAAAACTCCATTTGGATGACCTTGACCTTTCCCCCTCCACCCACCTTAGTTTATATAAACCCCATTCCCACTGACCACAGCATCATTTCATCGTGCTCCCTCGTCAAAGCAACATCAGCTATGGAAAGTAAGCGCATCTCATGTTGCGAGCATAGGTGTTTGGAGATACAAGGCGTCACATATTGTGCAAAGAAGCGTTGGGAGGAAGAGACGGGGACAACCTATTGCTGTGAGGATAAGTGTTTCCTCTTACCAAAGTGGCAAGTGGATGGGCTGGCCTGCCGGCAATGTGAATGCTTCGGATGTTGCAGGTGTAGATGCAAGAACCAACAGCTGCCACCACCGGTACTACAAACTTTCAAAATCTACAAATCCAAATACTTTTATACTTGTTGTCCGCAGCGGTGTATTAAATTTCACTTCTCCAATCTTACCAATTGTCGGAAGTGCTACGGACAACCTGATGGGTGGTGCACCTGTTTTCTAGACTCCTGCCGCTACAGATCGGATTGGTTTACAGATCCGTTGGAAATTGATGAGGTCGCCCAGGAAGCACAAGAGTAGTCTTTCTACTCTTCAACTTTTTTAAAACTCCATTTGGATGACCTTGACATTTCCCCCTCCACTTCCCCATATACCTAGAGTACACGGAGCCTGACAGTCAGTCACTCGATGGCTGTCGTGGGGTGCGCATCGGTGTCGGCGCTCCGTTGTTAAGTGTTCAAGGTCACAGTAACATGAAATTGCGGGCGTTGTACTGGTTCAAGGTCACCTGAGGGATAACCGATTGCCCATTTAGGCAGAGTCATGTCAGAAACTCGAGTTTAACTTGGCACTTTTGCCGTTTCTCGTCGAAAATTCGCTCCAAGTGGTCAAGGTCACGGGGACTCTGACTGAAACTCGGAGCGTAGTGCGAGAAACGGCAAAAGTGCTAAAAAATTTTAAGTTTCTGCGTGACCTTGACCTCAGTGGCGTCGGTGACGTTGTTTTGATGACGTGAGGGGTGATGACGTCATCAGCACGTCATTTCTGTGACGTCATGGGTGTGACGTCATGGATGTGACGTCATTGGTGATGACGTCATCGATTGCGTCATCGATGACGTCATCGATGACGTCATCGGTGAGGTCATTGACCTCGATGACGTCATCCCTCAGGTGACCTTGAACTGGGCCAGCGGCCGCAATTTTACACTACTTACACTGGCTGGGTAGCTGAGTGGTTATAGTGCTCGCCTTTGAATCCAAAGGTTGCCGGTTCGATCCTGAGAAAAGTTAGAAGCTTTTTAAAGGTTCGATTCCCGACCCAGTTGCCATTTTCCATTGGGCTATTAATTAATGATGCTTTCTAACAACTGGTCAATGTTAGATAGTAACAAGACTGGGGTTTGGACCGTTCCCCGTCAAAACGTTAAAAAATGCCACTGGCGTAGATACACCCAAAATAAAATAAAATAAAACACATTACACTGCACACACACGACACAGACATTAAAAACATAAAAACACTGCGAGACGGGGAATGACACGTACCGGGCGGTAGGTTGGTCTAGACTGCCGGTGCCGTGGTCAAGGTTTACCTTATCTCTAGTCACCTTGACCTCGCCACCGGCAGTCTAGAGTCTAGACCAACCTGCCGCCACTTACGTATCGTTTCCCCGTCTCGCAGTGTTTTTATGTTTGTTTTTTTTCAAATGTTTGTATTGTCCGTGTTGTGTATGAAGTGTTATGTGTAAGGAATTTTAATAATTTAGACGATCTTAAAATGAAGAGATAATTTCTAACATATCATTGTACCCCGTCATGACCCCGTGGAGTTGAAACTATGATTGTCACTCCACACCCACTTAATGCAGTTTTACACCACTTTAATTCAGACGCTAACTCACCTATCAAGTTAGAGGTTTAAACCAAGAAATCGGTGGTTTAAAAAGTTGTTTGTTGGTAATTTATTGTTGGTAATGTGTTGGTATATTGATTCAAAAATATTTTTTAGAGCTATGGCTGATCCTCAGCAAACATATCGATTTAACGCCTGCAGAGCCAAAGAGATCGATATTGAGATTTATTAAGTACCACCAAAAACATTTTGAGTTGTTCTATTTGTAAATAGGATAAATGTTAAATAGTAAATATTTTGTAAATAAAAACAGTTGATAAAATATGTTAGTTTTTAGCGAATTTCCCATAGGGAATAAGCTATTACCGCAGGTCTCATGGTAAAACCTAAGCCCGGAACCATGATACTTTGAGGTGCCCAGAGACAAAAAATAAAAGTCATTAAAATCTATATAAATATATATATGTATTATATATTCTACTAGCTGTTGCCCGTCACGGCTTCGCCCGTGATTTAATCTATTTTATAGCTAAATAAAATAGAGTAACGAAAACTTCTTCCTTAAGAATTACATTCAAACAATGAATTAGTGTGAGTGGAGCTCTGAAGGAATTTTGCAAAATCTTTTCTTAATGAGAACCTATGAGCAAATAGGAACAGCCATGTCAAATTTCGACCCCGTAAGCCCTATGAGTTCACTATATCACTATATCACTATCTTGAGGCAGGGACCTCACATAGTGGGTTAGTCATTTTGAAGTCTTGTGGGGCGGAGTCCTAAAAGACATAAAAAACTGCATTTGCAAAGCTGTTTCTTGGTGAACACCTATTAGTAAAACGGAACGTAAACGTTAAATTTCAACTCCGTATGATCTATGTTAATTCTGAGGATTTGTGGAAAGAAGCCCTAAAGGAAATTTGCAAAATCGTTTCTTATTGAAACCCTATGAGCAAAAAGGAACTTTCATGTCAAATTTCAACCCAGTAATCCAGGGCGGATTAATTTTGAAGTCATGTGGTGTGGAGCCCTAAGGAACTTAAAAAACTATATTTAAAAAACCATTTATAGTGAGCACTCATTACCAAAACAAAACATCCACTTTAAATTTAAACCCCTTAGGATCTATGGCAATATTTAGGTTCTGTGAAAGGATTTGTGGAAAGGATTGGGGTGGAGCCCTAAAGAAAATTTGCAAAATTATTTCTTATTGAGCATCTGTGAGAAGAAGAAGAACGTTCATGGCAAATGTCAACCGCATGGGCCGGCCCTAGGGTAATTTTCAAGACCTGATGAGCGGAGCCCTAAATTATTTAAAAAACAATGTTTGTGGAAAACCATTTCTTAGTGAGTACCTATGAGGGAAGAGAATCGTCCATGTAAAATTTCAAAACGTAGGCTATATATAAATTGAGAACTTATGTAGTGCGGAGCCCTAAAGGATATGTACAAAACATATTTTTTCACTGAGTACCTATTAGCAAAGAGATTTCAACCCCACAGGTTTCTTAATTAGTATTTAATTGTTGTCATGCGGATAGCATTATATTGAAATTTCGAAGGCCTGTGGGGCGGAGCCCTGAAGGAATTTTGCAAAATCGATTATTAGTGAGGACCTACTAAGAGGCAAGACGAATCTGTGGTCAAAGTTTCAAGTAAATTCATCTGGTAGTTCCTGAGATTTCGTGCGTTCTTAAAAACTAAAATGCAATAAATACTAAGTTCAATTCTACTTTCTTCAATACTACTCACACATACAGTATATTAGAGGTTTATAAAACTTAAATGCCACAATAAATTAGGTTGATTTCACTGACACATAACTTTGATGTTTATATGGTCCGAAATAACCTTAGTAAACTTTTGTTATAACAGCTGATGATTAAATAAATTGCAGACAACTACTAAAATTTAAAATAGTTCTCATCTGCGATAATGTAAACAAAAATCCAAAACAAATTATTCTTCCTATACGAACTCCATGCTAACTTTGACCTTCTGTGGGGCGGAGCCCATTGGGAATTTTGTAAAATCGCTTCTTATTGTCTGCCTACGCTTTGAGAGGAATATGTATGCAAAATCTCATGCTTCTAGGTGCTAAGGTTTGGGCTGTGCGTTGATCGCAATTTCACATTTATATATAGAGATTAAAAGGCCTTAATTTTCATTAAATGTAATGCAAAATCAATGTTGTTTTGGAGGAAAATCGCAATAACTCTGTTATTTGATGTAAAATCCTTATACACTACCGTTGGATAGATTATTTAATTTAACAAGTTTTTTGTGTTGGTAAAACTTTTATGACATTTTACCGATTTTGAGATATTGAGTTTAAAAATTTTGAATGGCCGCCATTTGGAAAAATTAATTTTTCCCCTAAAAATATACTTTGGTATAATAAAATTTAATCTCAAATATTAACTAAATACGAATACAACCATCTGTTACTGAAAGAAAAATTATTAGCCTATGTGAAAAAAAAAACAAAATGGTGGCTAGCGTCTTAACAATGGATCTTAAACCAATATTTGTATGTTTTTTTCTTGTCTCGATGAGAGGAACAAATACAAAAGGGTTCCAGAGAGTTCCGGGACACCCTGTATATATGTCGTCCCTAGACACGATAACTCTCGTAAAAACATCGACACCAAATTTGGTAGAGATGTGTAATCCTACGTTTATTCGGATGAGTTCGTAAACCAGACATATCGACCTACTGGAAGGGGTAGTTTTAGGGGGTTTTGTATCCCAAAAATGGGGTTTTTTGCATTTTCATGTGTAATTTTTACAAAATTTTTAATTTTTATTTTTACTATTGGAGTTAGCTCAAAAAAAAACATACAATTTAGTATTCTGAAGCTTTGCTCTATCTCCATTTTTTACAGAGATATTAAAAAGTCTAAAGACAGTAAATTGTATTTTGGGGCTCCAATGTTATCTTATGGAGAATAAGGATGTGTTAATATTCCACTTATTAACCAATATTTTTTTATGAAACTTGGTATTTAGCTTCATTTGGTTGAAATTCATACATTTATAGTAAAAAATCTTCATTTTTGTGCTTATCATGGCAGCAAACCTGCATACTATTTTCCCATGTTAATCATAAGGAAAATAGGCAAACTCTTTTATTTATTAACAGTTGTAGATAGAACTTAGTGCATGGCTTTATATGATCAAAATAAATTTTTTATGCTAAAAATCTACTTTTAGTGTTCCCTATGGCAGCATATCTGCATACCGTTCCCTATATTTATCTTAAGGATAACAGACATTTTTCCCTATTTATGAGCACGTGATGAAATTTTGATTACAGGTTTAGCTGGTCAAAATTAATAATACTAATTTGGAAATTCACTGAGTACGCAGGTCTGCTGCGACGGGGGGTTATTTGTATCTCCATATATTTTACGATCATATTGTTTAATTTCAACATTCTCGGCATAATACGCTATTATTTAATTAAAAGATGTATCTTGGATTAGAAATTAAAATATGAAAATTACCATTAGATACCAATTTAACACTTATAACTGATCGGAAAAATTTTTGTTTACTTGATTTTTTTATAAATTTTAGGCCTAAACTATGTATATTTGATTTTATATGTGGAATTTTCATTATATAATTAAATTCCGACATGATTAGTGCTCAAAGTAGTGTCAAATTGTTGGTGCTGGCTCAGTTCAAGGTCACCTGAGGGATGACGTCATCGAGGTCAATGACCTCACCGATGACGTCATCACTAATGACGTCATTTCTATGACGTCACACCCATGACGTCACAGAAATGACGTGCTGATGACGTCATCACCCCTTACGTCATCAAAATGACGTCACCGACGCCACTGAAGTCAAGGTCACGCCGAAACTTAAAATTTTTTGGCACTTTTGCCGTTTCTCGCACTACGCTCCGAGTTTCAGTCAGAGTCCCCGTGACCTTGACCACTCGGAGCGAATTTTCGACGAGAAACGGCAAAAGTGCCAAGTTAAACTCGAGTTTCTGACATGACCCTGCCTAAATGGGCAATCGGTTATCCCTCAGGTGACCTTGAACCAGCACAACACCAACAATTTGATATTACTGTGACCTTGAAAACCTAACAACGGAGCGCCGACACCGACGCGCACCCCACGACAGCCACCGAGTGACTGACTGTCAGGCTCCGTGTACTCTAGGTATATGGGGAAGTGGAGGGGGAAATCTCAAGGTCATCCAAATGGAGTTTTAAAAAAGTTGAAGAGTAGAAAGACTACTCTTGTGCTTCCTGGGCGACTTCATCAATTTCCAACGGATCTGTAAACCAATCCGATCTGTAGCGGCAGGAGTCCAGAAAACAAGTGCACCACCCATCAGGTTGTCCGTAGCATTTCCGACAATTGGTAAGATTGGAGAAGTGAAATTTAATACACCGCTGCGGACAACAAGTATAAAAGTATTTGGATTTGTAGATTTTGAAAGTTTGTAGTACCGGTGGTGGCAGCTGTTGGTTCTTGCATCTACACCTGCAACATCCGAAGCATTCACATTGCCGGCAGACCAGCCCATCCACTTGCCACTTTGGTAAGAGGAAACACTTATCCTCACAGCAATAGGTTGTCCCCGTCTCTTCCTCCCAACGCTTCTTTGCACAATATGTGACGCCTCGTACCTCCAAACACCTATGCTCGCAACATGAGATGCGCTTACTTTCCATAGCTGATGTTGCTTTGACGAGGGAGCACGATGAAGTGATGCTGTGGTCAGTGGGAATGGGGTTTATATAAACTAAGGTGGGTGGAGGGGGAAAGGTCAAGGTCATCCAAATGGAGTTTTAAAAAAGAAAAGAGTAGAAAGACTACTCTTGTGTATCTATAGCGATTTCATTGATAGTGAGTGCTTCTGTATGCCAAGTTGATCTGTACTGACAGGCTCCTAAATAATGTTTGCAAAAACCTGCAAAATGATTGTTGCACAATTTGCAGCCAGTTAGCTGTTTTAGTGTGAATTTTTTTTTTTGCATTGAGCAACGTTCAGGGCAACAAGTGTACTTATGCCCTCTCATCTGGTACACATGGAATGTCTTCAACTCCGGTTTCGGCTTCTTCCAAGACTTGCACTTACACATGCATTGACCAAAAGCTTCACATTTTCTACACGCCAGGCCATCCGCAACATCAATGTCATTTGGCCATGAAAAACATTTCTGTTCGCAACAGTAGTTGAGTTGACTCTCCATGTTGCTGTGGTGAAGGTGCGCGATGAAATGATGCTGCAGTCATTGAGAGTGCACCTTAAATAAACTCAGTGGAGGGGGAAAGGTCAAGGCCATCCAAACGGAGTTTTAAAAAAGATAACTAGTCGTACTCCTCCTCGTCCGTTGTACTTAGAGAGCTGTCAGACGAAGAGCCCCGTGCAGGTGCTCCCCAGATGAAAAACAAATCAATTTTAAAACGAAGACCAGGATCTTGCATCATCAATTCCTTTAATTTGTCACATACTAAGTCGACCTTGTGTAAGGTGTCAACAACAAGCTTCCAATTCGTTGGCTCAATATAACTTGTAGTAGAGTCTGCCTCGCTGATAACCACATCCTCCGGCCGTATTGGAGTGTAAAGATGTGTAAAGTTCTTCGGCTGTAGCTGAGGTTCAGGCTGGCTGGAAGTGGAAGGTTGAGTGTGGACCCCTGTCGCATCGAAATCCATAGTCATTCTACATTCAATGTTGGGGTTTTCGTTTAATACATACACCAATTTCTCATGCAACATATCCACTTCTGCCGAGTCTTGCAGATGAACATTCCAGGAAAATGGCCATTCTTCATCCGTAGTGGAGTCAACTCAAGAAAGAGTGCTGTCCGCCATGATAGCTAAGCAAGGAATGATGTGAGCTACAGACTGTGGTAACAGTATTAAAAAGTAGAGGGGGTAAACCAAAAGTATGTGGAGGGGGTGTTTTCAAGGTCATTTAATTTGGGTTTTAAAAAAAGGAAATAGTGGAGGGGGAATTCTCAAGGTCATCCAATTTGGGTTTTAAAAAAAGGAATGAAGGTTACTCCTCTTCAGCCTCGTTGTCCCCCACATCCTCATTAGCCTCATCTTCATCGACGTCAGACTCGCCGTAAGGGTAGATCGGGGACATGGGCGAATATTGTGGAGATTGTTGACCGTTGTTATCGTCCCCTTGCATTCTGACTTGGGACCAATCATAATTTAAATTCATTTGTATTATGATCCCAGGGTTGTCCCGCAGTATTTCCTTCATCCGTTCGCAAATCGTTTCCAAATAGTGTACACTATCGATCGACAGTGTCCAACCCGTACTTGTACCGACATCAGTAGTGGAGTCAGCTTGGCTGATGGTGTTGTTGTCTGCCATGGTTGCTTGTCGGACAAGGAATGACGGTTGATGTGATGCTCATGCAGGAACATGGTGAAGTGGTGGGGGGTGTGGTGGAGTAGTGGGGGAATTTTCAAGGTCATCCAAACGAAGTTTTAAAAAAAGGAAAACCTACAAAGTAACATTGAAACTTTCCAATTGATGGTGGCGAGCGTTTTCTTCTGCAACCTTGCCGACACATGTGACTATGCCATACAGTATGAAAAGTACAACCATAATAAGGCCGAACAATAAAAGATAGCCGTTGACTATCATGATATTTTCTGAGTGTATCTGCTTTCTTCGTATCGCCCTCTCCTGCATCCTCTTCTCCAACTCGTGGACGAAGTCACAGCAAACGTGAGGACATGTTTTATCCGTTGGTAGGTTTGCCATTGTTGATGTTGTCGGTTTGGCTGTTGAAGATGGAATGAGGTTTCCAATTGTGATGTGCCATGTACATCAATAGTCAAGTGGTGGGGGTAGCAAAGCAGTGGAGGGGGAAGTTTCAAGGTCATCCAAATTGTGTTTTAAAAAAACCTATCTTGTTACTGAGCTCATATGTCAGTAACAAGATAGGTGTTTTTGCTCTTTTACTTCTTTAATATAATGAAAAAATATACATATTCTATTATTGTAAGAACAAGGAAGACAACTGCTAGTCAGCTGAAGTAGTCCAAGTTGTCTGGCTCGGTCTTCATCGACGCCGGTGAGGAAGCCGTGGAGGAGTGTCCAGGCTCTTCTTTTGACTGCCGGGTGTTCCGTATGTTGCAAGCGTAAACTTGCACGTTTATACGGTAGCCTCGTGCCACCATGAGCTGCAACTCCTTGTACAAGTCGTTTAGCTCCTGCTGAGTCTTGATGCTCACCTCCTCGTAACTTGCGCAACTGACGTTCAGAGACATCCTGATGTTGCTAGGTCGGCTGCTGGAGTAGAAATGAAGCCGAGGCACAGCGTTTAGAGGTACATGAAAAAGTGGTGGGGGTAATGGTGGTGGGGGTATGGAAGATCCAATTAAACACTTCTAAACTTTTTCCATTGATACAGTGGGATGGAACAAATAGCACAGGTGTCCTTGTAGTTTTCAAATCTAAACATCGGTGCTAGAAATCCGAACTGTTTTCTACCACCTTCCTGTACGAACCGTCGAAGGTCTCTGACGGCAGCATTGCCACAAGGCCTACAAAACTTTTCCCCGTCTTGGAACCTATACCAGGAGTATCCCGAATACCCTCTATTATCTTTCTTGTACTCTTCGATATCCTGTTTTACTGTTATAGGGATATTATCTCGTAAAGCCGTCTGGAATAAAGATGCGTCAGTTATAACTCGTTGTAAGCAAAGCTCGTACAAGGTGCTCATCGTTTGCTAGTTGGCAACAGACTGACCGTTTTTCGCATCCAAGCAGGTTTGAATCCTAGTGCGGTAGTGGGGGTAATTGTGAAATGCAAAGGTCAAAGGTCAAGGTCACCCGCGAAGTTTAAAAAAAAATGCAACATATCAATACGTGAAGTTTGTCACATATTGATATGTTGCATTTTTTTGTTTTTTTTATTTTTTGTCTTTTATGATTCGTTTATTTATAAAACATTACAACAACAACATATGTACAACATTAAAACTTAAATCTAACACTGCTGCTTGTCAGCGATGTGGATGGTCAACTCTGTAGAATTGCTACCCGTGCAGCCGTGCGACACCAGGTATAGACACCCGGGTTGAATAGAGCGAAGATCCTCGTTTTGTAGAAGATGGACGAATCTCTTGGGCAGGTACACCTGGAACTTTGGTTCATCCCCCGGAGTAAACGGTGCCTCGCTGAGACTGCAGCAGATGGCCTCCCCAACTGTAGTCTCCATCTTCTTCATAGCATGGATTATGTAGTGCTTCTCGTCTTTTAGTTCCGAGCACTTCTTTACAGGTAATATTGTTGACTTGGAGTGAGCATTGAACTGCTCGACCAAAGTCTGAAGGAACTGGTGAGATGCCATGGTCAGGTTACAGATCGTCTTCTTGCTCGGAGATGTTGTCGTCTCGGAATCTCGAGTAATACTCATGCCAGGTCCCTGTCTGCTCCCCACTTATATACTCTCCGTTACCCCCACCACTCCCCAATTCCCCACTTTAAAGGTAAGAGGCGAGTTTATAGGCATTTTTCAAAGCGCAATGTCTATCTTTATCATGTTCTGGGCTTTTTGTACAAATACATATGGTTTCCAGCATGTATTGATAATTCTTATCCAATTCCACATCATTAACCGGAACATGAGTAAATCCTTCGATCCATCTTTTCTTTTCCAGCCCCTTTGTGTAAATATTGGTAAACTTGTCTGAAAAGTGATGCATAATGTGATACAAGTCCGTGTAACTTGTAAAACCATCATACCAATCGATATGATGGAAGTGTTTTGAAATCCATCTGTTGGTAGTAGCGGCTTTACTAGTTAAAGACGAATAAGAACATGGTGGTTTAAATAAAAACGAATAAGGAACACTTGTATTCATGTCCAAAAACACAAGTTCTTTTATAATGAATCTATCATCATTACCACGAAACGCTTGAAACTCAATAATACCAGGCTTGGACTTTACTTGTTCTTCTTCTCCCTTGTCCATTTTGAAGGTCACACGTCTGCTCATTACGAAGTCAGGAGGTCAACTGATTTCCACACCACGGTAGGTACTACTTTTATACCAGGCCGTACAGTTGTTGGCGCGTTGGTGTATATTTAACGTGGGCACCGTCCCCAATAGGCCTAACCCCACAAAATGTTGGTTATTGTTTTAAAAACTAACCATTGTTATTTAAGTTTCCATCTTTATATTTTCCTTGTTTTCGTTTTCATCACTAACACTTGATTCTTCTCCTCCATCTTCCTCTTCTTCCTGTTTTACTGATTTCTTATGTAGTTGAGCGTACTTTTCCAATTGTCTCCACATTTGTACTTCATGAGGAACTCTATTAAATATAGAAGTATCCACAGGTCCGTATAATATAGGTGCGTCCGGTTGTTTGTCCAAAGTGTCTTCCAGATAATCTTTAATAATCGAACTTGAAAACACCAGTTGTCTCAAGTATCTTGTTATAGGTTCAGTAGCACAAGTTAAAATGAAAAACTCCTCTCGATTAAGTTGAATTTTGTTATCATGTCTTGTTGTGTCTCTAAACCGTAGCTGATGATCACCACGTTGTTTAATAATATCAATTTCCACATTTGAATCCAAAAGTCCTACTCTTGTCTTTCTTCCAAACATGTTACTACTTAAATAGCATTCTAGCAGATGCAAATGTTTCATAAATGATTCCCAAGCACTGTCCGTAAACAAAATCATTTTTGGTCCATGAGTTAAAATTACAGTAGGGGAATAATCTGTAGATTTCATAACACCGATTAAAACACTTTTATCCAAACTGGAAGAGATTGGGTAAAATATTCGCAAAAATACCTCACTCAATATGTTTGGAGAAATATTATCTTCAATATCCCTTTTTCTCTTTTGTATAGTCTTTCTTCTTTTACCTTTTTCTTCAACATTATTACTGGCGTGAAGTTGTCCGCAAACGTTTTGTTCACCTCCTTCCTGATGACCTTGAGGATCTAAAAACTCAGATATCTCCTTCTCAATATCTACCACATTTTCAGGTGTACCAATAGGAGAAGCCATATTGAATACGATGCTACCCATACAACAGTAGGCAACAAACTGATGAGGAGCGGTCTGTACGCTCTGCTTTTATACTCGCGGAATGAAACAAAACCGGTTCTTACAATACATTTTTAACAATTCCAGTTAAAGGTGTGTATGTTACGATTTTATCATGTAGAATTAAACAGTATGCAGTTGTATTAGCCGGTATAGCATCGTTGAATTCCATTTCTATTTTTATATCCACACTTGATGACTTTACTGATTCATTTTGTTTAGAACAATCGATTACAACTATTGGGTAGGCATCGAAATATTTGTCAGGTGATAATAAAGGTGTATTTGTTTTACCGTAATATGAACTTTGGAATCTCGCGTACATATCGTACAATATACTGTATTTCTTCTTAGTGAATGACACATTTAAATTGTCGTATGGAAAGAATTGTGAATTTAAATAAACTTTAATATTTTTCAAGTCACAATGATCAAATTGTCCTGCATGTTTAATAATGGCGTCTCTTCTACCTGTTTGTAAACCAAATATAATATACCTGGCTCGTTCTACATAATTTGATGTTTTAACAGTCCAAGTGTGTCGATCCGTAGTAGGTAAACTGGGATGCTCATGAAATTCCCAACTTCTAAATGGAATAACAATATCACGATCGGCTTTTAATTTTCTTAAAAGTAGCATTCTATGCTCGTCAGCCAATTTAACATGTGGAACTCTCCATACAATTTTGTCTAATTTTAATTTCCATTCTAAAGTTGCATCTGTAGTAGCATCTGCAGCTTTAATAATGTCTTTATCGTTAGAAGATCTCAACAAAACTAATTCTTGTTTAACGTTTAATATTATTTTCCTATAATCTTCAGCAAAACCAAGCAACAAACGTAATGGAATATGAAAATCAAAATATCCATTTGGATTTGGAGTGATTGTGTCAATCGTAGGTAATACCCATCCGGCAGGTTTAAGTAAATTGGTTTCATTGGGTGTTATAGATGTTAATCCTTTTAAAGTTGTCGTAATACCTACTTTTTTAGTGGAATCAACTGTTACACCTGATATTTCATATCTAATTTCATCAAATAGGAAAGCCATAGGATTATTTATAAATGGAACTGTTGTACCAACAGTAGTACCGTCCTTTTTAGTAACTTGTCCTTCAATATACAAGTAACTTTCACATGGTAGTGTGTAAATGTCTTGATTTTGTATGGGAATACGAATTTCATCGTTATTGTTTAATTTCGATGAAGTGTAAGGGTTGTGGGTGTGATATTCTTTTTCCCATAGGGTTTCGTCGAATGTTGGACCCTGCGCTATATCCAGTATATCCATAATCGGTTAATTTTAATCCAATTCTCTCTAAGAAACGAATGTTCTCGCGTGTTAACTCCTCCACAGCTGAAGAGCTACTAATGTGGTTTCCCGTAGGTTGTTCGCTTTTAAATGTTAAACCCATGATTTTGTATTAAAGTGTCGATTTTAAATGTAATCTAATCGTAATAGGCTCTTCTCTGAAGTCTACCAAGTTACCGTCTTGATCCAATACGCTCAACACGATGTCTGAAATGAAAGTGGTGTTCAACGGTAGATATACCAGGTTTTGTGGCTTTTCAACAATTTTAAATCCAGGTGGTACACTTGGGTAAAATGTATGTATGATATGGGTGTTAGCCCCATCCCTATAAGCTCCTTGTATAATGTTACAAGTTATGTCTATACTATTGACTTTTAATATTGTTACTGTTTTCTTACCGGAATGTACTATATCTGGTTCTAAAACAGGCTCATCGTTGGAAAATCCTAATAAATCACCAATTGAGTTTGGTTGAGTAAAATCTATATAATATTTGGAAGTAATTTCAGCTTTCATCGTATTATTATTACCTTTTAATGTTATTTTGTCTTTTCCCATTTTAGTTTGCAAAAATTCATTTATATGATCAATTTCATAAGAACCTGTGGGTAACCTGCACTCTTGTAAGTCTGTAAATTTCCCACTGGCATCTTTTCCCTTATAATAATGCAATACGTTATTTTTACCTTCCGTAACATTGGGAATAGAGTTGTAAGTTGTAAAATCCAATAGTGCCGCCTCCCAAAATCTTCCTTTTTGCAAGCGTAACGCTGGAAAAAGGATACTTCGTAAAGTGGACGATTTTCCTGTTAATGATACCGTATAGGAAGACATCTCAATAGTGACTGATACTTTTAGCTAGAAATTCCAAACATAAATGGCCGCATATTGAAGTATTATCAGGTTGTTCTCTTTTATAGTTATAATATATGTTTTTGGCAGATTTAAAGTAATTTTGAAGTTCTTTTGGTGGTGGCAAATTACCGAAACTATCAAAATAATATACATTGTTATTTAGTTTCTTATAACAGACCCAATGGGTGCCAGGCCCTTCAGTATTATCCAAATTTACAATTCCAGTCTCATTTTGCCACATTTTCTTTGGTAAACTGTCTTTCATAAATACACCGCGGAAAAATGGTATTTTTAAACAGGAAATATATTTAAATAATTCAATATTGGTTAATGCTTTATGTGGTATGACCAATTGATTTCTTTCATTTAATATGCACGATAAGGTCTTAGGTAAAGACCTGCCCCGTTTTTTACCATTGACCACACGGTGGGCTTCTTCCTGCCTTTTCTGCTAGATCGTCGTCTTCTTATATTTCCTCCATGTTTTCTTGTGGTTGACTTCCTTTTTACCCTTCTTCTCCTCCTTTTTCCACCTCCTACTGCTGTTTTAGCCTTCATACCTGCTGTTACTGCTAAAGCTGCTGCTTTTTCTGCTATGCTAGCGTCACTTGATTTTACTCCTTGCCAAGCTATGTCCGCAAGCTTTCTGTCTGCTATCGATCTATTTTTTGAATCGGCAAACGTGGAATATGCGATATCGTGTTCTTTACAAGCCTGATCTAACTTGTTTATGCCTGGATCACCTCTTTCCAGTCGTTTTTTCAATTTAGTTCCTGGTCCGCAATACTGATAACCTCCTGGTATATGAAATTCGTATGGTAATGCGTCTATCGCTCTATTTACTATGGATCCTACTGGAATTCGATTTAAGGCTTTACTTAATAGAGAAACCGCTGTGGACGTGATCCCACCTCCTTTCCTTACAGTGTCTCGATATGGACTGATATATTGAAATGTCATAATGCACTTTTATAATTGAAATTCGCAACTTATGTGTTACCTCTACGACAAGTTTAACATAAATGACGTTATTTATGATTTTGATCAATTAAATACTAAAAGGACCCCAAAATGTGGATCCTAAAAGTTGTGTTGTTTTATTTAAAAAATACTTAAAAAGGATTTCTTGTTTTATCCATGAAGTTCTCATTTTCTCATCAACATGATTATATTGTCCGCTTGCAATATAATTATGCATATCAAACATTATATTACCTATCACTTTAACAAGAAAATTAACATTTACAGCGTTATCTACAAAATCAGGGTCTGCAACTCTTGTTAATCGTTTGTTATCAAAATTCCACCATCTATGTCCACCTGGCTCTAATTGTATTATCTGTTCAAAAGTAACAACATTACCAGGCAATGATGCGGGAGCTATATTTATCAATTGTTTTCCTTTACCATCCCAAACATTATTCTTTAATCTATGTCCATCAAAAACGTTATCCTTTTGTTCAAGTAATATAAACTTTTCATTTCCTTGTACAAACACATCCCCCTGCCGTGATACCACTTGGTCTTGTTTTACAAATCCAGATGTCTCTTGTTTTAAATTCTCTTTCATTTGACCAACTGTTGCACCATCTGATGGTGCTGTACCATCTTTTACATTCGCCAGACAATTACCAAAACAATCGATAACTCCTACATCACGTGTGACACAATGATCTTTTATATATTTCAGATTTACAGCATCGTTTTCAGTTTTTGGATAACCTATATCATTAATAACAAATTTATAAAAAGAAAATCCATCTTTGTCTTTTCAGGTATCAAGGAATGTAAATAGCGTCTATTTACGCTGTCTTTTGCATCTTTAGGGTCATCTACGTTGGATATACGTTTATTGTTGGCACTATACGTTTTCCCATTGAATTTTAACGTATTTTTTAATTCAGATGACAAATAACCTTTGTTTATCGCATCACCGTTTTGATTTGGTTTTCCAATGTTGATGATTCTATGATCTTCTGCGTCGTATGTGTTATTTTGTAGTCTTAACGTTGGCGATATCTTTTCCTTTAATATTTTTAAATTTATTGCATCGTTTTCATCCGAAGGATCTTTTATGTTTTTTAACCTTTTATTACTCATATCATAATCCCCATCGGGCGTTTGTGGTAAACCAGCACTTCTTTTTAAACTATTTGCATAATATAACCCATCCGAGGAGTAACGTCCGAACTTGTCGACACTCATGGTGCAACTGAATAGTACTCTAGGAAGTAACGCATTTTTATGAGATTACCCCACGGTTTCGGAGTTCATCCACTAAAGCCACCCATTCGTTTTCCAATCCAGTATGACCCGCTTCTTTAGCTTCATGTATTAGTTTCATTCTATCCACCAATTTATTGATATTATTGTAATAAATCACATTTGTGTTATATAATTTCTTCATTAAACCTGTACCTGTAACAGACTTACTTCTTTTACTTCGTTCCTGAGCACTTACATCCAAAGTGGATGCCATAAATCTTCGTTTTACAGGTTTTCTTTGTGTTAACGGCATTGTTTGTCTTCTAGTTGGTATTAACTTGGATACAAATTCTTTATATTTTAAAGACTTAGATCTAAAATTAGGCTGGTCAGGTAAATACTTTCTCCTATATGCATTTGTCTGTTCCAAAATATTTTTATATGCTTCCATGTCTTTTTCTTTCACTAACGATACTGAAGGCTTATTTTCAAATAATAATTCAAATAATCCTTTTGTGCCCTTATACCTTTGATCACCAATAACAATATTATCATGTTCGTCAACGTTTAACGTTCTATTACCTATCATTAAACCATCTTCTGTTAATCTCGCTCCATAACTATGGTAATTCTTATTAGGAATTGTTCCAGCTAACATTTTTAACATATATTTCCTTCCTAAAGGTCCTTTGTTATGAATGTTTTCACCCAACAAGCTTATGTTTGACGGTCCTTCTCTTGCCTCTTCTCTTTTTTCCTCTTCACTAGCAGTTGGTGCTTCTTCAGGTCCCCTTTCACTATATCCTGGTGATTCTAGCTCTCCTTCAGATTCTGCTCCGGTAAAGCCACTATATGTAGAGGATTCCGGGTCTTCATCACTAAAACCTTCATATTTTACACTTTCTCTTTCAAACTTTGTGATAGGTGCAATTGCATCCCCTTCCAATACAGGTTTAGCGAATTTTTTGTTTAATTGTTTCAAGGGTTCAGTAATAGGTTTAAAAGTAGATTCAAGGAATTTCTCCCTCTCGCTAATACCTAGTTTTAATGCTCTGTTTTTAGCCCGAATAGAATCACTAAGTGATTTTATTTCCTTTATTAACTTTTCTTGGTTAACCATGTTTGTAGCAAGACGTGTTGTACAACAATGAATGTTTTACATCATGATCAGTGTATTAGTATAAATTTATCAAATCCTATCCTGTATCGACCATTGTTTAGCGGTTGTTCCTTCATAATTGTTAAAAACCCATACTTTTCAGCCCAAGCCTTTCCACACAACTCTTTAAATCGTTCAAATGGCATATCCGCACTTACATGATCCAAATATATATGTTTTAGGTTGGTTTCGTCCTGTTTAAATACAATTAACATGTTTGCATTGTCTCTAATGAGTTGTTTTGGTATTTTGCTGTAAGTTTGACCAATATAAATGCTATCTATGTTGTTATGTCGACCCATAGCGAAGTAATTCCTTATTGTGTTTTGGTTTTCACAAGATACATCGTCAAATATGAACACGGAGAATGGTTTAGCTTCTTGTGGTTGCATGACACTCTCGCTTGCATTAAACTTTAAATATTTAACCTCAGGCACATTATTCAGTATCTTTTCTAATAATTGATACTTTGGTTGTTGTAGTGATTTTGAAAATACATATAGATTGTTAAAACGTAATCCTTTAGGGTTTGTAATCAAATTGAATACCACATTAGTTTTTCCACAGTTGGAAGGTCCGGTAACCAGACAGCGCACGGTGTTTGGTAACAGATTGCCATGTTTCCCACTATTAAATTCTGAATTATCCACTGTGAGTTCATCTATATTATTAATAGTAAAACTCTCCTTTTGTGGTATTATCTCCATCCTTTGTAATGGTTCAACCTAAAATGATTCTCTATCGTTATATCAAATCCTTTTTAGGTATCCAAGAATCTTCTGTCTTATTAAATCCTAACCATCGTACTTTAACCTTATCTTTTTTCCGTTGCAACACCTTTTCAACTAAATATACATCGCCTACTGTTGATTTTAACATTTCATGTCCATAAAACCCTCCTTCAAGCAATTGTCCTTTATTATCTTTTAAAATATATGTCTCGGGTACTGTAGGTTGTACTTTGAATACAGTAAAAACCTCATTGGTCCAATTTGGCAGATATCTTTTACTGAATACACCTTTATATTTACTTATTCGCACTTTATCACCCAAATTAAATTTTTTAGGCTTTAGTTTTTCAACTTTTGGTTTAGTATTCATTTTTATACGTTTTAATACAAGGTTTTCATTTTTACTAGTAACTTGGTTTGGTTTCATCCCGATAGTCCTATGAAATTTGTTATTGTAATCGTTTATAAGTTTTGGTAACATATCAATCCATATGTGCGATCCTCTGTTGGAAAACATTTTATACATTGCACTTTTTAAGGTTCTGTTGAATCTTTCAATTATTGAGGCTTTTACCTCTGAATTGGTTGAATAATGGTTTATATTGTGTTTTTTCATTAAATTTGCAAATTCCTTATTAAAATATTCTTTTCCATCATCTGTTTGTAAATGTTTAATAGTATGTTTGTCTCTTTGTATAGCTATTTCCATTGCTTTTGTAACACTTTTGCCGCTTTTATCTTTTAGCGGTAAAGCATCAGCCATTTTTGAAAAACAGTTAATAACAGTCAATATGTATTTATATCCTTTATTTTGTTTGCTATAAGGAATCATTTCGATTAAATCCGCTTGATATAAATCATTAATTCCTTTTATCACCGTATTTCTTCGTGGAAACTTTCTTCTTGCAGGTTTATGAAGTTCGTTGACAATTTGTTGCTTCAAGTCCTTCATATTGCAAGTTTCAATGTTTGTTGTGCCACATGTATAATCACAATGAATGTTGTTTTAAATATTCACATCATTTATATGGGTCAAGGTCATCCAAATTTGTGTAAAAAAATGGGGAACACGGCGTTGGACTTGCCGTGTTCCCCATTTTTTTACGGAAGGAGAAAGGAATAAGGTTGAAGTTGTAGAAGGACGAAGAATAGGTTACTAGTTGAGAGGGTTTAGGGAGTAATGGCCGAAAGGAAGAGTGGGGATTTTGTCGGGCATAATATGTCTTTTATCATCCCGGGCTGACAGTGCTTTTTTAATTTCGGTGACACTGTAGACTTGATGCTTGAAGCTTCGGATATTGTTGAATGTTGCTGATATCGTAGTATCTTCAAACAAACAAGTCTTGTAGTGGTAAAATGTCACATGTTTTTTCAAATAAGATGTCTTCACTCCTTTTGCTTTCTTGACTGTCGGTGTGTTGTTCTCGTGGTACATCTTAAATGAATACAATTTCGCCATCAGCGCCACTATTTCTTCTAAAGGCATTCCATTTGCTTCATCTTTGAATTTTCCAATTACTTTTTTAATTCTTTCATTAAAATTTGGATGGTTCTTCGGATAGTCAGAAAAGTCGAAATCTTCTTTGTATGGAAAAGTCCTTAGGTCTTCATACATGTCCAAAGTTTTTATCCAGTAGATAAACGCGTCCGTATCCATGTATGCGACTCCAATGTTTTCCCTTCCGTAGTGTTTAACCATTTTGTTATAATGGAAATCATACATCAGGGTTTTACTGATGTCCAAAATCGACATACCTATGTATAACGGACGGTCCATGACTATTGTTGTTTTCTTCATACTGACAGCGACTAGATTTTCGTTTATAATCATGGATGTTCCAAAATTTGGTTTTTGCACTAATTTTTCCAATTTCCTAGGATCACTTACTAATTTTACATTTTTGTGTTTTCTTTTGTTCTCCAAGGTTTTTCCAAAGATGGCGTTGTTCATTAATTTATAGAAGTCCTTTTCAAATGCTGTTGTCGCTGCAGCTCTTCTTGTAGTGTTGGAATCAATATATGGTTTAAACCAACAAGACTGGGTGAATTCAATTGCTCTATGAATTCTCACTATACGTAGACCCAATTCAAGAGCCTGTTGAATTACCCAGTAGTGAGCCACATACCGATCTTTATTCTCCAAGGTCATCATCAATTTTGGCCATCTTCCTGTCGGTGAAACTTCAATCTTGGCTAGGAGAGGTAAGTCGTAGTGATGGTCATGAAGGTGCTCCGGGTATTCAAAATCACAGTCCAAAATATAGCCTTTTGGACCATCCTTTGGAATCTGTGAGATGTCTCCGATGGTGGCCGGGTCGATCCATTTGAAGTCAGCGTAGGGAAGCGGATTTGACATTGCCCAACCATAAAGGTTGTTTGCGTCAAAGTAGCCAAGGTAGACCGATGGTTGTTGCTCGTCGAAGCCGGGGATGTACTTGTTGTTGGCTTTGACATGACGTGTTACAGCTTGTGTCAAACCGCCCCGTACACCAGATTCCACCATGAGCACCATATCTATATCTGTTAGAAGTTCCAATCGACAGTTGGTTGACTTTAGCATAGCTTGCCATGCTAATCCTGGAGATGTGTACGAGTGTAGAGGGTCCAGTCCATAGGCGGAGAAGCAGGTGTTTCGAAATTCTTCCATCACATCGCACAGCAGAGTTACGTCCAATTTTATATAAAAGTCGGAATATTCCCCTAAGGTTTGAATGTTTAGTTGGTTCCAAACATTACAAGCATGATTGTAGTCTTCAACGGAGATTTCACTTTCGTTTAATTTACTGTCGAAGGCTTCAATCGGTGGCAGACTGGTTTCTTCAAACTTTTCTGTAGATGTTATATAATCATAGGGGAAAACTCCTTTCCGTAGTACTAGGTCCAATTTATCCTCAGATACAATTTTGCTGGTTTCTTTTAAGTCTTCTCTTCTTAGGTTCTCTGACAATTTGGCTAAACTAGATGGCATAAATCTGTAAGAGTCTACGAAGCGAAGTTTAATTTTACCTACTGTTTTTGAAAAGCTAATGTACTTTTCCAATGTTGTAGCAAGAACATCAATTTTACCATCATCTCTTCCTAACTCTGGAATAATAAAGTGGGAGTCGTAGCCGCTTAGATTGTGTAAAACGACAGGAATAAAGTTTGGCAGTTTGTAATTTATATTGCATGAATTACAAGCAGCTCCTCTGTATAACCCTGTCAGGTGATCGTGATCTCTTACTTTTGGATTTTCTTCACTGAACATCTTCTTGCATAAATAGCATCTTGTCGCTAAGTTGTATTCTTCTTGTTGATTTTGGTTTAAAGGTTCCATAGGTACAATATTACCGAACAAGCGTTGAACCTTTCCAGCAATATCGTACAGTTGGTCTACAAAATACTTAGCGGCTTCTTCACCACGGTAGAGTATTGGAGTGGATGTTAAACCATAGTCTTGCAATTGGTTTTCAGACAAGGTTGATTTAACTAGTAAACAAAAACTGTTGGGCTGATGCAACTGATATTTTGTTCTTCTAGTCACTTCGCCGTCCGGCAGCTCCTGTGGTACTAACGTTGATTCAAAATCTGCGTAGACCACTAGTGGAATTCGGTATTGGTGAACTGTCTTGTTAAATTGTATTGAAGCTCGGGTAGGCGGTGGAAGACTTATCTTTACTTCATAGTTCTCGTTGCAAAGTCTTTTATGTTCCAATAACCAGTCCAATCCTCCACGTCTTGAATCTTTCCAAGAAAAGCAGAAACATCTCTTGCAAACTGTAATCCTATTTACTCTTTTGGTCAATTGTTTTACAACTAACGCTTCAAAGTCTTTTATCCATACATAATGGGAAATTCCACCCTTAGTTATCAATAGCAAATCCGTGTGGTTTCTTTGCTCAACCTTTAATACCCGCAAAGGATAAACGTTGTTGGAATCATCCAGACCAAAAACATTGACTGAAACGCCAGGATTTTTCTTTTCAAATTTGTCAATATCTTTTAAAGTAACTGGGTAAGTAAGACCTTGAAAGTTGTAGCGGTGTTCATTTTCGTAGTATTCTCTACCAACTCTACAAGGATTGTTTTTAACATACTTGGTTAACATTGCATACTTGAAACATTCATTACCCTCATTTTGAACATTTCTACACGAGTTAGTGTTTTGGATTTTCTTTGGTAGAGGGATAAAACTACTACCTCTTAAACCATATCCATGTTTATGAACCCTAACATCCATACCTTCGATTGATGACAAAGTCCATCCAGATCCTCTTCCTTCATGTTCTTGGAGTTTGGTTATAAGTTCCTCCAAGCATTCTTCAATAATATCATCAATGTCGGAGGTGAAGGTAAGGGTTCGATTTTTGGTAATGAATGCTCTCAATGCTGTTTCACCATCAGTATTGTTAAACATAGCCTCTAACACCATTCCAAATTTAATAAAATTTAGCCTTTGTAATTCTTCCCTCAACGTTTGACCAACAAGTTCCTTAGCCTGGGTTATGAATGTTTCCAATTCCAATTGAACGTTATTAATTTTGAAATGTGTTACAACTCGTCCTGGCAAGGCCGTGGTGCGCAGTTGTTTCACATCTTCCAGTTCTTCTTCAGTGTCCTCTTTTTCCGTGTCCTCTTCTTCGGTGTCCTCTTCTTCATAAGATCTTCTATAGATGGTCCAGCACCAGCAAATTGTATCACACTAGGTCTTCTTCTTTGCATTTGCTGTAGATAGCTGTCCCAGTAGTCCGTCTGCTTCTGGTGCTATTCCAAAAACCGGTCAATTGAGTCTAAGTCTATTTCATCCATGGTAATATCTTCTTTTCTATCTTCGTCTTCATGTAATTCTCTGTGTAGGGTGAAAAGATCTTCGTCTTGAAAGATTTCCCCACAAATGTCGCAAAGAGCCATTTCAAACAGTTTGGCTTTGAATGCACACTCTGTGAATGTCCACGCAATAATGAGCAGCGCACTCCACAGGGATCCTTTATATCCGAGGCAGATAGGTGGGGAAAGTGACGTCATATAGGAACAGGTTATCAATCATGTGCTAAATTTAGCCTTTACACAACCGTTTGTAATAAATTTGATGATATTTGGTCTAGATTCAATAATTTGTACAAGTTTTTTTAAAGACGTCTGTTTGAGCATAATTTATATAGGTCAAGGCCATTTGGAATTATTATTTTGAGCGGGGGATAGAGCACTAAGCAGCATCATTTACTACAAAGTGCTCTATCCCCCGCTCACATTCTTTTTAACTTTTTTTTAAAACTTTTTACAAAGGTGAAACATCACCATCAGAGTCGGAATCATTCTCATCACGAAATAGGTAGCGATGACAATACATAATTCTTCTGGCTACTAACGTCCTATCCATTGGACGATGAGGAGTGTCTTGTTCTTCTTCTTCTTCAATTTCCGACTCAGATGATGACTCTAACGTTTCGTAGGCGTGCAAGTCCATTTCATTATCCGTTAAACCAGCTTCGTCAGAGTCCGTTTCAATATCCATAATTTCTTCCTCCTCCTCTTCCTGGTCAACCGCAGGTAGTTGGTCCTCTGCTTCTATAACTTCTACAGGTATTACCTCCAGAATTGAAAGAATTCTGTCGCGATGGAACACGGTGTTGTCAAGTGGAGCCATGGTATGAAAGTGGTGTATCTATCCAATTGGTTTGCCCTTTTTATACCCCCACCAACTACACATTTTATGTGGGTCAAGGTCACGTAAAGATACCCTTTTAGCGGGGGATAGACCACTAAGCAGCATGCTAGTCCATTGCCGCAAAGTGATCTATCCCCCGCTCTATTCCGCAGACCACACTCAAGTCCAAGTCCACATCCAAGTCCACATCCATATGTTACACTTTATTATTACTGCCACCAAGTAATTGTCACTCGCACGTTTACTTGGTTTTGATAAAGGTACTGCACAAACTCCATATTGGTTGTTTGTTCGTTATACAAATGCATAATGAAATATGCAATCTTATCGATTGCGGCATTGTCCAACGGTTCGCAATTCACAAGTTCCAATGTGCCCTGGCTGTTCTTATCCTCTATAAGTTCCACCACTTCGTTGATGTCTTCTTCCAAGAGGATGAACTCAACACTGAAGCTCTCCATTGTTGTTGATAGTGTCTAGACAAATGCTTGACTAAATGCTTTATTCATCAGTCCTACATATATACCAATTTCCCCCTCCTATTACCCATTCCCCCTCTACCTTTATATGGGTCAAGGCCATCCAATAATACCCTTTGAGCGGGGGATAGACCACTAAGCAGCATGCTAGTCCATTGCCGCAAAGTGATCTATCCCCCGCTCTGTATTCCACACAAGTCCTAGTCTTTACACACACACACACATAAGCCCCCCAGTCTTTTACACTTACTCATATACTCTGTCCTCCCTGCCAATTAAGAGTTCCCCATGTTTGCCACTATTTTCAATTAACCTTTCCAAGTCCCAAAACACAATGTCCAAATTAACCAAGTTCGCTCGTCCAATTTGAAACACACTATTCCCCCCAAAGTCACTTGCTCTCACTTGTTGTCCTGTATACTGCTTCTTCTTCCACGCTACAATCACTACCCTACCTTCTTCAACAACCATTCTTTTAACATTATCATACACCTTCTTCAACATCCCTCTACAGTTTAAATAGTTTATGGTTACATACTCCCACTCCTTACCAATGATCAGTGATCCACTCATTTTCTAGCGTTCCACTGGAAGGTCCAAAGCAGAATGAAGTCGGGATGTACAGACCCCCTCTTTTATACCAGTTAACCGGTTGTCCTTCGTTTAAAGTGGGTCAAGGTCATTCAAAAGTACCCTTTGAGCGGGGGATAGACCACTAAGCAGCATGCTAGTCCATTGCCGCAAAGTAGTCTATCCCCCGCTCTGTATTCTACACACACACACACACACACATGTCCCTGTCTTTTCATTACATACCTAATATATATTCACTACGTTCATCGTCACTATCACTCATCACCGTTTCTACAAACTCCACCGGATTAAAGTTAAATTGTTTCAATTGTTCTTTTAAGTTTTCAATTTGTTGGTCCTTTACTTCTAAAACACTGTGAAGGTGTGATATGTAGTCCGCTGCCTCGTTGATGCTTGCTACTCTGGGATCGCCTAACTTCAAGCTGGGAACTACACCCTGCAGCCTGAAGTACGCCATACGCCTTTCTTGCTCCTGCCGTTGACCAGGACTGAGCAAGCCTTGCCCGTCTTGGCTCACCTCCAGCAAGGTCCGTAGCATCGGAGCTTTGCAAGCGTTTGCCCGAGCAACAGTTATGCTATGGAATGGTCGAGCAGGTCCACGAGTAGCAGGCAGGACATTGGCAGCACGCCTTCTTGAAGAAGAAGCCCGAGAAGTTTTGCAGTTGGAAGCCATGTTGAAGTGCGGTATTCAGCTAAGCGATACAAAGCAGAATAACCAAACTGCACATCAATACCCGTATATATACACTTATCAGTGGTGGGGGTACTAGCTAACCTTGGTAAAGTGGGTCAAGGCCATCCAAAAACATTACCAGAACGGGGGATAGATCACTAAGTGGCATGTTAGTCCATTGCCACAGAGTGATCTATCCCCCGCTCTGTATTTCACATTCACGCACACATTCATACATACACACAAGTCCCAGTCCAAGTCTTTACCCACACACCTATCCACTCTCATCCTCACTATCATCACTGTCCAACAGGCTTTCACACTTCCTAATTAGTTTTTCCCATTTACTCCGGATATGAAGTAGCTCACTGCGAGTATTCTCTAGCATTCTGTCCCTTTGCTCTATGACTTCGTCGTACCACTCGATGATGTTTGGTGGAGTCTGAGTTGATGCGTCCGTCGTGGTTGGTTGAGAAGCTCCGCTGCTCCGCAACTCCTTCCTCACAGGACCAAAGCCGGAGAATCGGACACGACTCCTTGACGAAGGCCCCGATCGGATTGGTCCAATGCTCGGGCTGGAGTTGGAGGCGGCCGGGCCAGAGGTAGAGGCTGGGACGTTCATAGCAGACATGGTGGTGTTCAGCTTCACGGTGTAAAGCAGAATGAGAGGACGGTTGATCACCACTCCTATATATACTCATTTTTAGTGGTGGGGATAACACGAGGGGGGGGGGGCAAAAGAAATTTTGCTTAGTCTTCCCGGTCATCAGTTTTACATACCTTTAGCACACCCATTATTTTGGTTTCTTCAATAACTTTACACACCTCAAACACCCAAGCAAACAGCTCATCTATGTTGTTATAATTAATTTTTGTCCAGTGTTCATACTTATGAGTTTGGTTGTTTATAATACATAGATAAAATGTAGACCCGTCTCGTCTTATACAATACTCAACTTCCATTCTATGCTGGTTTAGCACTTCCCAAGCATTGTGTTGATCTATCAAGAAGTCACCACCTTTGTAATTGTACCGTGACATGTTTACCACGGAGCACAGAAACAGACTGAAGCAAATGAACGGCTCATACAAGCTTAGTAAGAGCGTTAGAGTGGGGGTATCACGTGATACACAACATTAGTTGTAAGGTTAGCACTTTACTTTAAACAGTAATTTATATGGGTCAAGGTCATTCAAACTTTGAAAAATTTTTACCTCCAAACACTTGTAGCAAGCTACAAGTGTTTGGAGGTAAGTTTTTATTTGTTAAAGACTTTTTGTAACTTAGTCTTCACCCTCAAGGACACGGTTTGAGATTGTCCCAGTGACTTTACGTCACCGCCAGGTTAAAGTATTATACAAGTCTCGTGTGCAATTTTTTTTTTTTTTTTTTTTTTTTTTTTTTTTTTTTACCTGACTTGTATAATACCCCTCTCCCTTACTTTAAGAGGGTTAAGACTAAATTTGGAAAAATAATTTGGAAAAAGACTTTTAAATATTGTCCAACACACCCTAACAATTTTGAATTTTTTTTTTTAGTGGGCCCATGTCCTAGTCCATTTCCCACACGGTTTGGCATCCTTCCCTTCGTATTAGATAGGCTTTAGGGATGAAAAATTCTCTTTGTACCATCCGAGGTGGTACTTGCATTGTACAAAGGTGGCCATCACCTTTTACAACGATTTCTACTTTTTTATTACCTGCTCCATAGGTCTGACCAATAAAATAATATTTTTCATCAACCTTTAGCCTTCTAATATCCCGCGGTTGCGGGCCGTGGGGATGTCTTAACTTGAACGTTTTAGGCTTAATATAAAGAGTGTAGGGTTTGAATTGCCGAAATTTGACTGTACTTTTAAGGTGTCGTTGGCAGCGATCTCCTTCTGCACAGGCAAGATTCTGGCAACACAAAACCCCAAACTTACTTGACATCCAAGCGTAATCGCATTTCTTACCCTTGCCAGCAGGGGCTTTAACACGCTTACGTTTTTGTGTTGGACTCTTTAGTGGAGTGTCTTGGAGCTTCTCCGAATTAGGCTGGCTAGAAGGAATGGGGGTGGAAGTGGGTAGAAGGGGCAAAGATTGGTCAAGAGGAATGGAGCAAACAATTTTGGGTGGGGTAGGGGAACGTGTTAGGTCTATGGTGGGAAGTTCGGGGGAAAGGATGGATTTTTGAGGCGATTTGGATGGCAGGTCAATAGTGGGAAGTTCAGGGGAAAAGATGGATTTACGGGGCGGTTTGGTTGGTGTGGACGGCATGGGGGATATGGGTAAGGGACATTGGGATTTGGTATAGGATAAAATTTTCCGGGTTCTGCTGTAGGGAGTGATCCTCGACCTGGACGTCTCTTCAAAAACCGCAGACTCCGATCCTGAGTCCGATAGCAGAGAGAGTGCTGGAGACGCTACCGGGACTCGACCTGACGACTTGACGAGTTCTCCTGACGATGGCAGTGCACCAGCCTCTTCCACTGTCGGCGGCAATGGCGACAGGCTGGGCATTGAGGCGGGCTGTGGCGGCGGTGGCGGCGGCGGCGGCATCGTCAGGCAGCTCAGGATGTTCGCAGTCATCAGGTATTCCAGGATCGAAGTGGAGGATGATGAGGGTTGAGACGTGTCGGTCGAGGTTGAAGCTGGCGGGTAGTTTTTCAGCTTGAGACCCATTTTACCCATTTGAATGAATGAAGTAAATGAAAAAAGTAGATGTTAAGAAAGAAGTAAAGTGGTTATAAAAATCTCGAGAGTAAGGGAGTACCTGTCCGTATGGAAGCTTGGACCGGAATGAGAAGTGCGTACAGCCCGGGCGCCTTATATCCCCACCGGGGCTGCCACGCCCAGGATATCAGGGGTGGGGGTGGAGGGGGGGGGGGCTCGCACTTTTTGTCGGGGGGGGGGGGGGAAGGGGGGGGGTTCGCACTTTTTGTCGGGGGGGGGGGGGTTCGCACTATTTGTCGGGGGGGGGGGGGTTAATTTAACAAAATAAACCCCACTTGGGGCCTTTGTGTTGACATCGCTAAAGCCTCCTAAAAGACCCAACTATAGACAACTCCAACTTTGTGTGTTACTAATACCTAACTGTTCGATTTTTAAAAGACCTCAATTTATTTACTGTGTTGATAAGACCGGACTGTTAAAGATTTTAAAAACTTTTACTTATTTAGGTCAAGGTCATGAAAAAAATTTAAAAAAATTAAGCCCCACACCCCCATAGGGGGGTGTGGGGCACTTGGATTGTCATCGCTGTAGCCTCCGAAGAGACCCAACTATGACAACAAGGCAACATCCAATGTCGTGTACCCTTCGCCACGCAAGACTTGTAAACATTTACTGCATTGTCTTTTCAGTAGCTAACAAAGATTCATTTACATAATTTTGAGTTTCCAGAAGGAAACAAACTGAGGACACCCTAGTGGCTTACGTCCTCGGTCCGAGTGCAGAGGCCGCCACAACCTTTTGCTTGCCAGCGTACAAATGGACATGCTCCCAAATGCCATCCGCAACCTTTTGCATGCCTGGCAGGAGCCTACCAATTATTAAAAGTGGCTTTACACGGGGGCCTACTCCCGTTCCCTGACGTTACAATTTACTTTGAGCATTGAAAAAGCTCAAGGGGGGATTGCTAAAACAAGCGTATACACTTTAGAAACATATAACACACTTACAACACACAATTGAGCTCAACGTAGTCAATGCTGGAACAAGCACATACACATTAAACACATATAACAAACAAGACACAAAGGATAAAAGACACACAGGAGACATAGGGTACAAGTAAAACACTCTCATATAAAACAATTCGCAATACCCAAACGCAAGCGCAATATCTTACAACTAATACAAGTCTTAAAGTTAGAGTAGACTTCGCTAAACACTGAAGGCGCCATTCAATGTTTAGTGATGCCTATGGCGGTCCGTCCCGATCGTTCACGTTCAACGCGCGGGAGCGGACTGCGAGCCGGCTCTGGCTGGGCCCCCTTATATCCCCGCCGGGGCTGCCACGCCCAGGATATCAGGGGTGGGGGAGGGGGGGGGGCTCGCACTTTTTGTCGGGGGGGGGGCTCGCACTTTTTGTCGGGGGGGGGGGGGGCTCGCACTTTTTGTCGGGGGGGGGGGGGGGTTGAGGTAAGTTAAGTGGGTCAAGGTCACCCACAACACTTGTACTCTAAGTGTTGGCTATACCCCCACCACAACTGGGTCCCTAGGCTGCACAACACCGCTTCGCCAGTATGTCTCCGGCTTCCATGCGGTGCGTCTCGCTGTTCTCTAGCTCTCTATATGTAAGTAATTTTACAAGTTCTGAATGTAGGTCACTACACTTTAACTCTGGGACGATATCGACTTGTAGTATTTCAGTGTTTTGACTCAAGGTCATCGCACTTTAACTCTAGCACATCGGTTATCGTACCAGAGGTGCTCAATACCCTAACTTGTAATGTTTAGGGTGGCGTTTGCACGCCACGTGGTATCGCCATGAGTGTCCAGTCCAAGTTTTAAGTTAAATTAATTTTACTGTAATCTTTTCCATTTCCGCTTCGTTTTGCCAAAGTATAAGGTGTCGCTTAATAAAGTGGTATTTCTCTAAAGTTATAGGAGATTGCAGGGATACAATTAGTTTATTTAGGAGACTCTTCATCTTGGAGTTTAACACAATTTCCACTTTGACTTTGCTTCCTCGGCTCTCACAGCCTAAGCTGTACAGAAATGTTTCTTCTAGTGCCAACTCGGGCCAAGAGAACAGTGTGTTGACTGTAGGACAGCTCATGGTGAAGTGATGCGATACTCCAGCGTACCACCTCACCTTCCCCCACCACTGTGACCTTCCCCCACTCCTGCTGTTTCCCCCATCTCTTTTCCCTTGACTCATGCGCTACAAGCAGTCTCTCAGTATTGTGCGGACTTTTGTGAGGGGAAGCCATGTCGCGGGACGCTTTAGGTAAGAAACTTAGCCGTGTTAAGACTTTATTAGTTGCTCACTGTCCACCACTCAAAGTTAAGAAGGTTTCGACTTTAGCTAAGTGGCGCAAACTGTTGCGTGGACACCCTAGGTTTTATACCAAACAGACTAATGTCAGTTTTACTGATGAAGATTTGTTTAAAATATTGGATGAAATGACTTTTCCTTGCAAAATTCAGTTAGTTACTCCCATTCCTGACAGTTTAGAGTCTTAGTCTCTCAAGCCGATATACCTAGCGTACACAGAGCCTGACAGTCAGTCACTCGGTGGCTGTCGTGGGGTGCGCATCGGTGTCGGCGCTCCGTTGTTAGGTTTTCAAGGTCACAGTAATATCAAATTGTTGGTGTTGTGCTGGTTCAAGGTCACCTGAGGGATAACCGATTGCCCATTTAGGCAGGGTCATGTCAGAAACTCAAGTTTAACTTGGCACTTTTGCCGTTTCTCGTCGAAAATTCGCTCCAAGTGGTCAAGGTCACGGGGACTCTGACTGAAACTCGGAGCGTAGTGCGAGAAGCGGCAAAAGTGCCAAAAAATTTTAAGTTTCGGCGTGACCTTGACCTCAGTGGCGTCGGTGACGTCATTTTGATGACGTAAGGGGTGATGACGTCATCAGCACGTCATTTCTGTGACGTCATGGGTGTGACGTCATAGAAATGACGTCATTAGTGATGACGTCATCGATGACGCAATCGATGACGTCATCGATGACGTCATCGGTGAGGTCATTGACCTCGATGACGTCATCCCTCAGGTGACCTTGAACTGAGCCAGCACCAACAATTTGACACTACTGCTCAAAAGCTATAAATATAACTATACTTACCTGCTAGCGCCATTGTCATGATGTACAATGCACCCAGCGTACTTGACTTTAAGTTTATATGCGTTTTATTGCATCTTATCATCGAGTGATATAGCTGATGTTTACAATTGATACAGAATTTGTTTCTTACTTGTTAGAGGTCGTAGTACTGTTCTATACCACCGTTATAGTTTTTGATTTTACACTATAATTTGTATTGTACTATACTAATGTTTTTTCTGTCTGTTACAACATTACAGATAATGTTCAACCGGTTACATAAGATACAGCTTATTAGTCAGTCAAACTTTATGTTTTAACCTGAGTCGCGAATGTGACGCAATTCTTATCAGTTGTAAAGTGCCTCATAAGTTTTTTATATAGAAGGCTACAATTATACGGTTGCTTGATTCAATAGAGACAAATAGTGTTGAAACTAAACGCCTATATGGTTAAATGGTTTAACTGTTATGTTGAAAGGAATTTTAAACAAAGTTATGTTTTTTATTAGAGTGTTAAATATCATAATTTTTTGGGTTGTGCAAAAAATCTGATTTGTCATACATCTTACAATCAAACAGCGAATGTAGAGGTCATGTATATAGTTCATATCACAAAGTTTTACTTTTGACAGAAATCAGAAATATTTATTTCGTGAAGTAACATTGTGCTACATTAAATATTCGTATATCACTAGATATAAACATGATATAATATATCAGTATACAAATGTGTTATACATTATAAAAATAATATATAATTCAATATTTTCAACTGAAAGGAGAAACCAACAATTTCTCAAATTGGTGCACTCCCACAGCAATTCATCGACGGAGGAGGGTCACCTTGTCACCTTTCAAGCAAAATAAATTTAATTTCTTTTTCAAAAACAGAATCACTGTTAATGCATTTTAGGTGACGATCCAGAGTATTATAAAGCCGGAGAGTAGAATAATGAATACCCTTTTCCAAACCCTTGGATGACCCTTGAGAAGATCGATCCCACAAGATTCACATTGAAAATTCCTTGTCCATTGGAGTGGAGTTGTTTTAACAATCATTTAAACTAGCTAAGAAACTTCTCATAGCACTTTAAACAATAATACAAATTTTAGTATAATTTGGTATGTGTTGTTTTCGAGAGAAAAATCAGGCCAAGATTGGCATTTTGGTGCATCTTGGTTTACTGTATAGAGCAAAGTACACAGGTGATTCGAGTTGCTAACAAAATGGACACCGTCCATAATGGAAAAAAGGGATTATTGGAATTATTGTTGTTTTATTGGAATTAACCTCAGGTCAAGCCGTTATCTTGTGATAAGCGGGCAAAGTAGGGAAATGAGATTCACACACAAACAACAAAAACAGACAAACATACAAACACACGTAAATGGCGTAGTGATAGCAGTGTTAGGAATGTCCTCCGGGTTGACAAGAATTTGGTTTAGTGACTAGTTCATCCACAAAGACCATCCTCATAATTAGACCAATTCGTACGTATGATGTCAAAATTGTGGTTCGGACCCCACGTTAAACTGTAGGTCCCTAGATACCATTGGCTGTTGGGCTATGAATTAACAGTCCTGTCTAAAAAGAATGTCGGCCTTAGTCAGTAACAAGACTACAAGATCGCGCCACAATCATCCTACATTCATCTCTGATTCATACTTGGCTTTAAACTACCTATTGAGTTAGGTCGCCATTTCAGTAAAGATGATAAAGAAGAAGAAGAAGGTTGTAAGCACGTACCAGATCAATGACAGAGAAAACTGTACAGCCTCGAAGACTACTAGCGAAATCGTGAATGTGACGAACGGGATAGGTGTCTGGAATTGTCCGGGCGTTTAAGGCACGGTAGACTCCACAAGGTCACCAGCCGTTCGTTTTCTTGGGCACTATATGGAGTGGTGAATACTGGTGATGGCCATGGCGGGTGATAATCCGACCGGCGGGCGGTCCCATCCTGTAACATGGCGTCGAATTCTTGTTTGGCAATCTTGAGACGATCAGGGACAAGACGTCGAGGACGCGATGAGACGGGTGGTCCTGGGGTCGTTCGGATAAAATGTACAGTAGAATGTCGTACATCTCGTGGGACTCCTGTTAGTCTTGTGAGCTCTGGGAATTCCACTAATATTTTGTTAGCTGTCTGGCGACGTTATAAATATGTTGATAGATAGATAGATAAAGAGATAGATAGATAGATAGATAAAGAGATAGATAGATATATAGATAGATAGATAGATAGATAGATAGATAGATAGATAGATAGATAGATAGATAGATAGATAGATAAAGAGATATATAGATAGATAAAGAGATAGATAGATAGATAGATATATAGATAGATGGATAGATAGATAGATAGATACATCTAACAGCTTACGTTTTGTTTGGTCCATCAGATTTCAAAAATCTGATTAATTACATGTCAATAAATTGCATTACCAATAAATTAAATTTCAATTTGCTCATTTTACGAGTATCCATTCTCATCTTCAGTTGTCAGCTGAGTTTATTAAAATTATACACCAAATGAACCAACAAATTAAATTTTTTATCTTACGAAAAAGTAAGTTTTAGAACAGCTTTTTAATTTGTAATTTAAGAGTCAACTTCACATTTTTGCCAGTAGCCCATTGTTGCGCAGTCGGCAATGTTAACCATACGGCTTTTAATGCACAACATGGTATTATATTCCCCTGTTTCGGACGCCGGTTTTCAACCGATTTTCTTTAAACTTGGTAAGTGTTTAGTTGAATAGTTATATTAGGTCCCTCATACCTCGAAATTTTGAAAATTTTACAAATATTACTCTCTGTGACGTCGCAAAGTATCTCGATTTTCCTTAGTAATATTTGTTAAATTTGCAAAATTTTGAGGTATGAGGGGGCCTAATATAGCTATTTAACTAAACACTAACCAAATTTACAGAAAATCGGTTGAAAAACGGCGTCCGAATACAATTTTTTGCAATAAAAGCCGTATGGTTAACATTGCCGATTGCGCAACAATGTGCTACTGGCTCAAAGGTAAAGATGGCTCTTAAGATTACATTATAACAATGAATTTTCCAAATTAGACATAATCCAAAAATATCGTTACCCTTATGACATAAGGTCTTTTGAAAGTTTTTACTTAACTCTTCCATCAGTTTTCGAGTCCATGAAACAAATAAACAAAATCATGGCTCGATTTAAGAGTATTGTGGGACGATGGAGTGATGGAGCGACGTGCGCCAGATAGATCCGTTTAGGGCAATCAACATAATGGCCGCCGCCGCCGCCGCCGCCTGCCATAAACAGCATCAGCCATTTGTCCCTTTGATCTGCTATCTGGCAATCGTCTCTCATACATCCACATTGTACTCATTTGCCACTTTCCACAAACGAAAGTATTTTGCAGATGCTTCGTCATCTATTGTGTTATAGTCTTTAATCAATATTTTACTTTAAACACAATGGTCAAAATAAAAAACAACTATATTGAACAAATTTTTCAGAGAAATAAATTATGATTATGATTTATTATGATTAAATTTATTTTAAATAATCTTACAATAAAAGTTTCGTTGTGATATTTAACCAAAAACGTTTGAAATTGTGTTCTCTTGTTTACATAGCTTTTCTAGATTATTTTCAATAAGGGATTCTGAAAGAAAAACTTATCTTCGTGTGGTATGGTCATATTGTATGTAGTTAATAAATCTGCCGTTGTTAATAAATCCAAAGTTATAATGAATTTCAAAGATACTGTTAACTTCCCTCTTTTTTTAACAGCCATACTAATCGAGCCCTCTGAGTCATTGCGCTATCTCTTACAACGACAGGAAATAAAGGGAGCCTGTATATTTTCACTCATGTCTCAGTTTCCGCCACAGACGTATATTTCTTCACTTCTCGGCGCCGACCCGCTCTTGTGTCTAATATAAACAATGTTTCTCAGCTCCCAGATATGCATAGATATTCTTTATAAAAGATTCAGTAATCGAACAAATTTATGAGACTGCAAAGATTGTTTTCTACAAGCAGTAATATTTTATCAAATTTATGACATAAATTACAGGCACATTTGACCACATTCACGATTTCTCCATATTGAAACTTAGAATAACTCGTTTTCAACAAAAATAACCCTAATTATTAGGTCATAGAAGGACTTAAAAAAAATGATTATATAGCTTTAATAAATACTTACTACCCAGACAATGGTGTTTGTAACTTAATTTTTTATAAGAAAATAAAACCCACGACTTCGTGTGGTTACTGTTTTATATATTAGGCTACTAAACGTTATTAAATTTGGCAACAATGGCTATAAGCAAGCTAACCTAACTAACAAAATCATCTAGGTTGTTCCACGGAACGAGGCTTTAAGCAGACAATGGTGACTGAACACAATGGAGTTATGTGATAACCAACCCTGACTGCCGCCTTCGTGTAGGCTTTCAACTCGTTCGCAACAAACTATGATGTAGCTTATGGCTTATACACTAAATTAAAGGTACTCTATCAATGTATAATTTACTTATGCATTTTAATTAATCTATAATGTTAAATACTTGAATAACAGACAAATTATTTTTAACGCAGTCACATAAACTGACTGGATGATTTATTAAAGAATGTATCCTGTACGAAAAATCTTATGTGAGTAAAGCGAAAATTAATAGAAGTACAGAAATATATGAATAGAAATAAAAAATTAAATATGTTGCCTGAAGAATGTTCTTTATTTTTATGGCATAGTATAAACTGAAATTTTTGAAAATAAACATTATAAATAATAGATCTTTCAGTCATGAATTCCTATAAAAATGTCGATGGATTTAAAACTAAAGTTAATTAGAGCAAATTTGAGGTTTTTAAATAATTTTTTTTTGTTTTGCGTCAACCAAGAAACAACAAATAAAATTATGGGAATACAATTCATTGATATTCTTTAAAAGTGTTCACACATTAGTGGTCCGATTTACTGCACTTCAAATTAATTAGACTTTTGGTTCGATCATAAGCTTAAATCGTTGGTCAAATCGAAGGCAATAAAATTGGAAACAACTAAAAGCCCCCTATGGTTTGTGAAAATACTGTATTGAGCTTTTTGGCACAATTTGGGTCAAAAGAACCCCTATAATGGAATTCATGTCAATTTGAACGGATAGTACATAAAGGTTGGGCCTCTTAATTAAAACTACTGAGATAATTTGGTAATGTGCCAAGTATAATTAAAACAAAGCTAAATCTATTCGATACTTAGATACATTTTAGACTATATAATACTTGAAAAATGATATAATTAATTACATAAATAATACAAAATTAAAAACTTATATCTATGGTTACAAAAACAGTTTGTGAAATAAAGACAAAAATTTTTTTTTTCTTTTTTTGCAAAGAATTGCAGTGCATAGAACGATTTTACTATGCCCTGTTCAAAATTAATGTGCGGTAGAAGGACAAATTTTGATATCCCACCACGTAGAGCAGAGGCTGATGTAAACCCCCCTCCCCCCCCCCCCCCGTGAGAATTTTCGACATATACATTTTTGTGTTTGTATTGACTACTTTATGGTTTTAGGTGTTTGCCACTTAAAAATTACAGCATATCCTGAAAAATACTAAAAAACTATGAAAAATAAAAAATCTACTATCATTATTAAAATAATTCAGTTTCAAAAATCTGTTGACAGAAAAACCTAACCTAAAACCTAAGCAGCATAGGTCAAGTTTGGTATCAAATTAAAGGTCCCAATTAGCAGAGTACAATGCCGCAAACTAGACTTCAAATGGATGACCGAGACGGAAATGGCAGGCAAACAAAGTTTCCATTAAAATGATGGGTATATATAAAACTTAAAAATGCAATAACTTTCTTTATACTCAACCTTTTGACGTCCAGTTTGTGGCTTTTTACTCCAAATTCAAAGACGTTTAAAAAGCTTTAATTTAAACACCCTCTATGGGATGTCCCCCTTGGAAGTCTTACAGAAGTCTGCTGTAGCCTTTGTCAAATCATACATCATCTTAAACGTCTTTGCATTTGGAGTAATAAGCCACAAACCCGACGTTAAAAGGTTGGGTATAAAGAAAGTTATTGCATTTTAAAGTTTTACCCATATATTTTAATGGAAAATTTGTTTGCCTGCCATTTCCGTTTCGGTCATACATTTGAAGTCTAGTTTGCGGCATTATTCTCTGCTATGTGGGACCTTTGATTTGATACCAAACTCGACCCATGCTGCCGTTTAAAAATGTTGTGTGACTCCTCGTGGGCCATCTTTTCTTGGTTTCCTGGAATATGCTATAATTTTAAAAATTCAAACAACTGAATTCTTAATCAGGTAGGTAGTACCAACAAAAAAAAGTATAAGTCATAAATTCCCAAATGGGGGGAGGGTTTCATATTGGCGGCTCATGGTCTAACGGGAACGATTCCATTGCTCCCTATAATTAGCATATTTTTGTCATAATCAGCTGTTATACCAGGTGTTCAGCCTAAAGTGTTACAATAGCTAACTATTTTATTCTATGTCTGACGGTTAACTTCTTATGGGGGACCCCCATTACTTTTTTATGATGCTTTCAGGGGTGTATTACAATTTTCAAAATTCCCTGGCATTTTTCCAATATTGCGGCAGGTTTGAAATTTCTTATGGAACACCCTAACCCTACATTTTATGGTGTTTTTGAAATTTTCATGTAATTTTAAGACTTTTTAATACTTTGCCATTTTCTCTAAGCCTAACTGTTAGGGAGCCAGAGGCCACTAAAGTTCATTTTTAGTTCCATAAGAATAACATTGGGCACACTTTATCTGCCCATATTTCTGAAACCATTGATTAAAATAAAAAATACTCAAGAATAAAAATGTATTGATGTTTTAAGAAATTTTTTTCATAATAACAAAAAAAATTGGAAAATTTTGTTTTTTGCCCGCCATATTGCGTAATTTATGCGTAAATGCAAATTTTTTTGGAGTAAAATATTTTTAAAACATCAATTTAAGACATTTTTATTCTGGAGTATTTTTTATTTTAATCAATGGTTTCACAGATATGGGCAGATAAAGTTTGCCCCGTGTTATTCTTATGGAACTAAAAATGAACTATAATTGCCTCTAGCTGCTTAACCGTTAGGTTTAGAGAAAAGTAGCAAAGTATAAAAAAGTCTTTAAATTACATGGAAATTTCAAAAACACCATATAATGTAGTTTGTTCCATAAGAAATTTTATAATTGGCCGCCATATTGGAAAAATGGCGGGAAATTACGAAAATTGAAATACACCGCTGAAAGCAACATAAAAAAGTAATGGGGGTCCTCCATAAGAAGTTAACCGTCAGACATGTAGAATAAAATAGTTAGCTATTGTAACAGTTTAGGCTGGACACCCGGTATAAATTTTTATCTTGAAGTTCACTGCCCATAAAAGCACTGTATTAATGTTCAAGCATTCATGATTGGTTTGAATTTTACTAGCGAGAGGAACGAAAAAATTAGGGAGATTGAAATCCGCAATTTAACAGAACATTAATGTCGTGCGAACTGTAAAACGTTGCACTTTATGTGACATACATGAAATACAAGTGACATGTGGTAGGTAAATCAGTTCTAACACTGTTCCTTTTTTTTCAAACTTTATTTTATTTACAAATCTGCTCACAGTGTTGAACATTAGTTAAATCTCAGAAACAACAAAATCATGAGTTAAAAGCTATAAATTGACAGACTTTGGGGCACTTTCAGTATTTCGGTGTGTAACCCACACTAATCATTTGGTAAATTCATTAAGCTATTCAAACTAAATAAAATAACATATTATTCTGTTCTATTACCAAGATTATCAGGAGGTTGCGTTTATAAAGTAACAACTCACCTTAACATAAAACCAAACATTAATATAACCATTAACACAAACCATTAACACAAAATCTTTTGTTAACTTACACAAAAGAAGAACAAAATAAATAATTTACTTAACACTATCTTGTAACACTATCTTATAGCCAAATCTAAAGTGTGAAATGTTTTAAGTCTGTAAGTAGCAGTACTGTTGTAAAAATAAAATTAAATAAAGATATATATTGTGTTCGTTAACATGATTACTATCGAACGGAACCTTCGACTTTGATGAAATTTGGTCCAAAATTCATTAGGGTAAGTTCGAAAACCAGAGTGATCGGACCATGGGAGCGGGACTTAACGAGTTTCCAAAAAGGTCAAAAATGGGTTTTTGGCATTTTAGGAGCTCAATTTCCTAAATTCAACAATTTTAACTTATACCATTCCAAAGAGATTCAAAAACTAACAAGTATCTTGAATTTTTAACCTGGTTTAACACATGACGGATGTAATTTAAAATATGTTTTCATGTTATTCTTAAGAGGAATTAACAAATCCCTCTATCTCACTTATTTAATGACATAACTGTTTAAATTTGGTATGCACATTCACTGGGTAGAGTGTAACTTATATTTGCGTACAACACCCACATGGCGGCAAACCTACGTATTCACCTCCATGGGGTTTACAAGAATAAAAGAAACCATAATTAATAAAGTTAAGCATGTACCTGCGTGGAAACGTATTGCCGTCAATTTGCTTACCACAACCCCAGCAAACCATCTTCATTACCAAAAGTAAAATAAAAATAACAAATTCCATAGGAAATTCGCTGAGTACGCAGGTCTGATGTGTTTTTTCTTAACTCCGGTTATTCTTTTTTGCTATTCTAACAGCGAAGGTTAATTGCGGTTTATCATAATAAAAAGTGGGTTGTGTAATGTGACTACAACCGGAGATGACGGCGTTCAGCGAGGCGCATCGGTGGATTGCAGAGTGAGGAATTAGGAAGGGAATGCGCAACACTGACCGACACACTGTTGGGTAATGTGACTGATAACATATAAAACCCAGCCGGCACAATGTTCCTCACACACATCTCCACCTTCCATCAGACATGAAGTGTCTTCTGGTGCTCCTACTGGTGGCCGCTGTCTGCGCCAAGGAGAAGACGACGGGAGACAAGAAACACGACAAGAGAGGGATAGAGGACTTTGGAGTACACGAGTTCAGCAGTGGAGGCTTCGGAGGGCATGACTTTGGAGGCGGAGATTATAGCGGCCATGACTTTGGAAGTCATCACGACTTTGGAGGACATGGTCACCATCACCACCACGAGGTGAAGACCATTACGATACAGAAGGAGGTGAAAGTGCCGTACCCGGTCCACGTGGAGAAGAAGGTGCCGTACCCTGTCAAGGTGCACGTCGAGAGGCCGGTACCCTACCCTGTGGAGAAACCTTACCCGGTGACTGTGGAGAAGAAAGTGCCTTACCCGGTCAAGGAGTACATCCCTAAACCTTACCCTGTCGAGAAGAAGATCCCCTACCCCGTGAAGGTACCTGTAGAGAGACCGGTCCCCGTGCATATCCCCAAGAGTAGGGGGACTTGGCCGGCTGTCCGCCTGCTGGTTGAGCCGGTGGGGCCGGTGGAGCCCCCCCCCCCCCCCGAGACCACCCAAGTTGCGGAGCCCCCCCCCCCCCGAGACCACCCAAGTTGCGGAGCCCCCCCCCCCCCGAGACCACCCAAGTTGCGGAGCCCCCCCCCCCCCGAGACCACCCAAGTTGCGGAGCCCCCCCCCCGAGACCACCCAAGTTGCGGAGCCCCCCCCCCCTAATTAGTAGAGTTTTTTTTTTTTTTTTTTTTTTTACAAAATATTAACTTAAAACTAAAAGGATTGGGTTCAACAGCACGTTTAATCATCATATTCGTTATATTCTTCATGTTTCTCAGTCTTCACCTCCGTCTGGATAGTACCTCCACTCTTTAGCTCATTCTCGGCGGCTTCAAGTTGTTGGGTAATCGCCATCTGGCATTGAAGTTCAAAATCATCTCGCGGTACAGAACCGCAAATATCCATCTGAGCTAACCAGAGTCGCCTGAGGTTCCTTTCCTTTTCCTCGACAGCTTCGACGGCCGCATGTAACTCCTCCTCTGTAATAGAGGAGTTCCACAAATGCTGTTCATCGGTTTTGTCGACAACCTTCTTCTCGGACTCCATAGTGCTATCTGACCAAAATCTGTGGCCGCAGCAGGTAGGAGTGGGGGAGCAGGACGTTATTTTCCCGCCAGGTAATACAAACTCTAGACCACCCACGGTGTAAAGGTACCGACCCTCGGCCAGGTGCGACATTCCTTAGATAGGGGAGCCGGTACAATAGGCCGACCACACCCCTGCGTGGGAGCGTCCGCCCGGCGACGTTACACAATAGCGCGTCTTATATTACCCGTCACCCCACGCAGCTGCGCGTCCCTTCACCGACCGTCACCTCACAGTCGTTATATAACCAAACCGAGCGTCGGCCATTTTCTACACTCCCCGGCATCAGTAGTTGCCTAGCTGCCGTAGTGACCGGACGTTCCTGCACTTCGTTCCGCTTGCGCCTCTGTCTACGCCAGTGTCTTCTTTGGATACTTCTTACTTCAAATGTAAGTATTATTTCTAATTTACAATAACTAGTTATAATTAAATATAGTTTTACTTTTTATTAGATTTCAGTAAATTTTGACTTTGTCAAGAAACTCAAAGTGTACGATGATAATATTTTTCACTGCTTCATACACAAAATGTGAAACATATTCAAATAAATACTTTTAATTTTACTAAACTATTCAAAATAGTAGTTAGCTTTTTATCCCACATAGACTATGAATTGTAGCCCAACTCTTTAAACATCTTGTTACATTCTATCATATTGAACATAAATTATAAATCCATTATTCAGTCTCTGTAACACATTTTATTTTTATTTATTTATTTATTTATTTATTATTATTTTTTTTTTTTTATAATTTTACATTTGTCTATAAAGTGAAAGAGTAGGTTGGTTATAGTTTTACACTACATCATACACAAAATGGTAACCATATGTGAAAAAATATTTTTTTTTTTAATTTTTTAAAACTTTTAAAATAGTAGATTGGTTTGGTCACTTATAGACTCGTAGCTCAAATAGTTTAAACATCTACCTGATTTGTTCATATTGCATGTAAATTTTAACAAAGATATTAAGTTTCTGTAACGTAAGCTGTATTAAGTTTCTGTAACGAATGTACGTCAGTAACATTTTATGAGACTTTATATTCAAGTAAACTGTTTATTCGATATTAGAGCAGTTTAAAGACTTAGTTTAGAACTTAAACCTTTATTACTATTTATTTCATGTATACTTAGTAGAGTGAATGCATAAATGGATTTCTTGTGACTGTTGGATTAACTCTGAGAATTACAACAAATTTCTTATGCGCAGCGTTATTTGCTTACAGATCATCATGAACAACGTTGACCGTCGTTTTGCCTGCGTCCAGTGCGGCCAAGCATTCACCGAGAGGCGAAATGTCTTACGCCACGTCCGTGCAGTACACCGTGGAGCTAACCTCCCGTGCACGGAGTGTGACGAGACGTTCTCGAGGGAGGACGCTCTGCGCCGCCACATCACCAGGAAACATCGACCTCAGCCAGCGATGAACCCAGCATTTAGACCGGGTCAGTATTTTAAACATTATTTATATTCACTAAATAGTCATATGTCTGAAATTCCACTCTCTTTCGTAGTTTTCATAATGATGAGAAAGAAATCCAATTTAGCATCTGATCCACCGTATCTCAGCTAACTTTTTTGTTTCAAATTTAGCTCAACACTTTGTTGTGAACCAACATATCTAACGCTAATCACTATTCTCACTTAAAAGTTCTGTAGCATTCGAACTATTGATGTACTGTGATCAAAGTTCTATACCTTTTACTATGTTTATACGAATAATATAAAATATTCTAATCATGTATGTGCTATTCTTTACAGACTTCGTGCCCACACCGAGTCCGGCGGAACCACGACCCGGCCCCTCTTCTGCTCCTGTCATTGAGCCGAGGCCCGGACCATCCTCCGCTCCTGTCATTGAGCCGAGGCCCGGTCCATCCTCCGCTCCTGTCATTGAGCCGAGGCCCGGACCATCCTCCGCTCCTGTCATTGAGCCGAGGCCCGGACCATCCTCCGCTCCTGTCTTTGAGCCGAGGCCCGGTCCCTCCTCCGCTCCCGACGTCGAGCCGAGACCGGGTCCGTCCAATGCTCCGGAACTCATTCAAGCCCCAGAGCCTACTGGAGTTCCCACAACAGGTATGTACTTATCCATTACTTTAAACTATTAATTTACAAACTTACCTCAAATGTAAATATTTATTCAGATATTTCATCCACACTAAATGGGCCACACTGTCAAAGAGTTCTATTGTAAAGACTAATCAATTTAATGTTAAATGAATCTCAGTCACAATGTGTAGACGTTCAGAGAAATATTTTAACTTTTATAAATTATAACTTTAAATGTTTTCCAATACAAAATAACTATATTAAACATTGAACTTAAACTTTCATATTGTTTTGAAAACTGAATCTTTTCAGATTGAGCATGATAATTATACATGGGACTACAGCATTTTGTGTTATTTCAGGCCATACGTGCGGCGGGTGTGGCAAAAGCTTCACGAGGAAGTCCAATGTGCAGGTCCACGCCCGCAAACACTGTAAAGCCCTCCGTGCGGAACGCCAGCCTGAGCAGACCATCGGAGTCCAGCCACCTTCGCCTGCCCCCTCGTCGCCAGCATCAGTGGCAACATCGAGCGAAGACGACGAGGCGCCTGTGATCCCCGGCGACTTAGCTCCTGCAGGTTTCGAGGAGGTCGAGACAGCGTTCCGTGGGCGGCTTAAAACCTACCGCCTGGCAGAGCCCGTGGACGAGTCAGTTACCCTGCAGGAGTTTCTACTGTCTCTCAGGACACAGGTAATTACACTCATGCGACAGATATTACGTAACACTCATGCCATCAAAGTTAACATCTGGGTCGAATGCGAATTTGTAAATATTCATGGCGAGACTTGTAGGCGGGCCTTTAAGACAAAGAATGTCGAGATCTTCCACACAAGTGACGTTGATGAAATTTGTCAGGAGTTCATCAACAAAATCTTGTTGGAGAAAGAGACTTGTGAAATGAAGGGCTCAGGATGGAGTTTTGTTAGGGTTTTAGATATGGAAGTGAGAGTCAATGTCTACAGCCCTATCAGAGGTAGCTCCTTCATCCTCCTTCCTCAAGACATCGCCATGAAAAGAGCCGTGGTTAATGTGTATAACGTTGCGGATGAGCGTTGTTTCGAGTATGCTATCCTTACTAAATTCGTTGAAAATGTTCGTCGTGACCGGCTTACTGCTAACCACTTTACGGCAGAGGTCAGGACACGAGCAAACCTAAATTTTGATGGTTTGGAATTTCCAGTAAGGTTAGACAAGATTCGCACGTTTGAACGCAACAACCCCGGCGTAAGCATAAATGTGTACGGTCTGGACAAAAAGAAGCAGAAGAAACACCAAAATAAAGAAGAACACTATGTCTTCCCACTTCGCGTCGTGGATCAAGAGCTACCGAACCACTTCGATCTGCTATTCCTAACCGATGAACGAACCACCCACTACGCATACATCTTTGACTTTGAGAGGCTAGTTGCCAGTCAAATTACACGCCGTGCACATCGATTGTTTATGTGCAAGAGATGCTTCGCGCATTTTGACAACCGACCAAACAAACTGGGTCTCACAGGAGAGCAGCGGTTAGAAGAACACAGGCGCTACTGCTCCAAAAACGCGCCATTGAGAACCGATGTTGCGGAAGAAGAGCACATCATGTTCAATCGGCCCGAGCGTACAAAGAGAAGCCGATTTACAATCTATGCCGACTTTGAGAGTATGCTCGTACCCTTTGAGGCCGAAAGGCCAATTCATCCCGCACCAACTGTTCGACCGCCTGCTTGGGACCCAGCAACTAATCGAACGATTGGCCAACAGCGCGTGGGTGGTTTACCAAACAATGTTAGGAATGTCCACAGACCGTACGCTTATGCGTATTACATTCGCGACGACCTAAGAACAGCCGACGAGGGAGACTGCGATGATGATGACCAGGATTCCAACACCTTCTCCAAGCTGCGGATGTACAGAGGCGAGGATGCTGCGCAGCATTTTATCAACGCTGTACGGGATGACGTACGGAAGATTGGCGACATCCTTTACGGCCAGCGCATGCCCGAAGACCCACCTCAGTTGACAGAGCAGGAAGAACTTCAATTCCGACGTGCCACTGTCTGTCACATCTGTAAACGGGAATTCGGCCCTAACGATGGTGAAGATAAGATGAAAGTTAGGGATCACCAACACTCGCCTCCGTACAACTACAGAGGAGCTGCTCATCGTTCGTGCAACCTCCGCTACAGGGAACAGGAGACCGTCAATATGTATTTCCATAACTTGTCAAACTACGACGCCCACTTCATCGTGCGTGAGTTAGGCGTGGACAAGGGAGACGTTGAGGTACTCGCCAACACCGAGGAGAAGTACATAACTTTCTCGAAGCGCTTCAAATATCCGGGCGCGGGCCGGCGGAACAGTATTAAATTACAATTCGTTGATTCGTACCGTCTCATGTCTAAGGCGTTAGGTACATTAGCGTCGCTTCTGCCGGCCAACAAAATGCACCTCACGCGCGCCCGGCACCAAGACCAAGAAGACTTTGATTTGCTTCGAAGGAAGGGAATCTTCCCCTACGAGTACGTCACGTCTATGGAGGTACTTAATGATGATCACCTGCCACCTAAAGATGTCTTCGGAGAAAATGTTTCCGACGAGGATTACGCACACGCCCAACGCGTATGGGATAAGTTTAGTTGTACATCCCTCGGGCAGTACGCAGAAATATATCTGATGACCGATGTTCTGCTACTTGCCGACGTCTTCGAGGGATTCAGAGAAATGTGCATGACGCACTACAACTTGGATCCTGCACATTATCTGACGCTACCTTCATACGCGTGGGACGTAATGCTTCTCAAGACTGGAGTGGTGCTCGATACCTTGCGAGATGTCGACATGTACTTGTTCTTCGAGAAGGGCATCCGAGGTGGACTGACCCAATGCGTCACCAGGCACGTTGTCGCCAACAACAAATACACAAGAGCGGAAGATGGTGGCAACCGAGACGGCCAGGGCGCATCGACAAGTGGAGGTGTCGTAGAATACGACGATGATACATTTTTAATGTATTATGACGCAAATAACCTCTACGGATGGGCCATGTCAGAACCACTCCCCTACAAAGATTTTGAGTGGCTGTCGCAGCAGGAAATCGACGACTTGAACATCATGGACATACCGGCAGACGGTGAGTATGGATACGTTTTGGAGGTTGATCTGGAGTACCCAAGAGACCAGGCACTCCACGACAAACACCGCGATCTCCCGTTCTGTCCGGAAGTACGAAAGTCGCCGGCTTACCAGCTGCCCTACTCATCAGAAGACATCATTAATAGTGGAGCAGGACAATCCAGCAAACTAATGGCTACTCTCACGGACAAGGATGAATACGTGATCCACTATCGTTACTTACAACAAGCGATCGAGAATGGACTGCGTGTTCGCCACGTTCACCGGGTTATGCGTTTTAAACAGTCGCCGTGGTTAAAACCGTACGTGATGCTGAATACCGAACTGAGACGGCAGGCCACCAACAAATTCGAAGTAGAAATGTTCAAATTAATGGTCAATGCTGTCTACGGTATGAGTCTCCAGAATGTGAGAAAACATCAAAACATGAAGATCGCCACATCCCTCAAGACATACACAAAGTACGTGGCCAAAGCAAATTTCAATGACCGTATTTGGTACGACGAGAACTTGGCACTACTAAATATGGCGAAAGTGCGAGTCGTATTGAACAAGCCAGTCTATGCGGGAATGTGCATTCTGGACCACAGTAAACGGTGGATGTACGGTTTTCACTACGATATGGTAGAAAGGTACGGCATCGAGAATATAAAGATGGCCTACATGGACACAGATGGTATCGTCTACGCCATCCGTACCCTAGACGTCTACCGCGACATGATGACGCACCTGGACGACTTCGACACCAGCAACTATCCCCAGAACCACATGTGCTACGACGGGCGCAACGCTAGGGTTTTGGGGAAATTCAAGGACGAAGTCGGTGGGAGAGTTATTAGGTTATTCGTCGGCTTGATGGCAAAATTATATTGTATGTTGTCCGGAGGCTTTACGTGTGCTGTTGGTAACGGAGATGACGACGACTGTGGTGCGCCTCCGCCGATAAAGCGGGCAAAGGGCGTCAACCGCGCCGTAGTTGCAAAGGACCTCTCCGTGCAAGATTACCTGGATTGTTTATACAACAAGACAATCAAATGCACGGACAATCAGAGGTTCCAAAGCAAACACCACATAATCTACACCGTTGTGGTAAGGAAGCGGTCCCTGGCACCCTATGATGACAAACGTTACGTAATGCCAGAGGACGGAATAAACACGCTTCCGTGGGGGCACTATGCTATTCCCCCCAGGGCGCCACCGTTACCTCCAGCTCTACCAGCGCCAATGGACGTAGACGAATAGACGATATAATTTAAGTCGCATGAGTGTAATCGGGTAGGCTCTGTTCGGATCTCGGGAGTGTGTGATGGACTGTTTATGGACTGTGATATGAACTTTTATTTATTTTGTGTGTACATTTTTCTTGTTGCTGCTTGTATGTAAATTTTATTAATGAATCAAATTTCATTTTCTTGACTATTTTATAATTCTTTATCTTTGTTGTCTATTTTAAATTTTATTCTTTTGTAAATATTGTATAAAGTTCTTGTAAATTATTTCTTGCAAACATTTGTTTCAATAAATCTAGTCATCTGTATTGATCTTTTGAAAATATTGTATCAAGTTCATTTTTTTTTTTTCAAATTTCTACAGATATTGAATAAAGTTTTAATTTTGTCGAATAATTTCAGAACACTCGATGTTAGACTTAAGTTTGCTTCAATAAATCTAGTCATTTGTATTGACATACTTGTTTTCATTTTCCAGTTTTACACATAGTAATAAGATCATTCACTGTCAGACTCTTTGCTTTTTTAAAAATACTAAGATATCAAACTCTTTTCACTTTGAAAGTAAAATATAAATGACGAGTCTGCACAGAGGTGTACAAATACTTAAACTATCAGACTCTTTTGAAATATCAAGTTACTCGACTCTCTGGTCTTTGAAAGTAAAAATGTAATGTCGAGTCTGTATAAAGGTGAACCTAATAGGCTCTTTTCACTTTGAACTATTATGTCAAATATGTGCAATAAGTAAATTATCAGACTCTTTTGAAATACTGAGTTACTAGACTCTCTGGTTTTTGAAAGCAAATTATAAATGTCGAGTCTACACAAAGATTAACTATCTGATTTTTCTAAATGCACTTTGAAATATTGAGCCTGTTCAAAAATGAAAACTTACATACTAAAAGGAAATGAAAAGATTGGTGTTTGTTGAGTACTCATTTTTATTACAAGAAAAAAAAATTACATTACAAGACAAATGAAAAAGATTTTTACTTTACAATACAAAGAAAAATATAAAAAGATTTTTACAAAGAAAATAGCAAACATTGCTACAAGTGTTTATACAATCTGGTGAATAGTTTTCTGATCATCGCATCATTGTGAGCAGTGGAGGTGTCGTCGAAGAGCTGCACGAAGTCCATCATCCTCATATCATGGTGAGTTCGGTAATACAGGTAAGTCAGACAGTAGTGGCCGCAGACTGTGCTGTCATCATCTTGTAGGCGATACTCGTTGTACAGGTAACGTCGAGCGTTGCGTCTCAGGAATCCTTGGTAGAAGTACAGATGCGGGGGCTGTCCGTAACTATCGAAGAATTCAATGACATCACTCTTTCGGTCCAGGTAGAATGCAACCCAGTGCGTACCGGCTTCATTGTGCGGATCAGTATTCACAACGATTGCTGTAGACGGGGAGATGCGATGCGGTAGTCGATCGGCAGCGTAGACCCCATAATTGTGCACTGGCAGAGTCGATAGATATTTCTCAATCTGATTAGTATTCATTCTACGGTGTCGATGCCAACAGTTGCAGCGGTAGTACTTGTTGTAGTGCTCGTAGCCGTGTGAAAACAAGAGCAGAAATATGAACTTGTTTCATCAGTAGATTCCAATTCATCGTCAATATTGTTAGTCAAAAACAACCATCCGTGTAATGCTATGCAATTGGATAGTGAACATCGATGGTTCGGTGATCTGTGATGACGGCATCGCAGCGTGGATTTCGATAGTAGATTGTTGATTGTAGCCAGTGAACCACATCCGATATCGTCCAAGTCGATGACGTTGGTAGTGCAGTGATCAATAACTAAATGCCTGTATATAAAACTCTTCTTTTCCGATCCTTTGACATAGACGGTGTGTCGTTTGGCGATTATCTTTCGTAGCTTTTGTTCCAAGTCGTAGTAGCCGATGTCCCCTTGATCCCATTTTAATCCGTGATAGTGCTTCGATAGCCAATGGGATTCTCGATGTTTATCAATGGTCAGTTCGTCCCTGTTGAATGGCGGTTTGGCGATGTGATGCATCAGTAGTATCCCGCTGTCCACTTCCATAACGCAGACTTCCTTCATTATGTAATCATTGATGTTGTCTTTGAAACTCTGGAAATCAATAATGATGGGAGCGGCCAAATTCCTGCAACGTACTCTGCGTAAGCGATCCATCTCGTACGAGTGTCGGTGAGAGACTAGCCACCAAAGTCGACCATCACGTTGCGGTGTCGATCGATTTCAATTACGTTGTCAAACTCTGCGTACACCAAACAGTTGACTGTCTCGGTTAGCGCGGTACCGAATCCCAGTTCCATGCGCACGCTGCCGTTGCGTACGAGATTCCAGTGGCCGGTATCGCTGGCAGACAGGTCGGGCGTTAGATCAAACACTAGCAGGCAGTAACCGTTTTCGAAATCTTCTCTGCTGATCACGTTTCCAGCGTCTGAGAAATGGATCCCCGTGCCGCTGAATATTGTGTTGTACGCCATAATGAACTTTGCGCTACCGGCAGGAGAGAACTTGGGTTGGAGCGGTTTGGCCGGCACCTGTTCACCGTCCACGTACAGTGAGAAGTAGTTCAAATCGAAATTCTTGAAATTGTACGGATTCTTTTTGACATCACCGTTGAATGCGGCATTGGTTACCATACCGACAATCACGCGCTTCGGAACTTGTCCCAGAAATACGTTGTCCAGAGTCTTGCTCCTTATGCCGGAAGCGAGCGTGAATGATTTCACGTCCACTCGTGTGATTGGATACTTAGCGGTGCCGGACTGTAGTATCTTGCTGTGCGCCAACAGTACGGTCGGGCTGACTTTGCATCTTCTAATCCACAGGTTCGCATCGACGATATGCACTTTGTAGTCACCTTCGTGTACCATTATGGAGAATGCATCTTTCGACCTGTTTAACTTGAAGCGTAGCTCGACTCCGTTCAAAAGATATTTATTCTGATTACACATGTCCAAATGCAAATGACCGACCAAATCGATTTCTCGTCCTCCTTTCGTTAGCTTCCGTCGTTTTTCCAATCCGTCATTATCGTCTTCGGTGTTTTCCATATGGCCTGAATCATCGGCGTTCCACAGCACGGACGATAGATGCGATTTCCTGGCATCGAATCCGTAGTTCAATACTGTTTCGATGTACGCTCGATAGGCGTACCTGTTGTTTTGTGGTGTAACCAATTTTTGATTCATGCACATGTCCACTTGACTGAACAACGAGTGTAGCCAGTTATTTATTGGACCGGCTTTTGTTGCATCGGCCTCGGCGATCGCCGCTCCGTCCGCCTTGATTATTGATGCTGTGACTTCCAGCATTGTTTGCGAGAGATCGGTATACTCTTCGCCATTGCCGGGCACTACAAACTCTATCGGTGAATCGTCCGTCAGTGTGGATATCGGTTTGTATTGAATCCATTTTCCATTTTCGATACTCGTCTGTGTGGGCGGTAGAGAAAACAAGTCCAGCTCCGTCTTGACGCATTCGCATGATCTTTGATGTATGAACGACATGATTAATTAAAAATATCTCTTATTGCCTTTGCTACTTTCCTTTTATTTTTAACTGCTGCTTTTCTCTTCTTGGACGGCGATGATGACGTCCTTCCTCTGAGGAGTTTAGCCAGAGACTGAGGTGTGACACGCAGTGTGCGACCGCTACTCGATTGTTTCTTGCCGCCACGCATTGCGCGCTTCGCGGAAGTCTTGCGCGTTGCGCGTTTCGCGCCACTCTTACGCGATCCGCGCTTTTTGGATGTCGGCCGCAGACGCTTGACACTGCCACCACCACGGAGAACTCGTTCAATCTTGTCATCGGCCGTGCGCTTCAACGAGCCGGTAAACTCTTTCATGCGCTCCTCCGCCGCATCTCTGGGATGTTTCGTACGCAGAGTGACATCACCGAGGAAACCCATTCCGGACTTTAACGCTTCTCTGCCCAATGCCGCAACTCCGCTCTTGATTATCGGAGATACGGTGCGAAACATACCGCCCAAGAAGCTGCCGACTCCATGTCCTCTTTGATAGGCGGCGCCTCGAAAGACTTTTTCTATTGATCCACCCGTCTGCGAATGCTGGCGATAGTAGTACGCCATGTACGGATCGTTCGAAGCCATTATTACAGTTAATTATGCAGAGCTCTTCTGAAATGTAGCTTCACGTACGACGTCCCGAACAGGAATGACAGGTTTTGTCCAGTGTGATCCCTGAGGTCGATTTCCACAGTCTCGAATGCTCCTTTAGTGATCGGTACGTAATGCGGGCTGGTGTACAGTACAGTCTTATTCGCCCCGTGCATGTAGTCGCCTCTGTCAATGTTGATGATTTTCAATAGCGGGGCAGAAGCGTCTCCGATCAGCTGCGGCTCAATCAGATCGCAGTACACGTACATATTAGCTGGAAGCCCCATCGACAGATTCGGTGGCCATGACGCTTTATTGTTTTTCACAATGTCCTTCTGCTGCGGATCGAATCCCAACTGTAAAGCCAGTTTATAGTCTAAATGTATCGCAACCACATCTTCTTTCAGTATTTTTATTTCCACTCTGTCCGCATCTTTATCATAGGTGAACTCTACGTAATCGATGAGGTCCTTCGCATCATTGATCATATTCAGCAGTTCGGTTATATTCTTGTAGTAACCCATGTCCAGAGTAAACGTGTACTTGTCTGGCTCTTCCATACCTATGGCGGAAAGAATAGTATCCTGTTCGATTATTATAATCTCGTTCTTGCCCACTAATGGAAACGAGCATGGATAGTGAGATTCCACCAGAGCCATCTCCCACGCGCCTTCCAATCGTATCTGTTTCGAAAGATGCGTAGTGTAGTTTGAGACCTTATTGTTGGGGAAATATTCCATAGAACTGTTGCTGGGCAGCGTCAGGAAGAATTGCGAGTTAGACATTTTGTAAATCTTGCGCTCTCACCCAAGAGTTAAACTCGTCTCCGTAACCTCGCCACTTGACGTAATAACGCTTACTGGTGCCTCTGCCACGAGTGTCCAGTATTTTGTCAATCTTGAATAGTTGATCACTCCGATAGATTACTTTCTGTAATTCGTGTTCGTAAAACTGACCGGTCAAAACTTCACCTTTGAGGTCCGCCAGCGTGTACATGGGCAGCGGCATCAGAGTGTTCACTTTACGAATAGTAAACACTTCGTTACTCCAATTGGTCTCGTAGCCTTTGGCAAACGTGCCCTTCTCCTTTGCTATGCGCACCGTGTCACCAATCTTGAGTTTGGGCTTAACACGACGTGGAATTTTACTGTACATGCGTTGTAGCACTTGTGCTATCGTCCGATCATTTTTCACATCGATGGGGCGCAATCCACCACCGAGACTCTTGTGTTCACTGGCATTGTATGCTTTCACCAGTTTGTTCAGTACATCGATATATCGGTAAGTGTTTTTGTAAGTCAGGTAACGCCACATGCGAGACTTTAATGTACGATTCACGCGTTCCACTACTGCTGCTTTAACATCGGGATTCTGCGTAGTCACATATTTTATTCCGTACTTTTTGAATAACTGTCTGGTCTTGGCGCCGGTAAACTCTGTTCCTTTGTCAGACTGGAGGCAACGCGGAGTTTTAGTCGCTTCTTTGAATATTTCTTCGAATGCAACTGCCACTTCTGCACCTTCCTTTCTCTTCAACGCTCTCACGTACAGACGTTTACTGAACACGTCTATCACGGTCAGCAGGTAATTGACTCCATCGTTGTATTTACTCAATCCTCGCATATCATTCAAGTCCGCTTGCCACAGTTCATACGGACCGAAAACCGAGTACTGGTTGCGTGGGAAGCGTTTACGGACCGGCTTGTGTAATGTATAAGTGTCCTGTGATTGTAACCATTCGATTACTTTCGACTTTGAAATATCTCTCTTGCGTGCAGCTCGCACTAGCGGTGCGACACCGCCGAACGCGCCGGGCTCGCCGGGGTTGTAATAGAGGCGATCCATGCTCACTTGGCCGGATACGGCTCCCACCTGTCTAGAAAGCCCAGCGGCTCCGTTTCCCACTGGTATTCATCCCTGTTTGCAGGAGTTGACGTAGCATAGCCGCCACTCGCCGATTCTTCAATCGGTGTTTTCGCTAGATAATTATCGACTTCGCGTAATGTTCTCTGTAATGATGTCTCACCGCGAGGCTCCTTAGCTCCCCGTTTCACTGTCGCCCACGAACGTAGCCGCTCTCGCATCGGTGTTCTGCGCGGTGATGGCGCACTCGGTGAACTGGTCAGCCGTGATGGTGATTTGAATGTGTCATTCAATTCCCGTAACGCTCTGATATTATTTATAAATTCTAGAGGTACATTCATTTCTTTCAAAGCGGTCATCACTTCCATCCATCCTGGCGGTATACGTTCGGTTATTCGAACTCTCACTATGTTATTCAAAATATCAACTATATTCGCATTCGGCAGTTTTCGACCATCGATAAACACCGAGTAGTTGATATCCCAACTGATTCGACTATCGGGTTTTTTCATAAATCGTAACAGATTGCGGGCATCACTCCTGTATGTCTTTGAGAACATTTCGACAATCTCATCGACTGGTCCTTTCGCTGCACCCCGTGTCTGGTGTTGGGCATCATCACCGAATGTCGCATCCACAATTGGGATATTAATCGGCTGGCGATTATTAGAGGCAAAGTGTAAGAAACGCTGCAACGCCTGATTGTACAGTTTCCATTTTTCACTATCGTCTATACTCTTGTTATTCATTATTTTCTGCATCTCCACGTCCAGTCCTTCCGTAGTGGACAAATTGCTTGATGGCTTCTCCGTTGATGATGTAGCCTGTAAACGCTCAATAAGCTCTTGTGGGACGATAGCCATCTTCTTTGCGTGCTCCATTATTGATGTGCAGCAGCGGCCGGTCGGAAGTGTAGTTTAACGGTCAACGCTCCGTGACGGAATGAGAGATCTCGCTTTAAGATGTCCTTCACATAAATTCTCACACTTTCGAATGTCTTCTTTCTCACCGGGACGTAGTGCGGATCATTAATGTGTGCTGCCTTGTACGTCCCATAATCATCTATCGTGTGGGATATATTGATAATCCTCAATAACGGTGTACGGGCATCGCTTAATATTTGTTCTTCAATCAGATCGCAGTGCACGAGCATATGTGATGGTAAACCAAGACTTAAATTAATCGGTCTAGTACTCGTTTGTAAACCTGGCACATGAACCAATTCGTCTCCCCGTACTATTCCTAACTGAAGTCCGATTTTTGGGGAACCAGCCACTCCTTCGGTAGATCCCAATGTATTTGTTCCCAACGTCACTTTAAGACGCTTTGCTTCGTCAATATCGAATACACTTCCAGTTTTCTTTACACTTTCCAACCCGTTGATATGTTTCAACAAATTTTCGGCTGAAGTGTAGTTTCCGGGATTTGGTTTAACGTCGACGATCCATACTTCGTTTTTGTTGAATGGTTTGTCTTTTTCCTTTTTGTAACCAAATATTTTTAGTAGAGCATCGGAGTCTACTGTTGCGAACGTACATGGATAATGCGCTTCTACGAGCGCTACTTCCCAATCTCTACCGTCCAAGCAAATGTAATTCGGTAGTTGTACAGTAAAATCATGTGTAGTATTTTTCGGATAATAATGTATTGAGGGACCCGTGCCGCTAAGTAAAGTCAAATAAAACGGTTTCGTCTGGGCATCCATTTCACTTTCCCAATGCACTACTGACTGCTGCCTGTAACACTGTGCCCAACAGTAATGGAATAAAAACTCCGCCGCCTTTCTGCACTAGATACTTTCGTTTCTGTCCCCAACACTGTCCTTGTCTTACTAAGCGTCTCAGAGTCACTTTATGTTTGCTCAACTGACTTTTAGTCTTACTCGACAGAGGCACGTTCCCACGTAGCACGTTGTAGGCACACTCGCAGACTGAACGAATGCGACTCTTGTCACAAACCTTTAGCAGTGCCTTGCGTTCCTTGGGTGTTGCGTGTATCAGCGCTCTGAGCAGCGGTGCGTCCTTCTTCAAGCACGACATGATTGCAACTGACTAGCTATTTTTTCTTTGGTAAGTACACGTAGTTTACACGATCCTCGGGGAATATGCAAGAGCGTACTCTCATGTCCTCAGATGTCGACTGTTTCAAGTCCAAAAGTAGATAACCGTGTGCCTGTTTCGTGGCGTCACTGTAGGCTTCCTCTATGAACTTTGGGCTGTCTGGATATATCTGCCTGGCTAAATATCTGATTTGTACTCTGTCTCTGGGATTTTTAAAAAATATAATGTAGTGAGCATTTAGTGAGATGTCTCTCTGCCCACGACCCTGATGAAAAAGATTTTGAGTAATGAAAAACACACTGATGTTGCGGTGATGACAACCCTTCGTGAATAGATCCACCACTCTATCGTCTGCCTCACGCATCATATCGTCAATTATAACCAGTATTGGTTCCTTACCATCATAATCACTCAAGTCTGGTAAGCCCTCAATGTGGTTTATTTTGGAATTACTTACATCACCTCCTCCTCCACCACTACCATAATGCCAGTTAATTTTGGCAAATTTTACATCACACATTTCATTTATATGTTCAATAAACTTGGACACAAAATGTGATTTACCACTGCCCGATGGACCCGCCACAATGGCTGAGAATGGATGCTGCCACTTCAAGCTCATGACTGCTACTGACACTAAAACTAAATACCATACACTTTTCTTAAAATAAAGGTTTGGGGTTTCATCTTAAAATAAAAGACATTAGTTTATGCTGTAATGTACATGGATTATTTATTGCTTACGAAAGCTATCAAAATTTATAAAGGTTAATTAAATCTTGAGTCTTCTTTTTCTTGCTTTACAAAAATTCCAACGGTGTGAATTTACTGCCTGGAAGTGGACTGCGCTTCACCAGACGTAGGCGATCTCCGAAGCCGCTGTTGTACCGCTCGATGTCGTGATCGCTCAGGACTTGGTTGAAACGCCTGGGCAGGTAGACTCGTAGGAAGAAATCATCGCCGACTTGTCCCTCGAGAATGACGACGACTGTCTCTCCGAATGGAGTGGTCACACGCTCCATCCCGCTGATCGCATAGCTGCACTCCTCTCGCAGATCAGACAGGCGGGTGTAGGCCGGAGAGCTGGACTTGCAGGTGTTCAATGATGTTCGCAGGTCCATCGTTACACCAGGTGCGGACTCTGAAGTCATGCTGCTGCTGATGCTCGACATGGTAATGATGAGAGAGTATGCGGATGATGCGACTAGTCGAAGTGGTCTCCAGGCGAAGAATGATGCTCGGTCGGTCCGTTCGTTCGGTTTTTGTTGCCCGCGACGCCATCTTGGAATTTTTTATGTGCGCAGGTGGTCGATGAAATCTGAGAAGGATCGTCCCGCAGGTGTCCAATCTTTTGTTTGTGCAGGTGGTCGATGTAATCTGAGAAGGGTCGTTCCGCTTCTTTTGTTTGTGCAGGTGGTCGATGAATTCTGAGAAGGATCTTTTGTTTGCGCAGGTGGTCAAGAAGGGTGGCGGTCATCATGGATTTTTTATGAGCGCAGGTGATAGGTGAGGTCGCACTCCACAGTGTCTAGACGTTGTTCCTACAATGTTTTCTTGGTGGCTCTTCTACGCGCAGCTTGCTTTTTCGGTTTTATCATTGGCTTTTTCGGTTTCTCTACTGTCTTACTGTATCGTGTTACTGTTTGTGTCAAGCCGCTAATCTTCGGTACTCCCGTAGCTTTATTAATCCACATATTCTCTGACTTGTCCACTACCTGGTTGACGCTCTCGTATAATTCACTATTCTTGTCTATAAATAATCCGCATCTGTACACCATATCCGAACCATCATACATTTCCATTTTTAATAGCACTGGTCCGCTGTTTGATGGATTTTGTACCGCGTAAAATTGTCCATTTTCAAGCCATGACACGATGGGGCAGTCATCTGAAGGTTTTGGAACCCATCCTGGTTTTGCTGTTTCTTCCACTTTAGGCTTAGGCGTAGGTCTTATCCTCTTCTTAGGCCTCGGTGATGGTGGAACTGGTATCTGCTCGAGTGTAGCGTTGTCGTCCGCGGCGTTGATGTCGGCCATGAATGCATTCAAGTATTCGTCAATTAATCCGGACGCGCTCATGTCTGTACCGCACGAGTGACTGTGTAAGACTGAGTGAATCGCTTACTTACAGTGTATGAGTCGAACGACATTTTGTAAAAAGCGCGCGGGTTTCAAGGACGGACGGTCGGTTATGTAACTAACGTTGATGGCGTGGGTAGCGTTTAGGCGGGAAGCAAATTATGTAAATTGAAAAATGAAATAAACGAAAATAAATGAAATAAACGAAAATAAATGAAATAAGCGAAAATAAATGAAATAAACGAAAAAAAAAAAAAAAAAAAAAAAACAAATACCTCTACTAATTCGGGGGGGGGGGCTCCGCAACTTGGGTGGTCTCGGGGAGGGGGGGGGGGCTCCACCGGCTCCACCGGCTCCACCAGCAGGCGGACAGCCGGCCAAGTCCCCCTACTCCCAAGCCTTACCCCGTCTACGTCGAGAAGAAGGTGCCCTACCCTGTAGAGAAACACATCCCTTACCCGCTCAAGGTGCCTGTCCCCCGGCCTGTCCCCTATCACGTTCCTGTTGTCAAACACGTGCCTTACCCCGTCGAGAAGAAAGTTCCTTATCCCGTCAAGGTGCCAGTTGAGAAGCCAGTCCCCTACCCTGTGGAGAAGCCTTACCCAGTTGTAGTGGAGAAGAAGGTTCCCTACCCGGTGGAGAAGGAGGTGCCGTACCCGGTCAAGGTTCCGGTTCACATCCCGGTCCACGTCCACGAGCATCACGAGTATGGACATGGCCACCACCTCGGAGGTCTTCACAGCGACTTTGGCTATGATCATAGCGACGGCTCCAGATGAATAACAAGCAAACCTCCATTAAATCTTGTCAAGTGTACCTGATAATTTGAATATCATACATATGTTTTATTTCTTCCTAATTTTTCCCCACTGAATTTAGACTAAATTACACATAATAATTTTAATTATGTTGATTACTTTTATCATAAAAATATATTTTACGAGAAAATAAATAAAAAATAGGGAGGATTTGTTAATTAAATATGGTTTTATTAGCCTACATAGAAAAATGTTAATGTAGGCTATTCTATCTAACAATCAGCAGATGAAAGAAAATAAGTGAATACAATGTTTTACAGTTTTAATTAGTTTTAATCTAATCCTTAATATTCAGATAGGAAAAAAATATTAGTTTCCGCTATTTGAGACTAAATAAAAGGCTTAATCATTTTGTTATATTTTTTATTTAAACCTATTATAACTATTAAAAAGAATATAAATTAACTTAGTCCATAAATTCAAAATTTTTTCTTGGCAATCAAAGTTTCAGTTCCTTATGCCATTATGTCACACAATATTTCAGCTGAGAGAGGAATTCTTTGTTTTCTTTTCTTTATTTACTGAGGGCTTCGCCAATATCGGAGGAACAATTTTATGAGACGTATTGGCATCGTTATGAGTAATAACCGTTTTGTGCCAAATATTATAAAACTTGGTTTATCTATATTTTATAATTATTAAAAAAAAAAAATTTAAGGTTATAAACAATTGTAACTATTGTTGAATGTTCATGTCATGTAAATTTTCATAACAAAAATGTCGGTACGCCTACATAATATGATTGCTGATTTCTAAAACGGTGAAGTAGAGTATAGAATTTTACATACTCTAGAGTATAAAATGATGATTTTCTCAACAGGTCAAGTATTAAGATCAACTAGCTTAGCCAAATTTTAAAATGAATAAGTTTTAAAAAGTATCCTTAGGCCCTTTACTATGTTCAATATATTTTTTAGTTATAATGCAAAATTTATTAAATTTACTCAAAACCAAAGCTTTTACAGTTTCTTACCCTTTCCACAAATAGGTAATCCATTGCATTGTCCTATTAAAATCCAGCCGATTACCATCCCCGTTTCCCTTATGTACCTGGATTGTTTATTCAACTGAACCGCTCAACTACTTTTGGAGTAACACTGTAAAAAGTAAGTAAATTAAAGCAATGAAGCTGCCAAAAAGTAACTAGGCCTACAATTGAAATTTACGATTTAAAACAAATTACAATCTAAAATTATCCAGTTATCTGACACAAATGTCCACTGGTTATTTGTGTCTGATAAAATCATTTTGTATGAGTTTTATTATTCATACACACTCCCAATCACTGAGGGCAGTTTTATTTTGTTAGATCACTTTTCAAGTCTTAGTTCTACCAGTTCCAGTATTAATCCCCCACCCCACTTATACCCACCAAAATGAGTAGCATGACCCAGCAGACAATTGTGCCTCCACACAATAGTCACACGATGACGTCACATGACAGGCAACCGTGACCGGAGCAGTCGTGTTGGTTTTCACCTTGTCAACCACTGTAAAAGGCTATATTTTAAAGGATCAACATTTTCCATGATAAAATCACTCAGAAACCATTAATTTTACAATTCGTTTGTTTCTTTTTAATTACAACGAGGGTTGGCTAGCAATGAAATTAAAAACCGTTTAACTTAAACATAGGTTAAATTGCCATGCATGGGTCAACAGGAATGCCATGATTTAGTATGATGTCATTAATCAATTGTCTACGAGCGATCTCATCCCCTCCCGACACTAGCCCTCAGGTTAAGCTTGTTCGCTTCGCTCACTCGATTATAGTAAAATAACGTAAGAAATGAACATGTGTTTAAGTACAAATCTGTCTTATGAGACCTGTGTCTATAAGAATAAGCCTATATAAATATCTGATATTCTTCTTTAATCCTGCGAAAATATTAGTTTAAGAGTCATCTTCACCCCTGGGCCAGTGCCCATTGTTGCGCAGTCGGCAATGTTAATCATACGGCTTTTATGCTAAAACATGGTATGGCATTCTCCTGTTTCGGACGTCGTTTTTCAACCGATTTTCTTTAAACTTGGTAAGTGTTTAGTTGAATAGTTATACTATGTCGCTCATACCTCGGAATTTTGAAAATTTAACAAAAAATATTACTTTTTGAGGCATCGCAAAGTAACTTGATTTTCCTTAGTAATATTTGTTAAATTTTCAAAATTCCGAGGTATGAGCGACATTGTATAACTATTCAACTAAACACTTACCAAGTTAAAAGAAAATCGGTTGAAAAACGGCGTCCGAAACAGGAGAATGCCATACCATGTTTTAGCAAAAAAGCCGTATGATTAACATTGCCGACTGCGCAACAGTAGTGTGTTTTGGTTACTTCTGGACCGGAAGTTGTGCCATCTGCCCGAGCAGCTGCTCGAGCAGATGGCGTCAGATGCTGGGGTGCAGATGGCGAGAGCATATGGCGTCTATTTGAAGTAGAATTGGGCATGAATTAAGAGTTAATTTAAAACTGAAATTTAACATTTATAACTGGGGCTTGGAAAGTATGTCAAGGTCATCCAGAGTAAGTTTTAAAAAAGCCTATCCAACTACCACCAGAAATAGTTCAAAGTTGAACTAGTTGGTGATAGTGGGATAGGTTGAAGTAACTTTTGAATTTTATTTGTGAACATACAATTAATGTGCAACAGCAGAGTTTAAACAAGTTGAACTTTTGTGATGAACTACAGAGTTGTAAATGCAAACACCAACGACGATGAGAAGGTAAACGCAGAGTCCCCAGATGATGTATTTGAAAAGCTTGAACAAAAGTAACATTTCGAGTTGGTTTTCCCGTTCCATTTCCAATCGTTTAATTTCCAATTTCAATTTATCCTCTTCCATTCTAGTTATGAAGTGAACTTCATCCATTATATCCATCATGATTGTGTTAGTGTTTGAAATTTTAAAACAAGTGATGTTGATAGTTTAAAAGTCGAAGACGGAATGAGAAGTGAAAGCGAGAAATGTTAGTTAAATAAAGAAGTGGTGGGGGGAGCGAAGAATTATAAAGAAGTGGTGGGGGAAATATTTTGCTCTTCGTTATTACCATCAGTAGTGTCAGATGGTGCAGGAGTTAGATTTAGTAAACTGTCTTCGTCCGAACTTTCAACTTTATCACAAATAGGACAATCGTATGTTATTTCCAAATTCATTTTGATAATTGTAAAATTATCTACAAGTTCTTGTAAAATATTAAAAATGTCTTGTAACTCTTCTTTAGAGTTTATTTCAAAACTAGAATTCATTCGGGCCAAAGGAGAGTTGTTCATCGTTGAAGAGTCGGGGATGGAATGAGGATCGGCACATAGGGAGGGGGCTTATATAATGGCGACCTTGAGCAGGCGTCTAGGGAGGGGGGCTGTCTAGGAAGGGGGCTTTTATATGGGGAACCTTGAGCTTATGATTGAATAAAATGTTTAGTTCTTCTTCTTCGTCTTTTAATTCAATTATTTGAACCGAAGTAGTTGTTTCATCCTCTTCACTCGATGAAGAAAACAATTCACCAGGATTTAAATATTGAACTACAATTCTGAACCATCTTATAGGATATTCGTCAATGATAGAAAGTAAGTTTTGAAACAATTCTTCCATCTCCTCCCTGTCAGTTATTATATGTTCAAACTTGATAAATTTGTTTTCCATGTTGTTAGTTAGAGTGTTGGAAGTAGAATGATTTAATATTATATAAAAATTAGAACTAGTGGTGGGGGAAATCTCAAGGTCATCCAAATGAAGTTTTAAAAAAGAGTGTAAAACTGAAATTACACATTTGATGGTTCTACAGGATCGGAATACCAATCTGATCTGTATTTACATCTTTTTATCATATGTGTACAAAAATCATCTTGATGAGAATTGGTGCGTTGACAATGAGCAAGATCTAGAGGGTGAAATTTGAAACATCTTTGAGGACAACATGTATGAAAATATCTTGATTTGTAAAATTTGAAAGTTCGCAATTCCGGTGGTGGTAGTTGTTTTGTTTTGCATTTGCAATAACAAGATCCGAAGAATTCACATTTAGTACAAGCTAACCCATCCACCATCATTGGTCCTAAATCTGTACACTGTTGTTCACAACAGTAACGAGGTTTGTACTTGTATTTTTGCTCTTCCATGTTGACGCTGCGGAGTCCAGTGAAAGAATAAGAGTGTATAGTGTTGAATAGTGAGTTTTATGTACTGTGAAAAGTGGTGGGGGTAATTTCAAGGTCATCCAAATGGAGTTTTAAAAAATTATACCTTACAAGTGTAAGGATTATTAAAATTTAGGAAGTTTGTTTCTCTTTGTTTTCTTCAGACTTTTTCTCTCTCTCCGCCTTAGCCATAGCAACAAGTTCTTCTGTTGATAATGGATGTACTTCAGGAAATTTTAAAATTAATTTAGCTTGATATCCTTCTTTAGTTAATACATCTAAATCTTGGGTCATTTGTTCAACGGTGTTGTAGTCTTTTCCATAGATTTTTCCATCAAGTTGAATCATCATTCTGTACAACATTTTCTTAAATAGGTCTTGTCGTGGTGAGAGCTGAGAAGCAAATGATTATTTATACAAGTATCACATCCTTTTTATTAACTCACATTGATCATGTGATTCTTTAGTTGTAGTTTTGTCTGTCAAAAGTTATTCAACATTGGTAATACTTTTGGAACTTGATGTTATGTTGACCAGTTGGCGATGAAGAAGTTGTAGGTTGTGTAGAAATAAATATTTCATCATCGCAATATTTTGTTTTAGTGAACATCCTTGTATTAGTAGCACTAACATCAACAGTTAAGTGATAACCACCGGTAAGTAAAACTCGCATTTCGTTGGTTAAATCTTCGAGTTGTTCAAAAGTTGTAATGGTGTTGGTATCATAAGATGCACACTTGACTTTGAGAGACATCTTTTAGTTTTTATATTAAGCGATAGAGTGAGCGAGATGTGTACGGTACGAAAGGTAGTCGTAGACTGATGAATTTTACAAGTAGATTTTCGCTTTTATAATCACACAAAAGTGGGTCAAGGTCATCCAGTGGAATTTTTAAAAAAGCAACATATTGTAATGTACAAAGACATCACAATATGTTGCTTCTTTTAATTTTTTTGTTTTTTCTTTATATCATATTTATTGAAAAACAATTACAAACAAATAGTTACAATGTTATGTAACTATTTGTAAAAAACTAATCAGTAGTAGGTGTTACATGAATAGTTAGTTCAGTTGAGTTGTTTCCACTTGGTCCGTGCGAAACCAAATAGAGTGCGCCGGGTTGAACTACACGAAGATCTTCATTTTGAAGAAGTTGTACAAAGCGTCTTGGTAGGAAGATCTGAAATTTTGGTTCATCACCAACTGTATATGGAGCCTCGCTCAATGTGCAATTAATAGCATCACCTACTGAAGTTTCCATTTTCTTAATCGTATGAATGATGTAGTGTTTTTCTTCTTTTAGTTCAGAACATTTCTTTGTAGGTAGAATTGATGATTTAGAATGAGCGTTGAACTGATCAACTAAACTTTGAAGTAAGTTCTGTGATGCCATCTTGATGTTGTTGTTAATCTTCTTGTTAATAAGAATGTCCGTCGGAGATGTTGTCTCTTCGGAGGTTAGAGTAATACTCATGCTGCGTCATGGTAGCGCTCTCGCTTTTATAATCGACACTACCCCCACTACTGACACTACACCCACCACTTTTTTGAAGGAAATTGTTCAAGCGGTAGGCATTCTTTAAAGCGCACTGCGACCTTCGATGTTTAAAACTTTTTGATGAAATACAAAGTTCGTTGAAGTAGCATTGGAAATCTTTATCAATTATTGCATTAATCACTTCGTTGCTTGTAAATGATTGTATCCAATTTGCTTTTTCCAATCCCCTTGTGTAGATAATTTTAAACTCTTTGCAATAATGATTCATAATGTGCGGCATCATGTTATAATTAATGAAACCTTCATCCCATCTTAAGTTGTGAAAATGTTTGTTCAACCATTTGTTTGTAACTTTCGCTTTAGTTGTTAGTCTATTAAATGGTACTGGAGGTTTGAACAAATAATGATAAACTACTGATGTGTTCATGTCCAAGATTACTAATTCTTTAATAATAAAATTACCATCATTTCCTCGGAAAGCTTGAAATTCAATTATACCTCTTTTAATTTCCATTATATGTGGCGCATTAGAAAACGAAACCCGTTTATTCATGATGAAGTCTTACTAACAACTGACTTAAAAATTGAATGAGCCGATGTTTATAACAGACAGGATTGTTCTTCTTCTTTCACTTCTTGTGCCACTTCATCAATATTAAAATTGGTGTGATAGTTGTTTAATTGTCTCCACATTTCAACTTCTTGAGGTATTCTATTAAAGATTGAAGTATCCACGGGACCGTATAAAATTGGAACAAAAGGTTTTTTGTCCAATGTATCAATTAGATAGTCTTTAATTATTGCACTTGAAAATATTAGTTGTTTCAAATATCTGGTGACGGGACCGGTAGTACAACTTAAAGTGTAAAATTCTTCTTTAGTGAAATATAATTTAACATTATGTGTAGTTAAATCTCTGAAGCGAACAATTTGTCCTCCACGATGTTTTACTATATCAACTTCAATATTTGATTCCAATAAACTTAATCTTGTTCTTGTTCCAAATGTGTTGTTACTTAAATAGCACTCCAAAAGATGTAAATGTTTTATGAGAGATTCCCAAGTAGTTTCACTGAAAGTAACCATTTTGTTTCCATGATTTAAAATAACAATTGGTGAATAATCCATTGATTTTAAAATTCCAACTGATATACTTTTTGTCATGCATGAAGAAATTGGGTAGATAATCCGAAGAAATACTTCTGTTAAAATATTGGTTGTAATGTTAACTTCAACCTTCTTCCTTTTTACTTCTTTTTCAGCTTTTTCTTCTTCTCTCTTCTTATGTTTGTTGAATTTTAGGAACTCGTCCATTTCTCGTTCAACTTGTTTTTCTATATCTGAACTATTATCATCCATTAGAGGTGTATTTTCTTCTCCGTTAGTAGAATTCATCTTGCGAATGATGTTTCCCATACGACGGTTGAAGATAGAATGAAGTTTCTACTAATTATTTTCTCGCTTTTATATTTTTCTTAAAATCCTTGAAATTTATACAATTACATGATTGTTTGTTTTCAACTTGTCTTTCACAAATGAAATTCTAACCTCAAAAATTAAAGCAGATAATTCTAACCTCAAAAATTTGCAGTTGTTGTACAATTCTTCTTAAAGTACATTCTTCACAATTCCGGTCAGCGGTGTGTAAGTAACTATTTTATCATGTAGAATTAGACAGTATGCCGAAGTTCCATCCGCTACTGGTTCTTCAAATTCCATTTCAATTTTTATATCCACACTTGATGATTTTACCGATTCATTTTGTTTTGAACAATCGATTACAATTATTGGAGCCTTGGAATAATACTGGTCAGTAGTGTCAAATTGTTGGTGCTGGCTCAGTTCAAGGTCACCTGAGGGATGACGTCATCGAGGTCAATGACCTCACCGATGACGTCATCGATGACGTCATCGATTGCGTCATCGATGACGTCATCACCAATGACGTCATTTCTATGACGTCACACCCATGACGTCACAGAAATGACGTGCTGATGACGTCATCACCCCTTACGTCATCAAAATGACGTCACCGACGCCACTGAGGTCAAGGTCACGCCGAAACTTAAAATTTTTTGGCACTTTTGCCGTTTCTCGCACTACGCTCCGAGTTTCAGTCAGAGTCCCCGTGACCTTGACCACTTGGAGCGAATTTTCGACGAGAAACGGCAAAAGTGCCAAGTTAAACTCGAGTTTCTGACATGACCCTGCCTAAATGGGCAATCGGTTATCCCTCAGGTGACCTTGAACCAGCACAACACCAACAATTTGATATTACTGTGACCTTGAAAACCTAACAACGGAGCGCCGACACCGATGCGCACCCCACGACAGCCACCGAGTGACTGACTATCAGGCTCTGTGTACTCTAGGTATATGGGGAAGTGGAGGGGGAAATCTCAAGGTCATCCAAATGGAGTTTTAAAAAAGTTGAAGAGTAGAAAGACTACTCTTGTGCTTCCTGGGCGACCCCATCAATTTCCAACGGATCTGTAAACCAATCCGATCTGTAGCGGCAGGAGTCTAGAAAACAGGTGCACCACCCATCAGGTTGTCCGTAGCACTTCCGACAATTGGTAAGATTGGAGAAGTGAAATTTAATACACCGCTGCGGACAACAAGTATAAAAGTATTTGGATTTGTAGATTTTGAAAGTTTGTAGTACCGGTGGTGGCAGCTGTTGGTTCTTGCATCTACACCTGCAACATCCGAAGCATTCACATTGCCGGCAGGCCAGCCCATCCACTTGCCACTTTGGTAAGAGGAAACACTTATCCTCACAGCAATAGGTTGTCCCCGTCTCTTCCTCCCAACGCTTCTTTGCACAATATGTGACGCCTTGTATCTCCAAACACCTATGCTCGCAACATGAGATGCGCTTACTTTCCATAGCTGATGTTGCTTTGACGAGGGAGCACGATGAAGTGATGCTGTGGTCAGTGGGAATGGGGTTTATATAAACTAAGGTGGGTGGAGGGGGAAAGGTCAAGGTCATCCAAATGGAGTTTTAAAAAAGAAAAGAGTAGAAAGACTACTCTTGTGTATCTATAGCGATTTCATTGATAGTGAGTGCTTCTGTATGCCAAGTTGATCTGTACTGACAGGCTCCTAAATAATGTTTGCAAAAACCTGCAAAATGATTGTTGCACAATTTGCAGCCAGTTAGCTGTTTTAATGTGAATTCAATGCAACGTTCAGGGCAACAAGTGTACTTATGCCCTCTCATCTGGTACACATGGAATGTCTTCAACTCCGGTTTCGGCTTCTTCCAAGACTTGCACTTACACATGCATTGACCAAAAGCTTCACATTTTCTACACGCCAGGCCATCCGCAACATCAATGTCATTCGGCCATGAAAAACATTTCCGTTCGCAACAGTAGTTGAGTTGACTCTCCATGTTGCTGTGGTGAAGGTGCGCGATGAAATGATGCTGCAGTCATTGAGAGTGCACCTTAAATAAACTCAGTGGAGGGGGAAAGGTCAAGGCCATCCAAACGGAGTTTTAAAAAAGATAACTAGTCGTCCTCCTCCTCCTCCTCATCCGTTGTACTTAGAGAGCTGTCAGACGAAGAGCCCCGTGCAGGTGCTCCCCAGATGAAAAACAAATCAATTTTAAAACGAAGACCAGGATCTTGCATCATCAATTCCTTTAATTTGTCACATACTAAGTCGACCTTGTGTAAGGTGTCAACAACAAGCTTCCAATTCGTTGGTTCAATATAACTTGTAGTAGAGTCTGCCTCGCTGATAACCACATCCTCCGGCCGTATTGGAGTGTAAAGATGTGTAAAGTTCTTTGGCTGTAGCTGAGGTTCAGGCTGGCTGGAAGTGGAAGGTTGAGTGTGGACCCCTGTCGCATCGAAATCCATAGTCATTCTACATTCAATGTTGGGGTTTTCGTTTAATACATACACCAATTTCTCATGCAACATATCCACTTCTGCCGAGTCTTGCAGATGAACATTCCAGGAAAATGACCATTCTTCATCCGTAGTGGAGTCAACTCGAGAAAGAGTGCTGTCCGCCATGATAGCTAAGCAAGGAATGATGTGAGCTACAGACTGTGGTAACAGTATTGAAAAGTAGAGGGGGTAAACCAAAAGTACGTGGAGGGGGTATTTTCAAGGTCATTTAATTTGGGTTTTAAAAAAAGGAAATAGTGGAGGGGGAATTCTCAAGGTCATCCAATTTAGGTTTTAAAAAAAAGGAATGAAGCTTACTCCTCTTCAGCCTCGTTGTCCCCTGCATCTTCATCAGCCTCATCTTCATCGACGTCAGACTCGCCGTAAGGATAGATCGGGGACATGGGCGAATATTGTGGAGATTGTTGACCGTTGTTGTCGTCCCCTTGCATTCTAACTTGGGACCAATCATAATTTAAATTCATTTGTATTATGATCCCAGGGTTGTCCCGCAGTATTTCCTTCATACGTTCGCAAATTGACTCCAAATAGTGTACACTATCGATCGACAGTGTCCAACCCGTACTTGTACCGACATCAGTAGTGGAGTCAGCTTGGCTGATGGTGTTGTTGTCTGCCATGGTTGCTTGTCGGACAAGGAATGACGGTTGATGTGATGCTCATGCAGGAACATGGTGAAGTGGTGGGGGGTGTGGTGGAGTAGTGGGGGAATTTTCAAGGTCATCCAAACGGAGTTTTAAAAAAAGGAAAACTTACAAAGTAACATTGAAACTTTCCAATTGATGGTGGCGAGCGTTTTCTTCTGCAACCTTGCCGACACATGTGACTATGCCGTACAGTATGAAAAGTACAACCATAATAAGGCCGAACAATAAAAGATAGCCGTTGACTATCATGATATTTTCTGAGTGGATCTGTTTTCTTCTTATCGCCCTCTCCTGCATCCTCTTCTCCAACTCGTGGACGAAGTCACAACATGCGTGAGGACATCTTTCATCTGTTGGTAGGTTTGCCATTGTTGATGTTGTCGGTGTGGCTGTTGAAGATGGAATGAGGTTTCCAATTGCGATGTGCCATGTACACCAATAGTCAAGTGGTGGGGGTAACAAAGCAGTGGAGGGGGAAGTTTCAAGGTCATCCAAATTGTGTTTTAAAAAAACCTATCTTGTTACTGAGCTTATATGTCAGTAACAAGATAGGTGTTTTTGCTCTTTTACTTCTTTAATATAATGAAAAAATATACATATTCTACAATGGTTAGGACAAGAAATACAACTGCTAGTCAGCTGAAGTAGTCCAAGTTGTCTGGCTCGGTCTTCATGGACGCTGGTGAGGAAGCCGTCGAGGAGTGTCCAGGCTCTTCCTTTGACTGCCGGGTGTTCCGTATATTGCAAGCGTAAACTTGCACATTTATACGGTAGCCTCGTGCCACCATCAGCTGCAACTCCTTGTATAAGTCGTTTAGCTCCTGCTGAGTCTTGATGCTCACCTCCTCGTAACTTGCGCAACTGACGTTGAGAGACATCCTGATGTTGCTAGGTTGGCTGCTGGAGTAGAAATGAAGCCAAGGCACAGCGTTTGGAGGTACATGGAAAAGTGGTGGGGGTGATGGTGGTGGGGGTATGGAAGATGCAATTAAACACTTCTAAACTTTTTCCATTGATACAAAGGGATGGAACAAATAGCACAGGTGTCCTTGTAGTTTTCAAATCTAAACATTGGTGCTAGAAATCCAAACTGTTTTCTACCACCTTCCTGTACGAACCGTCGAAGGTCTCTGACGGCAGCATTGCCACAAGGCCTACAAAACTTTTCCCCGTCTTGGAACCTATACCAGGAGTATCCCGAATACCCTCTATTATCTTTCTTGTACTCCTCGATATCCTGCTTTACTGTTATAGGGATATTATCTCGTAAAGCCATCTGGAATAAAGATGCGTCAGTTATAAATCGTTGTAAGCAAAGCTCGTACAAGGTGCTCATCGTTTGCTAGTTGGCAACAGAATGACCGTTTTTCGCATCCAAGCAGGTTTGAATCCTAGTGCGGTAGTGGGGGTAATTACGGTAGTGGGGGTAGTTGTGAAATGCAAAGGTCAAAGGTCAAGGTCACCCGCGAAGTTTAAAAAAAAATGCAACATATCAATACGTGAAGTTTGTCACATATTTATATGTTGCATTTTTGTTTTTTTTTTAATTCTTTTGTCTTTTATGATTCGTTTATTTATAAAACATTACAACAACAACATATTTACAACATTAAAACTTAAATCTAACACTGCTGCTTGTCAGCGATGTGGATGGTCAACTCTGTAGAATTGCTACCCGTGCAGCCGTGCGACACCAGGTATAGACACCCGGGTTGAATAGAGCGAAGATCCTCGTTTTGTAGAAGATGGACGAATCTCTTGGGCAGGTACACCTGGAACTTTGGTTCATCCCCCGGAGTAAACGGTGCCTCGCTGAGACTGCAGCAGATGGCCTCCCCAACTGTAGTCTCCATCTTCTTCATAGCATGGATTATGTAGTGCTTCTCGTCTTTTAGTTCCGAGCACTTCTTTACAGGTAATATTGTTGACTTGGAGTGAGCATTGAACTGCTCGACCAAAGTCTGAAGGAACTGGTGAGATGCCATGGTCAGGTTACAGATCGTCTTCTTGCTCGGAGATGTTGTCGTCTCGGAATCTCGAGTAATACTCATGCCAGGTCCCTGTCTGCTCCCCACTTATATACTCTCCGTTACCCCCACCACTCCCCACTTCCCCATTTTGAAGGTAAGAGGCGAGTTTATAGGCATTTTTCAAAGCGCAATGTCTATCTTTATCATGTTCTGGGCTTTTTGTACAAATACATATGGTTTCCAGCATGTATTGATAATTCTTATCCAATTCCACATCATTAACCGGAACATGAGTAAATCCTTCGATCCATCTTTTCTTTTCCAGCCCCTTTGTGTAAATATTGGTAAACTTGTCTGAAAAGTGATGCATAATGTGATACAAGTCCGTGTAACTTGTAAAACCATCATACCAATCGATATGATGGAAGTGTTTTGAAATCCATCTGTTGGTAGTAGCGGCTTTACTAGTTAAAGACGAATAAGAACATGGTGGTTTAAATAAAAACGAATAAGGAACACTTGTATTCATGTCCAAAAACACAAGTTCTTTTATAATGAATCTATCATCATTACCACGAAACGCTTGAAACTCAATAATACCAGGCTTGGACTTTACTTGTTGTTCTTCTCCCTTGTCCATTTTGAAGGTCACACGTCTGCTCATTACGAAGTCAGGAGGTCAACTGATTTCCACACCACGGTAGGTACTACTTTTATACCCGGCCGTACAGTTGTTGGCGCGTTGGTGTATATTTAACGTGGGCACCGTCCCCAATAGGCCTAACCCCACAAAATTTTGGTTATTGTTTTAAAAACTAACCATTGTTATTTAAGTTTCCATCTTTATATTTTCCTTGTTTTCATTTTCATCACTAACACTTGATTCTTCTCCTCCATCTTCCTCTTCTTCCTGTTTTACTGATTTCTTATGTAGTTGAGCGTACTTTTCCAATTGTCTCCACATCTGTACTTCATGAGGAACTCTATTAAATATAGAAGTATCTACAGGTCCGTATAATATAGGTGCGTCCGGTTGTTTGTCCAAAGTGTCTTCCAGATAATCTTTAATAATCGAACTTGAAAACACCAGTTGTCTCAAGTATCTTGTTATAGGTTCAGTAGCACAAGTTAAAATGAAAAACTCCTCTCGATTAAGTTGAATTTTGTTATCATGTCTTGTTGTGTCTCTAAACCGTAGCTGATGATCACCACGTTGTTTAATAATATCAATTTCCACATTTGAATCCAAAAGTCCTACCCTTGTCTTTCTTCCAAACATGTTACTACTTAAATAGCATTCTAGCAGATGCAAATGTTTCATAAACGATTCCCAAGCACTGTCCGTAAACAAAATCATTTTGGGTCCATGAGTTAAAATTACAGTAGGGGAATAATCTGTAGATTTCATAACACCGATTAAAACACTTTTATCCAAACTGGAAGAGATTGGGTAAAATATTCGCAAAAATACCTCACTCAATATGTTTGGAGAAATATTATCTTCAATATCCCTTTTTCTCTTTTGTATAGTCTTTCTTCTTTTACCTTTTTCTTCAACATTATTACTGGCGTGAAGTTGTCCGCAAACGTTTTGTTCACCTCCTTCCTGGTGACCTTGAGGATCTAAAAACTCAGATATCTCCTTCTCAATATCTACCACATTTTCAGGTGTACCACTAGGAGAAGCCATATTGAATACGATGCTACCCATACAACAGTAGGCAACAAACTGATGAGGAGCGGTCTGTACGCTCTGCTTTTATACTCGCGGAATGAAACAAAACCGGTTCTTACAATACATTTTTAACAATTCCAGTTAAAGGTGTGTATGTTACGATTTTATCATGTAGAATTAAACAGTATGCAGTTGTATTAGCCGGTATAGCATCGTTGAATTCCATTTCTATTTTTATATCCACACTTGATGACTTTACTGATTCATTTTGTTTAGAACAATCGATTACAACTATTGGGTAGGCATCGAAATATTTGTCAGGTGATAATAAAGGTGTATTTGTTTTACCGTAATATGAACTTTGGAATCTCGCGTACATATCGTACAATATACTGTATTTCTTCTTAGTGAATGACACATTTAAATTGTCGTATGGAAAGAATTGTGAATTTAAATAAACTTTAATATTTTTCAAGTTACAATGATCAAATTGTCCTGCATGTTTAGTAATGGCGTCTCTTCTACCTGTTTGTAAACCAAATATAATATACCTGGCTCGTTCTACATAATTTGATGTTTTAACAGTCCAAGTGTGTCGATCCGTAGTAGGTAAACTGGGATGCTCATGAAATTCCCAACTTCTAAATGGAATAACAATATCACGATCGGCTTTTAATTTCCTTAAAAGTAGCATTCTATGCTCGTCAGCCAATTTAACATGTGGAACTCTCCATACAATTTTGTCTAATTTTAATTTCCATTCTAAAGTCGCATCTGTAGTAGCATCTGCAGCTTTAATAATGTCTTTATCGTTAGAAGATCTCAACAAAACTAATTCTTGTTTAACATTTAATATTATTTTCCTATAATCTTCAGCAAAACCAAGCAACAAACGTAATGGAATATGAAAATCAAAATATCCATTTGGATTTGGAGTGATCGTGTCAATCGTAGGTAATACCCATCCGGCAGGTTTAAGTAAATTGGTTTCATTGGGTGTTATAGATGTTAATCCTTTTAAAGTTGTCGTAATACCTACTTTTTTAGTGGAATCAACTGTTACACCTGATATTTCATATCTAATTTCATCAAATAGGAAAGCCATAGGATTATTTATAAATGGAACTGTTGTACCAACAGTAGTACCGTCCTTTTTAGTAACTTGTCCTTCAATGTACAAGTAACTTTCACATGGTAATGTGTAAATGTCTTGATTTTGTATGGGAATACGAATTTCATCGTTATTGTTTAATTTCGATGAAGTGTAAGGGTTGTGGGTGTGATATTCTTTTTCCCATAGGGTTTCGTCGAATGTTGGACCCTGCGCTATATCCAGTATATCCATAATCGGTTAATTTTAATCCAATTCTCTCTAAGAAACGGATGTTCTCGCGTGTTAACTCCTCCACAGCTGAAGAGCTACTAATGCGGTTTCCCGTAGGTTGTTCGCTTTTAAATGTTAAACCCATGGTTTTGTATTAAAGTGTTGATTTTAAATGTAATCTAATCGTAATAGGCTCTTCTCTGAAGTCTACCAAGTTACCGTCTTGATCCAATACGCTCAACACGATGTCTGAAATGAAAGTGGTGTTCAACGGTAGATATACCAGGTTTTGTGGCTTTTCAACAATTTTAAATCCAGGTGGTACACTTGGGTAAAAAGTATGTATGATGTGGGTGTTAGCCCCATCCCTGTAAGCACCTTGTATAATGTTACAAGTTATGTCTATACTATTGACTTTTAATATTGTTACTGTTTTCTTACCGGAATGTGTTACATCTGGTTCTAATACAGGCCCATCGTTGGAAAATCCTAATAAATCACCAATTGAGTTTGGTTGAGTGAAATCTATATAATATTTGGAAGTAATTTCAGCTTTCATCGTATTATTATTACCTTTTAATGTTATATTGTCTTTTCCCATTTTAGTTTGCAAAAAATCATTTATATGATCAATTTCATAAGAACCTGTGGGTAACCTGCACTCTTGTAAGTCTGTAAATTTTCCACTGGCATCCTTTCCCTTATAATAATGCAATATGTTATTTTTACCTTCCGTAACATTGGGAATAGAGTTGTACGTTGTAAAATCCAATAGTGCCGCCTCCCAAAACCTTCCTTTTTGCAAGCGTAACGCTGGAAAAAGGATACTTCGTAAAGTGGACGATTTTCCTGTTAATGATACCGTATAGGAAGACATCTCAATAGTGACTGATACTTTTAGCTAGAAATTCCAAACATAAATGGCCGCATATTGAAGTATTATCAGGTTGTTCTCTTTTATAGTTATAATATATGTTTTTAGCAGATTTAAAGTAATTTTGAAGTTCTTTTGGTGGTGGCAAATTACCGAAACTATCAAAATAATATACATTGTTATTTAGTTTCTTATAACAAACCCAATGGGTGCCAGGCCCTTCAGTATTATCCAAATTTACAATTCCAGTCTCATTTTGCCACATTTTCTTTGGTAAACTGTCTTTCATAAACACACCGCGGAAAAATGGTATTTTTAAACAGGAAATATATTTAAATAATTCAATATTGGTTAATGCTTTATGTGGTATGACCAATTGATTTCTTTCATTTAATATGCACGATAAGGTCTTAGGTAAAGACCTGCCCCGTTTTTTACCATTGACCACACGGTGGGCTTCTTCCTGCCTTTTCTTGTAGATCGTCGTCTTCTTTTTATATTTCCTCCATGTTTTCTTGTGGTTGACCTCCTTTTTACTCTCCTTCTCCTCCTTCTTCCACCTCCTACTGCTGTTTTAGCCTTCATACCTGCTGTTACTGCTAAAGCTGCTGCTTTTTCTGCTATGCTAGCGTCACTTGATTTTACTCGTTGCCAAGCTATGTCCGCAAGCTTTTTGTCAGCTATTGATCTTTTTTTTGAATCGGCAAACGTGGAATATGCGATATCGTGTTCTTTACAAGCCTGATCTAACTTGTTTATGCCAGGATCGCCTCTTTCCAGTCGTTTTTTCAATTTAGTTCCTGGTCCGCAATACTGATAACCTCCTGGTATATGAAATTCGTATGGTAATGCGTCTATTGCTCTATTTACTATGGATCCTACTGGAATTTGTTTTAAAGCTTTACTTAACAGAGAAACCGCTGTGGACGTGATCCCACCTCCTTTTCTTGCAGTGTCTCGATATGGACTGATGTACTTGAACGTCATTATTGTCCTTTTATAATGGCAATGTGCAACTCATGTGTTAACTCTATGACAGGTTGCACATAAATGAAGTCATTTATTGAGTTATTTACTTAAATATCAATATCACCCCAATCTGATGATCTAAACTGTTTCGTTTTAGGGTTAGTAAAGTATTTATTATAAATTTCTCGTTTAATATACTCACCTCTCATGGATTCAGCATAAGTATTATGACCTGATTTTCCTTGAAGAATATCTGGTGTAAAATGATTGTGTAAATCAAATATCGCATTACCTAAAACTTTTACAAGAAAATTAACGGTGACAGCATTATCTACATGTTCAGGGTCTTTAAGGTTTGTTATACGTTTATTATTACAATCATACACTTTACTATCCTTTAATGATGTTGTGATGGTTTGTCCTACAGTTGCAGCATCATTTGGATCCCTTCCATTATGCAAGTTTTTTATTACTTTATTATTACATGTAAAGAATCTAAAAGAATGATTTGGATCTAGATGTACGGTTTGTGATAAAGCAGCTGCATCTTGAGCAGTGTAACCCAATCTCATATTTGATAACCCTTTACCCATGCAATCCCAAGCATTATTTTTGTATGTTAATAAATTAAATATTTCATTACCTTGAACAAAGTCATCCCCTTGCTTCGATACTACTTGATCTTGTTTTACAAAAGAGGTTGTTTCTTGTTTTAAGGTTTCCATCATTTGACCCACTGTTGCTCCATCTGATGGCGCCGAACCATCTTTAACATTTGCTAAACAATTATTAAAACAATCTATAACCCCTACATCACGTATGATACAATGATCTTTAATATATTTTAGATTTACAGCATCGTTTTCAGTTTTTGGATAACCTATATCATTAATAACAAATTTATAAAAAGAAAATCCATCTTTTGTCTTTTCAGGTATCAAAGAATGTAAATAGCGTCTATTTACATTCTTAAATTTGCATCTTTAGGGTCATCTACGTTGGATATACGTTTATTGTTGGCACTATACGTTTTCCCATTGAATTTTAACGTATTTTTTAATTCAGATGACAAATAACCTTTGTTTATCGCATCACCGTTTTGATTTGGTTTACCAACGTTGATAATTCTATGATCTTCTGCGTCATATGTGTTATTTTGTAGTTTTAATGTTGGCGATATCTTTTCCTTTAATATTTTTAAGTTTATTGCATCGTTTTCATCCGAAGGATCTTTTATGTTTTTTAACCTTTTATTACTCATATCATAATCTCCATCAGGTGTTTGTGGTAAACCAGCACTTCTTTTTAAACTATTCGCATAATATAACCCATCCGAGGAGTAACGTCCGAACTTGTCAACACTCATGGTGCAACTGAATAGTACTCTAAGGAGTAACACATTTTTAAAAGATTACCCCACGGTTTCGGAGTTCATCCACCAAAGCCACCCATTCGTTTTCCAATCCTGTATGACCCGCTTCTTTAGCTTCATGTATTAGTTTCATTCTATCCACCAATTTATTGATATTATTGTAATAAATCACATTTGTGTTATATAGTTTCTTCATTAAACCTGTACCTGTAACAGACTTACTTCTTTTTCTTCGTTCCTGAGCACTTACATCCAAAGTGGATGCCATAAATCTTCGTTTTACAGGTTTTCTTTGTGTTAACGGCATTGTTTGTCTTCTAGTTGGTATTAACTTGGATACAAATTCTCTATATTTTAAAGACTTAGATCTAAAAGGAAGCTGGTCAGGTAAATACTTTCTCCTATATGCATTTGTCTGTTCCAAAATCTTTTTATATGCTTCCATGTCTTTTTCCTTTACTAACGATACTGAAGGCTTATTTTCAAATAATAATTCAAATAATCCTTTTGTGCCCTTATATCTTTGATCACCAACAACAATATTATCATGTTCGTCAACGTTTAACGGGCTATTACCTATCATTAAACCATCTTCTGTTAATCTCGCTCCATAACTATGGTAATTCTTATTAGGAATTGTTCCGAGTAACATTTTTACCATGTATTTCCTTCCTAAAGGTCCTTTGTTATGAATGTTTTCACCCAACAAGCTTATGTTTGACGGTCCTTCTCTTGCCTCTTCTCTTTTTTCCTCTTCACTAGCAGTTGGTGCTTCTTCAGGTCCCCTTTCACTATATCCTGGTGATTCTAGCTCTCTTTCAGATTCTGCTCCGGTAAAGCCGCTGTATGTAGAGGATTCCGGGTCTTCATCACTAAAACCTTCATATTTTACACTTTCTCTTTCAAACTTTGTGATAGGTGCAATCGCATCTCCTTCCAATACAGGTTTAGCGAATTTTTTGTTTAATTGTTTCAAGGGTTCAGTAATAGGTTTAAAAGTAGATTCAAGGAATTTCTCCCTTTCGCTGATACCTAGTTTTAATGCTCTGTTTTTAGCCCGAATAGAATCACTAAGTGATTTTATTTCTTTTACTAATTTTTCTTGGTTAACCATGTTTGTAGCAAGACGTGTTGTACAACAATGAATAGTTTATACCATGTTCAATGTATTAATATAAATTTATCAAATCCTATCCTGTATCGACCATTGTTTAGCGGTTGTTCCTTCATAATTGTTAGGAACCCATACTTTTCAGCCCAAGCCTTTCCACATAACTCTTTAAATCGTTCAAATGTCATATCCGCATTTACATGATCAAAATATATATGTTTTAGGTTGGTTTCGTCCTGTTTAAATACAATTAACATGTTTGCATTGTCTCTAATAAGTTGTTTTGGTATTTTGCTGTAAGTTTGACCAATATAAATGCTATCTATGTTGTTATGTCGACCCATAGCGAAGTAATTTCTTATTGTGTTTTGGTTTTCACAAGATACATCGTCGAATATGAACACGGAGAATGGTTTAGCTTCTTGTGGTTGCATGACACTCTCGCTTGCATTAAACTTTAAATATTTAACTTCAGGCACATTAGTCAGTATCTTTTCCAATAATTGATACTTTGGTTGTTGTAGTGATTTTGAAAATACATATAGATTGTTAAAACGTAATCCTTTAGGGTTTGTAATCAAATTGAATACTACATTAGTTTTTCCACAGTTGGAAGGTCCGGTAACCAGACAACGAACGGTGTTTGGTAACAAATTGCCATGTTTCCCACTATTAAATTCTGAATTATCCACTGTGAGTTCATCTATATTATTAATAGTAAAACTCTCTTTTTGTGGTACTATCTCCATCCTTTGTAATGGTTCAACCTAAAATGATTCTCTATCGTTATATCAAATCCTTTTTAGATATCCAAGAATCTTCCGTCTTATTAAATCCTAACCATCGTACTTTGACCTTATCTTTTTTCCGTTGCAACACCTTTTCAACTAAATATACATCGCCTACTGTTGATTTTAACATTTCATGTCCATAAAACCCTCCTTCAAGCAATTGTCCTTTATTATCTTTTAAAATATATGTCTCAGGTACTGTAGGTTGTACTTTGAATACAGTAAAAACCTCATTGGTCCAATTTGGCAGGTATCTTTTACTGAATACACCTTTATATTTACTTATTCGCACTTTATCACCCACATTAAATTTTTTAGGCTTTAGTTTTTCAACTTTTGGTTTAGTATTCGTTTTTATACGTTTTAATACAAGGTTTTCATTTTTACTAGTTACTTGGTTTGGTTTCATCCCGATAGTCCTATGAAATTTGTTATTGTAATTGTTTATAAGTTTTGGTAACATATCAATTCATATGTGCGATCCTCTGTTGGAAAACATTTTATACATTGCACTTTTTAAAGTTCTGTTGAATCTTTCGATTATTGAAGCTTTTACCTCTGAATTGGTTGAGTAATGGTTTATATTGTGTTTTTTCATTAAATTTGCAAATTCCTTATTAAAGTATTCTTTTCCATCATCTGTTTGTAAATGTTTAATAGTATGTTTGTCTCTTTGTATAGCTGTTTCCATTGCTTTTGTAACACTTTTGCCACTTTTATCTTTTAGTGGTAAAGCATCTGCCATTTTTGAAAAACAGTTAATAACAGTCAATATGTATTTATATCCTTTATTTTGTTTGCTATAAGGAATCATTTCGATTAAATCTGCTTGATATAAATCATTAATTCCTTTTATCACCGTATTTCTTCGTGGAAACTTTCTTCTTGCAGGTTTATGAAGTTCGTTGACAATTTGTTGCTTCAAGTCCTTCATATTGCAGGTTTCAATGTTTGTTGTATCACATGTATAATCACAATGAACGTTGTCTTAAATATTCACATCATTTATATGGGTCAAGGTCATCCAAACTTGTGTAAAAAAAATGGGGAACACGGCGTTGGACTTGCCGTGTTCCCCATTTTTTTACGGAAGGAGAAAGGAATAAGGTCGAAGTTGTAGAAGGACGAAGAATAGGTTACTAGTTGATAGGGTTTAGGGAGTAATGGCCGAATGGAAGAGTGTGGATTTTGTCGGGCAAAATATGTCTTTTATCATCCCGAGCTGACAGTGCTTTTTTAATTTCGGTGACACTGTAGACTTGATGCTTGAAGCTTCGGATATTGTTGAATGTTGCTGATATCGTAGTATCTTCAAACAAACAAGTCTTGTAGTGGTCAAATGTTACGTGTTTTTTCAAATAAGATGTCTTCACTCCTTTTGCTTTTTTCACTGTCGGTGTGTTGTTCTCGTGGTACATCTTAAATGAATACAATTTTGCCATCAGCGCCACTATTTCTTCTAAAGGCATTCCATTTGCTTCATCTTTGAATTTTCCAATTACTTTTTTATTTTTTTCATTAAAATTTGGATGGTTCTTCGGATAGTCAGAAAAGTCGAAATCTTCTTTGTATGGAAAAGTCCTTAGGTCTTCATACATGTCCAAAGTCTTTATCCAGTAGATAAACGCGTCCGTATCCATGTATGCGACTCCAATGTTTTCCCTTCCGTAGTGTTTAACCATTTTGTTATAATGGAAATCATACATCAGGGTTTTACTTATGTCCAAAATCGACATACCTATGTATAACGGACGGTCCATGACTATTGTTGTTTTCTTCATACTGACAGCGACTAGATTTTCGTTTATAATCATGGATGTTCCGAAATTTGGTTTTTGCACTAATTTTTCCAATTTCCTAGGATCACTCACTAATTTTACATTTTTGTGTTTTCTTTTGTTCTCCAAGGTCTTCCCAAAGATGGCATTGTTCATTAATTTATAGAAGTCATTTTCAAATGCTGTTGTCGCTGCAGCTCTTCTTGTAGTGTTGGAATCAATATATGGTTTCAACCAACAAGACTGGGTGAATTCAATTGCTCTATGAATTCTCACTATACGTAGACCCAATTCGAGAGCCTGTTGAACTACCCAATAGTGAGCCACATAGCGATCTTTATTCTCCAAGGTCATCATCAATTTTGGCCATCTTCCTGTCGGTGAAACTTCAGTCTTGGCTAGGAGAGGCAAGTCGTAGTGATGGTCATGAAGGTGCTCCGGGTATTCAAAATCACAGTCCAAAACATAGCCTTTTGGACCATCCTTTGGAATCTGTGAGATGTCTCCGATGGTGGCCGGGTCGATCCATTTGAAGTCAGCGTAGGGAAGCGGATTTGACATTGCCCAACCATAAAGGTTGTTTGCGTCAAAGTAGCCAAGGTAGACCGATGGTTGTTGCTCGTCGAAGCCGGGGATGTACTTGTTGTTGGCTTTGACATGACGTGTTACAGCTTGTGTCAAACCGCCCCGTACACCAGATTCCATCATGAGCACCATATCAATATCCGTTAGAAGTTCCAGTCGACAGTTGGTTGACTTTAGCATAGCTTGCCATGCTAATCCTGGAGATGTGTACGAGTGTAGAGGGTCCAGTCCATAGGCGGAGAAGCAGGTGTTTCGAAATTCTTCCATCACATCGCACAGCAGAGTTACGTCCAATTTTATATAAAAGTCAGAATATTCCCCTAAGGTTTGAATGTTTAGTTGGTTCCAAACATTACAAGCATGATTGTAGTCTTCAACGGAGATTTCACTTTCGTTTAATTTGCTGTTGAAGGCTTCAATCGGTGGCAGACTGGTTTCTTCGAATTTTTCTGCAGACGTTATGTAATCATAGGGGAAAACTCCTTTCCGTAATACTAGGTCTAATTTATCTTCAGGTACAATTTTTCTGGTTTCTTTTAGGTCTTCTCTTCTTAGGTTCTCTGACAATTTGGCTAAACTAGATGCCATAAATCTGTAAGAGTCTACGAAGCGAAGTTTAATTTTACCTACTGTTTTTGAAAAGCTGATGTACTTTTCCAATGTTGTAGCAAGAACATCAATTTTACCATCATCTCTTCCTAATTCTGGAATAATAAAGTGGGAGTCGTAGCCGCTAAGATTGTGTAAAACGACAGGAATAAAGTTTGGCAGTTTGTAATTTATATTGCATGAATTACAAGCAGCTCCTCTGTATAACCCTGTCAGGTGATCGTGATCTCTTACTTTTGGATTTTCTTCACTAAACATCTTCTTGCATAAATAGCATCTTGTCGCTAAGTTGTATTCTTCTTGTTGATTTTGGTTTAAAGGTTCCATAGGTACAATATTACCGAACAAGCGTTGAACCTTTCCAGCAATATCGTACAGTTGGTCTACAAAATACTTAGCGGCTTCTTCACCACGGTAGAGTATTGGAGTGGATGTTAAACCATAGTCTTGCAATTGGTTTTCAGACAAGGTTGATTTAACTAGTAAACAAAAACTGTTGAACTGATGCAACTGATATTTTGTTCTTCTAGTCACTTCGCCGTCCGGCAGCTCCTGTGGTACTAACGTTGATTCAAAATCTGCGTAGACCACTAGTGGAATTCGGTATTGGTGAACTGTCTTGTTAAATTGTATTGAAGCTCGGGTAGGCGGTGGAAGACTTATCTTTACTTCATAGTTCTCGTTGCAAAGTCTTTTATGTTCCAATAACCAGTCCAATCCTCCACGTCTTGAATCTTTCCAAGAAAAGCAGAAACATCTCTTGCAAACTGTAATCCTATTTACTCTTTTGGTCAATTGTTTTACAACTAACGCTTCAAAGTCTTTTATCCATACATAATGGGAAATTTCACCCTTGGTTATCAATAGCAAATCCGTATGGTTTCTTTGCTCAACCTTTACTACCCGCAAAGGATAAACGTTGTTGGAATCATCCAGACCAAAAACATTGACTGAAACGCCAGGATTTTTCTTTTCAAATTTGCCAATATCTTTTAAAGTAACTGGGTAAGTAAGACCTTGAAAGTTGTAGCGGTGTTCATTTTCGTAGTATTCTCTACCAACTCTACAAGGATTGTTTTTAACATACTTGGTTAACATTGCATACTTGAAACATTCATTACCCTCATTTTGAACATTTCTACACGAGTTAGTGTTTTGGATTTTCTTTGGTAGAGGGATAAAACTACTACCTCTTAAACCATATCCATGTTTATGAACCCTAACATCCATACCTTCGATTGATGACAAAGTCCATCCAGATCCTCTTCCTTCATGTTCTTGGAGTTTGGTTATAAGTTCCTCCAAGCATTCTTCAATAATATCATCAATGTCGGAGGTGAAGGTAAGGGTTCGATTTTTGGTAATGAATGCTCTCAATGCTGTTTCACCATCAGTATTGTTAAACATAGCCTCTAACACCATTCCAAATTTAATAAAATTTAGCCTTTGTAATTCTTCCCTCAACGTTTGACCAACAAGTTCCTTAGCCTGGGTTATAAATGTTTCCAATTCCAATTGAACGTTATTAATTTTGAAATGTGTTACAACTCGTCCTGGCAAGGCCGTGGTGCGCAGTTGTCTTACATCTTCCAGTTCTTCTTCTTCCATATCCTCTTCTTCGGTGTCCTCTTCTTCGGTGTCCTCTTCTTCAATAGGTCTTGTAGCAGTAGATGGTCCAGCACCAGCAAATTGTATCACACTAGGTCTTCTTCTTTGCATTTGCTGTAGATAGCTGTCCCAGTAATTCGTCTGCTTCTGGTGCTCTTCCAAAAACCGGTCAATTGAGTCTAAGTCTATTTCATCCATGGTAATATCTTCTTTTCTATCTTCGTCTTCATGTAATTCTCTGTGTAGGGTGAAAAGATCTTCGTCTTGAAAGATTTCCCCACAAATGTCGCAAAGAGCCATTTCAAACAGTTTGGCTTTGAATGCACACTCTGTGAATGTCCACGCAATAATGAGCAGCGCACTCCACCGGGACCCTTTATATCCGAGGCAGATAGGTGGGGAAAGTGACGTCATATGGAAACAGGTTATCACTCATGTGCTAAATTTAGCCTTTACACAACCGTTTGTAATACATTTATCAGTAGGCTTGATAAATTGATGATATTTGGTCTAGATTCAATAATTTGTACAAGTTTTTTCAAAGACGTCTGTTTGAGCAAGTTTATGTAGGTCAAGGTCATTTGGAATTATTATTTTGAGCGGGGGATAGAGCACTAAGCAGTATCATTTACTACAAAGTGCTCTATCCCCCGCTCACATTCTTTTTTAACTTTTTGTTTAAACTTTTTACAAGGGTGAAACATCACCATCAGAGTCGGAATCATCCTCATCACGGAATAGGCAGCGATGACAATACATAATTCTTCTGGCAACTAACATCCTATCCATTGGACGATGGGGAGTGTCTTGTTCTTGTTCTTCTTCTTCTTCGATTTCCAATTGGAATTCCATTTCCGACTCAGATGACGACTCTAACGTTTCGTAGGCGTGCAAGTCCACCTCATTGTCCGTTGAACCAGCTTCGTCAGAGTCCGTTTCAATATCCATTATCTCTTCCTCCTCCTCTTCTTGATCAACCGCAGGTAGTTGGTCCTCTACTTCTATAATTTCTAGAGGTATTACCTCCAGAATAGAGACAATTCTGTTGCGATGGAACACGGTGTTGTCAAGTGGAGCCATGGTATGGAAGTGTTGTATCCATCCAATTTGCTTACCCTTTTTATACCCCCACCAACTATACAATTTATGTGGGTCAAGGTCACGTAAAGATACCCTTTGAGCGGGGGATAGACCACTAAGCAGCATGCTAGTCCATTGCCGCAAAGTGATCTATCCCCCGCTCTATTCCGCAGACCACACTCAAGTCCAAGTCCACATCCAAGTCCACATCCATATGTTACACTTTATTATTACTGCCACCAAGTAATTGTCACTCGCACATTTACTTGGTTTTGATAAAGGTACTGCACAAACTCCATATTGGTTGTTTGTTCGTTATACAAATGCATCATGAAATATGCAATCTTATCGATTGCGGCATTGTCCAACGGTTCGCAATTCACAAGTTCCAATGTGCCCTGGCTGGTCTTATCCTCTATAAGTTCCACCACTTCGTTGATGTCTTCTTCCAAGAGGATGAACTCAACACTGAAGCTCTCCATTGTTGTTGTTGATAGTGTCTAGACAAATGCTTGACTAAATACTTTATTCATCAGTCCTACATATATACCAATTTCCCCCTCCTATTACCCATTCCCCCTCTACCTTTATATAGGTCAAGGCCATCCAATAATACCCTTTGAGCGGGGGATAGACCACTAAGCAGCATGCTAGTCCATTGCCGCAAAGTGATCTATCCCCCGCTCTGTATTCCACACAAGTCCTAGTCTTTACACACACATAAGCCCCCCAGTCTTTTACACTTACTCATATACTCTGTCCTCCCTGCCAATTAAGAGTTCCCCATGTTTGCCACTATTTTCAATTAACCTTTCCAAGTCCCAAAACACAATGTCCAAATTAACCAAGTTCGCTCGTCCAATTTGAAACACACTATTCCCCCCAAAGTCACTTGCTCTCACTTGTTGTCCTGTATACTGCTTCTTCTTCCACGCTACAATCACTACCCTACCTTCTTCAACAACCATTCTTTTAACATTATCATACACCTTCTTCAACATCCCTCTACAGTTTAAATAGTTTATGGTTACATACTCCCACTCCTTACCAATGATCAGTGATCCACTCATTTTCTAGCGTTCCACTGGAAGGTTCAAAGCAGAATGAAGTCGGGATGTACAGACCCCCCTCTTTTATACCAGTTAACCGGTTGTCCTTGCTGTAAAGTGGGTCAAGGTCATCCAATGCTACCCTTTGAGCGGGGGATAGACCACTAAGCAGCATGCTAGTCCATTGCCGCAAAGTAGTCTATCCCCCGCTCTGTATTCTACACACACACACACACACACACATGTCCCTGTCCAAGTCTTTCATTACATACCCAATATATATTCAGTTCCTTCATCATCACTATCACTCATCACTGCTTCCACAAACTCCACAGGATTAAAGTTAAATTGTTTCAATTGTTCTTTTAAGTTTTCAATTTGTTGGTCCTTTACTTCTAAAACACTGTGAAGGTGTGATATGTAGTCCGCTGCCTCGTTGATGCTTGCTACTCTCGGATCGCCTAACTTCAAGCTGGGAACTACACCCTGCAGTTTGTAGTACGCCATACACCTTTCTTGCTCCTGCCGTTGACCAGGACTGAGCAAGCCTTGCCCGTCTTGGCTCACCTCCAGCAAGGTCCGTAGCATTGGAGCTTTGCAGGCGTTTGCCCGAGCAACAGTTATGCTGTGGAATGGTCGAGCAGGTCCACGAGTAGCAGGCAGGACGTTGGCAGCACGCCTTCTTGAAGAAGAAGAGGAAGCCTGAGAAGTTTTGCAGTTGGAAGCCATGTTGAAGTGAGGTATTCAGCTAAGCGATACAAAGCAGAATAACCAAACTGCACATCAATACCCGTATATATACACTTATCAGTGGTGGGGGTACTAGCTAGCCTTGGTAAAGTGGGTCAAGGCCATCCAAAAACATTACCAGAACGGGGGATAGATCACTAAGTGGCATGTTAGTCCATTGCCACAGAGTGATCTATCCCCCGCTCTGTATTTCACATTCACGCACACATTCATACATACACACAAGTCCCAGTCCAAGTCTTTACCCACACACCTATCCACTCTCATCCTCACTATCATCACTGTCCAACAGGCTTTCACACTTCTTAATCAGTTTTTCCCATTTACTCCTGACATAAAGTAGCTCCCTGCGAGTATTCTCTAGCATTCTGTCCCTTTGCTCTATCACTTCGTCGTACCACTCGATGATGTTTGGTGGAGTCTGAGTTGATGCATCCGTCGTGGTTGGTTGAGACGCTCCGCTGCTCCGCAACTCCTTCCTCACAGGACCAAAGCCGGAGAATCGGACACGACTCCTTGACGAAGGCCCCGATCGGATTGGTCCAATGCTCGGGCTGGAGTTGGAGGCGACCGGGCCAGAGGTAGAGGCTGGGACGTTCATAGCAGACATGGTGGTGTTCAGCTTAACGGTGTAAAGCAGAATGAGAGGACGGTTGATCACCACTCCTATATATACCCATTTCTAGTGGTGGGGATAACACGGGGGGGGGGGGTTAATAAAAATTTTGCTTAGTCTTCCTGGTCATCAGTTTTACATACCTTTAGCACACCCATTATTTTGGTTTCTTCAATAACTTTACACACCTCAAACACCCAAGCAAACAGCTCATCTATGTTGTTATAATTAATTTTTGTCCAGTGTTCATACTTATGAGTTTGGTTGTTTATAATACATAGATAAAATGTAGACCCGTCTCGTCTTATACAATACTCAACTTCCATTCTATGCTGGTTTAGCACTTCCCAAGCATTGTGTTGATCTATCAAGAAGTCACCACCTTTGTAATTGTACCATGACATGTTTACCACGGAGCACAGAAACAGACTGAAGCAAATGAACGGCTCATACAAGCTTAGTAAGAGCGTTAGAGTGGGGGTATCACGTGATACACAACATTAGTTGTAAGGTTAGCACTTTAAACAGTAATTTATATGGGTCAAGGTCATTCAAACTTTGAAAAATTTTTTACCTCCAAACACTTGTAGCAAGCTACAAGTGTTTGGAGGTAAGTTTTTATTTGTTAAAGATTTTTGTAACTTAGTCTTCACCCTCAAGGACACGGTTTGAGATTGTCCCAGTGACTTTACATCACCGCCAGGTTAAAGTATTATACAAGTCAAGTGTTTTTTTTTTTTATTACTTGACTTGTATAATACCCCTCTCCCTTACTTTAAGAGGGTTAAGACTAAATTTGGAAAAATAATTTGGAAAAAGACTTTTAAATATTGTCCAACACAACCTAACAATTTTGGTTTTTTGGTGAGCCCATGTCCTAGTCCATTTCCCAAACAGATAGGCATCCTTTTCTTCGAATTAAATAAGCCCCGGGGACAAAAAATTCTCTTTGTACCATCGCAGGTGGTACTTTCATTCTATGAAGGCGGCCATCACCTTTTAGAATGATTTGCACATTTATGTTAAATGCTCCATAAGCTTGAACAATGAAATAATATTTTTTGTCCCTCTTGAGCCTATTAATTTTCAGCTTCTGCGGACTGTTGGGGTGTTTGAACTTGGACTTTTCAGGCATAATATTAAGGCTATAGGGCTTTGGTGTCGGAATTTTGATTTTCTTATTCAAGTGTCGTTGGCAACGATCTTTTTCTGGAAGAGCAAAACTCGGACAACAAAGAACCACAGCCTCTCTGCTAAACCAAACATAATCGCATTTATCACGCTTGCCAGCAGGGCATTTAACACGATTACGTTTCTTTTGTGTTGGACTCTTAGTGTTTTGGAGCTTCTCCGAATTAGGCTGGCTAGAAGAAATAGGGGTGGAAGGGGGTGGAAGAGGCAAAGATTGGTCAAAAGGAATGGAGCAAACAATTTTGGGTGGGGTAGGAGAGCGTGTTAGGTCTATGGAGGGAAGTTCAGGGGAAAAGATGGATTTACGGGGTGCTTTGGTTGGTGTGGATGGCATGGGGGATATGGGTGAGGGACATTGTGATTTGGTATAGGATAGGATTTTTCGGGTTCTGCTGTAGGAGGTTATCCTCGACCTGGACGTCTCTTCGAAGACTGCAGACTCCGATCCTGAGTCCGATAGCAGCGAGAGTGCTGGAGAGGCTACCGGGACTCGACCGCTGAGTTTTCCTGACGATGGTGGAGGTGCACCGGCCTCTTCCACTGTCGGCGGTAATGGCGACAGGCTGGGCATTGAGGCAGGCTGTGGTGGCGGCGGCGGCGGTGGTGGCATCGTCAGGCAGCTCAAGATGTTTGCAGTCATCAGATATTCCATGATCGAGGTGGAGGATGATGGAGGTTGAGTCGTGTCGGTTGAGGTTGAAGCTGGCGGGTAGTTTTTCAGTTTAAGGCCCATTTTACCCATTGTAATGAATGGACTTAATGAAAAGAATAGATGAGAATAAAAAAGTGAAGTTATTAAAAATGATCTCAAGAACAAGAGAGAACCTGTCCGTACGGGAGCTTGGACGGGAATGAGAAGTGCATGCAGCCGGGCCGCCTTATATCCCCACCGGGGCTGCCACGCCCAGAATATCAGGGGTGGGGGTGGGGGTGGGGGTGGGGGTGGGGGTGGGGGTGGGGGTGGGGGTGGGGGTGGGGTGGGGGGTGGGGTGGGGGGGGGGTTCGCACTTTTTGTCGGGGGGGGGGGGGGCTCGCACTTTTTCAAAAAAATAAACCCCACTTGGGACATTTATGTTGCCATCGCTGAAGCCTCCCAAGAGACCCAACTATAAACAATTCCAAACTTGTGCGTTACTAATACCTAACTGTTAACTTTTAAAAGACCTATATATATATAAACTGTGTTAGTAAGATCTGACTGTTAAAGATTTTGAAAACTTTTCTATTTAGGTCAAGGTCACGAAAAAACTTTAAAAAAATTAAGCCCCACACCCCCCTATGGGGGTGTGGGGCACTTGGGTTGTCATCGCTGTAGCCTCCGAAGAGACCCAACTATGACAACAAGGCAACATCCAATGTCGTGTACCCTTCGCCACGCGAGACTTGTAAACATTTACTGCATTTCCAACTAATAACTTTTCCAATAGCTAACGAAATGTCATTTACATAATTTTGAAAGAAACTGAGGACGCCCTAGTGGCTTACGTCCTCGGTCCGAGTGCAGAGGCCATCGGCTCATTACCCCCGTATAAGCGTACAAACGGACCACCTCCTATTTCTCAGCCGCATTGAAGCATGCATGAGAGGAGCCTAACAATTATAAAAAAAGTGGCTTTACACGGGGGCCTACTCCCGTAACCCTATCTTTAATATTTTTAATTTAGCAATGCAGTAAATTTTTACAAGTCCTATGTGGGTCAAGGCCACACGGACATTAAAAAATTTCGGCCCCCGTACATCCATGGCGAACCACGAATGTTCGGGGGCCTTGGGGACAAAAAAACACAAATAGCTAATAAAGTTTCATTTACATAATTTTGAGTTTCCAGAAGGGAAACTAACTGGGGACACCCTAGTGGCTTACGTCCTCGGTCCGAGTGCAGAGGCCATCGGCTTATTACCCCCATATAGGCGTACAAACGGACGCTCCTATTTCTCAGCCGCATTAAAGCATGCATGAGAGGAGCCTAACAATTATACAAAAGTAACTTTACACGGGGGCCTACTCCCGTTCCCTGTCTTTACAATTTACTTTGAGCATTGCAAAAGCTCAAGGGGGGATTGCTAAAACAAGCGTATACACTTTAGAAAAATATAACACACTTACAACACACAATTGAGCTCAACGTAGTCAATGCTGGAACAAGCACATACATGTTAAACACATATAACAAACAAGACACAAAGGATAAAAGACACACAGGAGACATAAGGTACAAGTAAAACACTCTCATATAAAACAATTCGCAATACCCAAACGCAAGCGCAATATCTTACAACTAATACAAGTCTTAAAGTTAGAGTAGACTTCGCTAAACACTGAAGGCGCCATTCAATGTTTAGTGATGCCTATGGCGGTCCGTCCCGATCGTTCACGTTCAACGCGCGGGAGCGGACTGCGAGCCGGCTCTGGCTGGGCCCCCTTATATCCCCACCGGGGCTGCCACGCCCAGGATATCAGGGGTGGGGGTGGGGGTGGGGGTGGGGGTGGGGGTGGGGGTGGGGGGGGGGCTCGCACTTTTTGTCGGGGGTGGGGGTGGGGGTGGGGGTGGGGGTGGGGGTGGGGGTGGGGGTGGGGGTGGGGGGGGGGGCTCGCACTTTTTGTCGGGGGGGGGGGGTCAGGTAAGTTATGTGGGTCAAGGTCACCCACAACACTTGTACTCTAAGTGTTGGCTATACCCCTACCACAACTGGGTCCCTAGGCTGCACAACACCGCTTCGCCAGTATGTCTCCGGCTTCCATGCGGTGCGTCTCGCTGTTCTCTAGCTCTCTATATGTAAGTAATTTTACAAGTTCTGAATGTAGGTCACTACACTTTAACTCTGGGACGATATCGACTTGTAGTATTTCAGTGTTTTGACTCAAGGTCATCACACTTTAACTCTAGCACATCGGTTATCGTACCAGAGGTGCTCAATAACCTAACTTGTAATGTTTAGGGTGGCGTTTTCACGCCACGTGGTATCGCCATGAGTGTCCAGTCCAAGTTTTAAGTTAAATTAATTTTACTGTAATCTTTTCCATTTCCGCTTCGTTTTGCCAAAGTATAAGGTGTCGCTTAATAAAGTGGTATTTCTCTAAAGTTATAGGAGATTGCAAGGATACAATTAGTTTATTTAGGAGACTCTTCATCTTGGAGTTTAACACAATTTCCACTTTGACTTTGCTTCCTCGGCTCTCACAGCCTAAGCTGTACAGAAATGTTTCTTCTAGTGCCAACTCGGGCCAAGAGAACAGTGTGTTGACTGTAGGACAGCTCATGGTGAAGTGATGCGATACTCCAGCGTACTACCTCACCTTCCCCCACCACTGTGACCTTCCCCCACTCCTGTTGTTTCCCCACCTCTTTTCCCTTGACTCATGTGCTACGAGCAGTCTCTCAGTATTGTGCGGACTTTTGTGAGGGGAAGCCATGTCGCGGGACACTTTAGGTAAGAAACTTAGCCGTGTTAAGGCTTTATTAGTTGCTCACTGTCCACCACTCAAAGTTAAGAGAGTTTCGACTTTAGCTAGGTGGCGCAAACTGTTGCGCGGACACCCTAAGTTTTATACAAAACAGATTAATGTCAGTTTTACTGATGAGGATTTGTTTAAAATATTGGATGAAATGACTTTTCCTTGCAAAATTCAGTTAGTTACTCCCATTCCTGACAGTTTAGAGTCTTAGTCTCTCAAGCCGATATACCTAGCATACACAGAGCCTGACAGTCAGTAACTCGGTGGCTGTCGTGGGGTGCGCATCGGTGTCGGCGCTCCGTTGTTAGGTTTTCAAGGTCACAGTAATATCAAATTGTTGGTGTTGTGCTGGTTCAAGGTCACCTGAGGGATAACCGATTGCCCATTTAGGCAGGGTCATGTCAGAAACTCGAGTTTAACTTGGCACTTTTGCCGTTTCTCGTCGAAAATTCGCTCCAAGTGGTCAAGGTCACGGGGACTCTGACTGAAACTCGGAGCGTAGTGCGAGAAACGGCAAAAGTGCCAAAAAATTTTAAGTTTCGGCGTGACCTTGACCTCAGTGGCGTCGGTGACGTCATTTTGATGACGTAAGGGGTGATGACGTCATCAGCACGTCATTTCTGTGACGTCATGGGTGTGACGTCATAGAAATGACGTCATTGGTGATGACGTCATCGATGACGCAATCGATGACGTCATCGATGACGTCATCGGTGAGGTCATTGACCTCGATGACGTCATCCCTCAGGTGACCTTGAACTGAGCCAGCACCAACAATTTGACACTACTCTGGTCAGGTGATAATAGTGGTGTATTAGTCTTTCCATAATATGACGATTGAAATCTTGCATACATATCGTATAAAATGGAAAAACGTTTTTTGCTGAACATGACATTCAAATTGTCATAGGGAAAGAATTGAGAGTTTAGGAAAACTTTACAATTCTTTATTTTACAGTGATCAAATTGACCAGCATTTGCAGTGATAACATCTTTTCGCTTAGTTTGAAAACCGAGTATTATGTACCTTGCTCGTTCCAAGTAAGTTGATGTCTTGACGGTCCATGTTTGTCGTTCTGTCTGAGGTAGTGTAGGGTATTCATGAAATTCCCAACTTCGGAATGGCAGCACAATATCACGGTCAGATTTTAACTTTCTCAATAATAGGATTCTATGTTCATCGGCCAATCTTACATGAGGTACTCTCCAAACAACTTTATCCAACTGTAGTTGCCATTCCAGTTTATCTTCCGTAGTTGCAGGGTCTGCAAGTATTAAGTCCTTATTAGTTGAAGATCTGAGTAATACTAATTCTTGTTTGACATTTATTATTACCCGTTTGTAATCTTCAGCGAATCCCAAAAGCAATCGTAAAGGTACATGAAAATCAAAGTGACCGTTGGAAGCTGGTGTTATAGTGTCTTTATCGGGGGCAACCCATCCGGCGGTGACTATTGAATTCTTCTCATGCGGTGTTAATGATGTTAATCCTTTCAATGTCGTTGTTAAACCAACCTTTTTTGTTGAATCAACCGTCACCCCTGATATTTCATATCTTATTTCATCAAAAAGATATGCCATCGGGTTATTTATAAAAGGAACTGTTGAAGCAGTTTTTCCATCCAATTTTAATACCCGTCCTTCGATGTATAAGTAACTTTCACATGGTAACGTGTAAATATCTTGTTGTTGAATGGGAATCCTTATTTCATCGTTATTGTTTAATTTTGATGAAGTGTAAGGGTTGTGCGTGTGATATTCCTTCTCCCATAGTGTTTCGTCGAATGTTGGTCCTTGAGATATATCCAGGATATCCATCGCTGTTAAGTTTCAATCCAATCTTCTGTAGAAAACGAATGTTGTCCGATGTTAACTCTTCCAATGTCGAGGAGCTACTGAGCTCCCGACTCTTCTGTTGTGGTTTAAATGATAATCCCATGTTGACTTTTATGTTGCTGCTCTAATGTGTATCCGTATAGTAATTGTTTCTCCTCTAAAGTCAACACTATGACCGTCTTGATCCAATATGTTCAGTACGATGTCTGAAATGAAACTGGTGTTTAACGGTAGGTATATCAAGTTTTGTGGCTTCTCAACAATTTTAAAACCGGGAGCTACTGTTGGATAAAATGTATGTAAAATATGTTGATTAACTCCATCTCTATACGATCCGTGTATAATGTTGCACGTGACATCGATACTATTTACTTTCAATATTGTTACAGTTGAATCAGCTGAATGAGTAGTTCCAGGAGTTAAGATTTTCTTTTTGGTATCTGTAAATCCAAGTAAACTGCCAATAGAGTTTTCCAAGCCAACATCAATATAATATTTGGAAGTTATTTCTGCTTTTAAAGTATTGTTGTTTCCTTTAACGGTGATATTGTCTTCTCCAAGTTGTTTCTGTAATAATTGGTTTATGTCATCAATTTCATATGCTCCAGTAGGAAATGTAATTATTTTCAATTCTGAGTATTTTCCTGAAGCATCCTTAGTTTCATAATAATGTAGTAAATTGTTCTTTCCTTCCGTAACATTGGGAATTGAGTTGTAGGTAGTCAAATCAAGTAATGCCGCTTCCCATAATCTTTCCTTGGATAGACGCAATGCTGGGAACAGCGTACTTTTCAATGTGGATGAATTTCCACTCAGTGACACTGTATACGATGACATCTTAAAGCTGACTGACACTCTTCGCTAGAAACTCCAAACATAAATGCCCACATATTTCAGTATTGTTAGGTTGTTCTCTTTTGTAATTGTAAAAAATGTTTTTGGAGTTTCGAAAATAATGTTGCAGTTCTTTTGGCGGTGGTAGATTGCCAAAACTGTCAAAGTAGTAAATGGTTTGTCCGAGTTTTTTATAGCATACCCAATGAGTGCCTGGACCATAGGTGGAATCCAAATTTACGATTCCAGTTTCATTTTTCCATATTTTAGTTGGTAATGCATCTTTCATAAAAACTCCTCGAAAGAATGGTATTTTCAAAAATTTTACATAATCATTTAACTGATGATTTGTTAAGGCTTTATTTGGAATTATCAATTGATTCTTCTTATTTAGTACACACGGTACGGTTTTAGGTATAAACCTAATCCGTTTTTTACCATTTGCCAAACAGAAGTCTTCTTTACATTTGCCTTGCGAGTTCTACGACGCCCTTTTTTAATGTTTCCACCTCTTTTGGGAGCGCCTCTCTTTGTAGGTCTTCCTCTGCGTCTTCCACCACCTAACTTTGCTTTCGTCTTCATGGTTGTAGTTACTGCCCAAGCCGCTGCTTTTTCTGCAATACTTGCGTCACTTGATTTTACTCTTTGCCAAGCTTTTTCTGCTAGAATGTTATCCGCTATTGATCTATTTGTTGAATCTTTATACTTTGAATATGCTATATCGTGTTCTTTGCAAGCTTGATCTAATTTATTAATTCCAGGATCTCCTCTTGCTAAACGTTTTGCCAACTTAGTTCCAGGTCCACAATATTGATAACCTCCGGGCAGATGTAATTCGTATGGTAAAGCGTCTATCGCTCGATTCACAACAGCACCAATTGGAATCCGTCTGAGCAGGGATAATGCAGCTGATGTTATACCACGTCCTTTCTTGCCAACGTCTTGACGACGACTGAACGATGAGGTCTTCATTATGCCGTTTTATATAACGAGCGTCTTCACTCCATGAAATACTTTATGATAATGAACACTTTTTATATATTCCATACTTATATATTGGCGAGTTTTACTAATACTTATTGATAATTGCATCTTTAATCCATTGTTCTCTTTGATCATCTTGGATTTTACCGTGATTCGGTTTACTAAGCATATGATTGTGCATGTCTATAATTACATTACCCATAAGGTTCATTACATACTCCACATTAGTAGCATCTTTGTAATCTGTAGGATTCTCAAGATCTGTGATACGTTTACCATTACATGTATACACAGATGGATCGTCATTAGAGGTTGCTATAACTTGATTAATAGTAGCAACATCATTCGGAGCTATTCCTGCCGATATGTTAGATATTCTTCTATTTTTTCCATCATATACGTTATTTATTTTATCTCTAACTATAGTTTGTTTTACAACAACACAATCCTGATCATCTTTACCAGATTTAACTTCGGTTAATCGTCTGCCTCCACATATAAAGTTAACACCAGTAGCTGATAGTTGTGGTACTTGTTTTAAAATAACAGCATCATGTTCTTCCGTGCCTAAATTTATATTTGACAATTTTTTATTTTTTTCCATCCCACTTGTCATTTTGTAGTTGTAGTAAGGTAAACTTTTCACTTCCTTGCATAAACTCATCACCTTTCTTTGACACTACTTGATTTTGTTTAACAAAAGTGGATGTTTCTTTTTTTAAGCTTTCATTCATTTGTTTCACGGTAGCAGCATCCGATGGAGTTGAACCATCTTTCAGATTGGACAACACTTTTCCATGACAATCAATAACAGCATCATTATATAAAATACAATTATCTTTAATATATTTAATATATTAAAGATAATTATATTAAAGATAATATATTAAAATTTAATAATATTAATTTAAAGATAATATAATATCTTTAATTAATTTAAAGATAATATATTAAGATTTAATATATTAAAGATAATATAACACCATCACTTTCTTCTTGAGGATATCCAATATCGTTTATAGTATATTTATAAAAGGAAAATCTATCCTTTTTCTTTTCTGGTATTACAGAGTGCAAATAACGCTTATTGATTGTATCTGTATCATCGGTTGGGTCTGCCACATTAGTTATTTTATAATTTAAAGCATTGTACATTTTTCCACTTTTAGTCTTTTGCAACAGTAAAGCGTAATCCATCGCAGATAGCAAATAGCCTTTATTAACAACATCTCCATTGTTGACTGGTTTTGCAACATTAATAACCCTGTGAGATTTTGCATCATACAGTTGGTTGTTGTCAAGTTTTAAACTTGTAGATGTTTCCTCCTTTACTGTTTTTAAATTTGTTGCATCTCCATCTTCTTCTGGATCTTTAACAAACTTTAAACGTTTATTATTTATGTTATAGTCACCTTCGGGTGTTTGCGGTAATCCACTTCTTTTTCTGTTTTCTCCAACTTGCACTCCTAACGCGGAGTAACGTCTGAACTTGTCAACGCTCATGTTAGAACTGACACATTATATGCCTGCAACTCTTATATATCCGCGGACGATTATACAATTATGCCGCAATTCCTGAGTTCGTCAATCAGAGCTACCCATTCATTATTTAAACCTGTATGACCAGCTTCCATGGCTTCATGCAATAGTCTCATTCTATCAACCAATTTATTGATGTCGTTGTAGTAAATCACATTTGTATTGTATAGATTTTTCATCAATCCTTTACCAGATGTTGAAGTATCTCCTTTACTCTTTTTACCATGTTGTTCAAGAAGTGATAAATCCATAAGTGATAGAGATTTTCTTTTCAGTGGTTGTCTCACCGCTGGTGCAGTACGTAATGTTGGCAATTTTCGTGGAGGAAACAACTTTTTTATAACGATGTTATATTTTGTTGCACGTGAACGATTAATCATTCCATCCTTTAAGTAGTTTCTTTTATGAGCGTTAGTATTTTGTAGAATCTCCTTAAAAACACTTAAATCTTTGGATGAATATCTTAGTGGTATGTTTTTAAAAATTAATTCATATAATCCTTTTGTTCCTTTATATCTGTGCTCACCAATAATGATGTAATCATCTTGTGTTATTTCAAGCTTTAAATTGCCGATCTTTAATTCATTCCCATCAATTCTTGCTCCGTATATGTGTGATCTACTCAAATTTGGGTTTGATTTCATGTCATGTAGCATTTTCATTATATATTTTCTTCCAAGAGGTCCATGTTGTAATATATCGCTACTCAATGAGTTAAATTTGGAATAGATTGTTCTGCTTCTGGTATTGGCTGTTCTTCTTCCTTTTCAACAATTGGTTCTTCTTCTTCTTTTGTTTCTTCTTGCTCACTAGCACTTGTATATGAATCATCATCTTCTTCTTTTTTTAATGCTTGTACTTCTTGTTTAGAAACTGGTAGTAAAACATCTCCTTCATAACGAGGTTTACCAATAGTTTCTGATATCTGTTTTAAAGGTTCCGTAATAGGTTTTAAATGTAGTCTCTAGAAATTCTTCTCTTTCACTTAAACCCATCCTCAATGCACGATTCTTCATCCTAATAGAATCACTGAGTGATTTTATTTCTTTCAATAGTTTTTCTTGATTCACATGTTTACACTGTGAAGTTCAACGTGTAACTAGATGTAGCATCGTAGTTCAACGCATAAATACAAATTTATCCAACCCTATACGATATCTACCATTTTTAATATCTTCTTCCTTCATAATAACGAGAAAGCTATATTTCTCATTCCATGCTTTGCCACACATCTCTTTAAATTTTTCAAATGGCATATCCGCATTTACATGATCATTATATATATATGCTTTAAATTTGTTTAATCTTGCTTGAAGATGATCAACATATTTGCATTGTCTCTTATAAGTTGTTTTGGAATTTTACTGTATGTTTGACCAATGTAAATGCTATCAATATTATGATGTCTTCCCATAGCAAAATAATTCCTTATTGTGTCATGATTTTCACAAGAAACATCGTCAAATATAAAAATAGAAAATGGTTTTGCTTCATTTGGTTGCATAATTGTTTCACTGGCATTAAACTTGTAAAAATTTACTTCAGGTACACTTGCAAGTACTTTATCCAATAATTGATATTTTGGTTGTTGCAATGATTTTGAAAAAATGTATATATTGTTAAAACGCAATCCTTTAGGATTAGTTATAAGGTTAAAAACAACATTAGTTTTTCCACAATTTGAAGGACCAGTTATTAGACATCTTATCGTATTTGGTAGTAATTCACCATGTTTTCCATGATTTAACTTATCATTGTCAACTGTCAATTCATCAATGTTATTGATATTAAATCGATCTTTTTGTTGTACAATCTCCATCTTGTATAAAGGTTAAACACACAATGAGCTATTAAACAACTATACTAAGTCTTTTGAAGGAATCCAAGAGTCTTCACTTTTATCAAACCCTAACCACCGGACTTTAACCATATCCTTTTTCCTTTGTAAAATCTTCTCGACAAGATATACATCACCGACTGTTGATTTCAACAATTCATGTCCGTAAAATCCACCTTGAAGTAATTCACCCTTGTTATCCTTTAATAAATAGGTTTCAGGTATAGTTGGTTGCACTTTATAAATTGTAAATACTTCATTAGTCCAATTTGGTAGATATCTTTTACTAAATACACCTTTGTATTTGCTTATACGAACTTTATCGTTGACCTTGAACTTCTTTGGTTGCAATTTTTCCAATTTTGGTGTTGTATTATTTTTAATGCGTTGTAATACAATTTTGGCATTAGCACTATTTACCTGGATAGGTTTCATTCCAATGGTACGATGATATTTGTTGTTATACTCTTTTATAAGTTGTGGTAATATGTCATACCACACGTATGATAATCTTTTTGAAAATTGTTTATACATCGCACCTTTTAATGTTCTATTGAATCTTTCAATTATTGAAGCTTTAACTTCAGAATTTGTAGAATAATGATTTATTTGATATTTCTTCATCAAAGCTCCAAAGTCTTTATTAAAATATTCTTTTCCATCATCGGTCTGTAGATGTTTAATTTTAAATTTATTTCTTTGTATTGTGGTTTCCATAGCTTTTGTAACACTTTTACCAGTCTTATCCTTCAATGGTAAAGCGTCAGCTATTTTAGTAAAACAGTCTATAATTGTTAAAATATATTTAAATCCTTTATTTAATTTACTGTGCGGTATCATTTCAATGAGATCAGCTTGATAAAGATCATTCATTCCTTTAATGATTGTACTTCTTCTTGGAAATCTTCTTCTTGCTGGTTTATGTAGTTCATTTACAATCTTGTCCTTCACACTTTCCATCTTCAGATGTTGCTTGTACACCGCATGTAAAAATACTGATCCATAAAATAGTTTATTCTCAGTTATATAGTTTGAATATAGGTCAAGGCCATTTCATATTAGTGTAAAAAAGAGGGAACATGGCATTGGGCTTGCCATGTCCCCTCTTCTTTACGGAAAGGAAAAAGGAAGAAGGTAGAGGACGAAGAATAGGTTTACTAGTCGATAGGGTTTAGAGAGTAGTGGCCGAATGGTAAAGTATTAATTTTATCTTCTAAAATATGGCGCTTGTCATCTTTGTAGCTTAATGCCCACTTTGTTTGTTTGACACTAAAAAGTTGATGATTATAACTTCTAATAGTGTTGAACGTTGCAGTTGTTTCAACATTTTCAAACAAACATCTTTTATAATGTTCAAACTGTACGTTCTTCTTCAGGAAAGAAGTTTTTATTCCTTTGGCCTTCTTCGTGACTTGATGTTCGTTCCTCTCGTTTATGTACAGTTGAAATGAATACAGTTTGGACATTAATGCTACAATTTCCATCATCGGCACACCATTTGTTTCATCTTTAAATTTTCCCAATACTTTCTTATTTCTGTCATAGTCGTAATTTGGATGATCCTTAGGATAATCGGAAAAGGCGAAATCATCTTTATATATAAAGGTGCGTAGATCTTCATACATGTCATTTGTTTTAATCCAGTAAATTAGTGCATCCGTGTCCATATATGCAATACCAATGTTCTCTCTTCCATAATAGTTAACCATCTTCTTATAATGAAACTCGTACATATGTGTTTTTGAAATATCCAAGATTGACATTCCAAGATACAAAGGACGATCCATTGTAACTGACTTCTTGTTCATGGAAATAACAACTAGATTTTCATTAATAATTATAGATGAACCAAAGTTTGGTTGTTGCACCAATTTCTGTAGTTTTACTGGATCAGTTACCAATTTGATATCCTTATGTTTCCTTTTGTTTTCCAAAGTCTTGCCAAATATTGCGTTATTCATTAATTTGAAAAAATCTTTTTGAAAACTTGATGTAGCGGTGGCTCTTCTTCTTGTGTTGTTGTCGATGTAAGGTTTTAACCAACAAGATTGAGAAAATTGTAGTACTCGATTAATTTTTGTAATTCTCAATCCTAAGTCTAAAGCTTGTTGTATCATCCAGTAGTGTCCAACATATCGAGACTTGTCGGTTAAAGTCATCATTAATTTTGGCCATCTTCCAGTAGGGGAAATTTCAGTCTTCGGAAGAAGTGGTAAATCATAATGTTGATCATGAAGATGTTCAGGATATTCAAAATTAACATAAAAAATGTAACCAGTTTCACCATGCTTCGGTATATCCATTATGTTTCCAATCGATTCTGGATCTATCCATTTAAAATTATCATATGGAAGGGGATTCGACATTGCCCATCCGTATAAGTTATTTGCATCAAAATAACCCAGGAATGTTGTTGGTTTTGATGCATCATAATCGGGCAGATACTTGTTGTTCGCCTTGAAATGTCGTGTAACGCTTTGCGTCAATCCCCCTCGAACTCCTGACTCTAACATCATAACCATATCTATATCAGTAAGAAGTTGTATTTTACAATTTGTTTCTTTCAACATAGCTTGCCATGCTAATCCAGGTGAAGTGTACGAATGAAGAGGGTCCAATCCATATGCCGCAAAACATGTATTTCTAAATTCTTCCATTATATCACATAGTAAAGTTACATCCAATTTAACATAAAAATCTGAATATTCTCCCAATGTTCTAAATCCTAAATCGTTCCATACTTTACATGCATGATCATAGTCCTCTTGAGATATGTCCATGTCATAAAGTTTACTTTTGAATTCTTCTTTAGCCGGAAGTGATGTTTCATTAAATCTTTCTAAACTGTCTATGTAATCATATGGAAACACACCTTTCCGAAGTACCAAATCCAGTTTGTCGTTATTTACAATCTTCTTTGTTTCGATGAAATCTTGTTTCCTTAAATTTTCTGAAAGTTTGGACAAACTCGACGGCATAAATCTGTAGGAGTCCAAGAATCTTAGTTTCATGTTTCCAACTTCTTTGGAAAAACTTATGAACTTCTCTGAAGTTTCAGCTAACACATCGATTTTACCGTCGTCTCTTCCTAGTTCAGGTATTATAAAATGAGCATCGTACCCACTGAGGTTATGCAGAACCACAGGAATAAATAGTGGTAAACGATAGCTCAAGTTGCATTTATTACAAGCAGCACCCCTGTAATAACCTGTGAGGTGATCGTGATCTTTAACTTTATAATTCTCAATAGTAAAATCATTTTTGCATAAGAAACATCGAGTTGCATTTTCATGTTGAATTTCTTCTTCTTCCTCCATCGGTTTCATTGGTACAATATTTGTATATAATCTTTGTGCATTTCCAGCTATTGAATATAAGTGATCAAGAAATATTTTTTCTACATTTTCACCACGATATACTAGAGGTTCTGAAGTTAATCCATATCTGTTTAAATGTTCTTCTGATAATGTTGATTTAACCATTAAACAAAAACTATTTGGTTTGTGCATTTGATATTTGACACTTTTTCTAGCTTCACAATTTTCATCTTCTATAGGAATTAGTGTTGATTCAAAGTCCGCATATACAACTATAGGGATACGGTATTGATGATGAACCTTTTCAAATTTAACGAATGCTCTGTTTTCCGCAGGTAAATTAATCTTTGCTTCATAATTATTGTTACATAGTCTTTTGTGCTCTTGTAACCATTCTCTTCCTTCTCTTCCTTCTCGTTGAAAATTAAAACATCTCTTGCAAATTATCTTTTTGTTTCGATTTTTTGAAAGTTGCTTGTTAACAAGACGATCAAATTGCTTTATGTACACATAGTGAGACACATCTCCTCGCGTTAGTAGTAGTAAATCCGTATGATCTGGTAGCTCTTCTTTTGCAATACGTAAAGGATACACTTTGTTTGAACTATCTAATGCAAAAACATTGATAGACGTACCGGGATTTTTCTTCTCAAATTTTGATATATCTTTCAGTGATACAGGATAAGTGATTCCTTGAAAATTGTATCTAAATCTTTGATTTTCATATTCTTGGTCAGGTCTATTCGCATGATGTGGTACAAATTTAGTTGTCATTGCATAACGAAAACATTCATTGTCTTCATTTTTAACATTAATACAAGATTTTGTATCTTCAATTCTTTTTGGCAGAGGAATGTAACTTGATCCCATTAGTCCATATCCATGTTTGTGAACTCTTATATCTAATACTTCAATACTTGTAAGACTCCATCCGGATCCTCTTCCTTCGTGTTCCTGAATTTTTGTTAATATTTCTTCTATACAGTTCTCTACTATTGAATCAATGTTTGAACTTTCCATAATGGTTCGGTTTTTTGTTATGAATCCTCTTGGTGATAATTCTTCTTGTACATTTATAAACATAGCTTCTAGTAGTAAACCAAATTTAAGAAAGTTCAATCTTTTTAATTCTTTTTTTAAAGTTTTACTTACAATTGGTTTTGCTTCTCTAATAAATTCTTCTAGCTTCAAGTTTTCATTTTGAATCTTATGATGCATTACTACTTTACCAGGTAATGCAAATACTTGTAGATTTGGTAAAGTAGTTGAAGATGTTGCTGTTATTTCATATTGTTCTTCTTGTTCTTCTTGTTCTTCTTGTTCTTCTTGTTCTTCTTGTTGTTCTTGTTTTTCTTCTGGGTTGTTGTGAATTAGTTCTTTATGACAGTCTAATAGAATTTCATCGTGAAACGATTCCGAACATTTATCGCAACGATACATGTTGAGATGTTTACTCTTCGAAATTTCACCAAGAAATGAAGTGGGCTCTCACGTTCCTCCTATTATAATGGTTCCCCCACCACTATTTCATCCTCTTCACTATCCTAGGAAATCAAACATTTTCAACAAAATATTAACCTTCTACAAACTAATTGTTCATTCGTGTTCTTTATTCCCATTGGAGTTTTAGTATATACTTCTTTATATTCAAACTTTAACAAACTTTCTTTTAACATCTGTTAGGACAGATGTTATGGGACAGATGTTAAAAGAACAAATGTTGGAGTGGAAATGGCTAGAGCACAGGCACTTGGTTGAACTAAATTTGCGCATAAATTAACTAGAGTTGAACTGAAAATTCGCATAAATTAAAAGTTAGTTCAAAACTAAAATTCGACAGTGTTAAAAAACTCTAACAGTTGAATAAAAATAAACATTAGTTCAAAACTGAAATTCAACAGTGTTAACCAAATTCTAACAGTCAAACAAATAGGTCAAGGTAATCCAATTTAACGCGAGAACGAGGAATAGAGCACTAAGTGGCATGTTAGTCCATTACCACAAAGTGATCTATTCCTCGCTCTCTATTCTACATCTACTTTTTTCAGTTTACTTATTTATATTAAAATGTTCAAATTTTACTATGTAGAATGTCCATTCTTTCTCTTCAACTCTTCGATTGTTTTTAGCAATTGTAACAAATATTCGTTAGTTTTCACCAAAGTCTTTAGTTTGCTACATCCAATTTCAATGGAAGGTATTATAAGTTGTAATTTTATAAGTTCAATCTTTTCTTTCTTGCGAATTTCTTTCTTTATTATATTATTCCTTATTTTTGCTGAAGATTTAAACTCCATGTTGTTTCTGCTAAAGCCACAATAATAATAAAAGTCTCTTCAAACAACCTGCATTTATACACATTCCCCCACCACTTTATAATCCCCACTCCTTTCCCCCTCTTCTTTATATGTGGAAGGAAGTATTATAATTAGATTCCTAATATTTCTTTTCCTTTTTCACTACATGGGGGGAAGGGTAATTTGTTATTACACTAGTTGTGCAAGAAAATAGCCGCCAGTGTCCACACCTTGTTCATAGCACTCCATCATAGATTGTGCCCACTGCAACATGCGGTCTCTGTCATTTGGTGTGACAAGGAAAGAATGACTATCACCATACAATATAAAAGAGTCAATTCGTACATAACATCCTAAATTTAACCATTTATTAGCTTCAACTATAAACTTTTCTATTGTATCAAATGGAAATTGTGGATCAATTGCTATAACCTTACGTTCTTCACTAAGTTCAACAGTATAATCATCATCATCCTCACTCTCACTATCATTATTTAAAATGTCTTCAGGTTGTAGAAAAACATCGGAAATTTTGGAAGAATTAATATGGTCATTCACATGAGGAGGCATTTTGAAGTAGGTAATATTGTAAACAGCAGAGACGAAACAACAAGAGCGGCGTGTAGAAGCAAAATGAAGGAGTGACCAACGCTCGCTCCGCTTTTATAACAGTATGCAAATGAGGGGTAAGAGCTGACCTTAACCGGTCATCGACCCAAAGGAGTGGGGGAAGTACTTTTCTTACTACTCAAATGGAAGTAGGTTAGTAGGTCACGGGACTTAGAGTGTTAAAAAATAATGGGGGAGAAACACAACGCTATAACGCATTGTGTTTCTCCCCCATTATTTTTTTAGCAACAATTTGGAAAAAACTAAGTGAATTTACTGTTTACGCCCCCACCTTGTAATACGATCCTTTTTATCCCTGAGGAGAAAGTCTTGAGAATCTAAAGTGTTAAATCTCTTCTCTTTACACAAATTCTCACAAACTCTAATTTTATATTTTAAGCCGTTACATTTTGCCAAAATGTGTTGGTGGTCAACAACACTTAGAAAAAAATATTTCAAACCTTTCTTAAGCCTCTCTCCTCTGACGGATATTATTTTAGGATCGTCTTCAACGGTGGGGATTTCTGTCAGTTGTGGTTCAGAAATATGTTTCACGATATATACACGGCAAAAACTTTCATTTTTAACACATTTCCTCCCACAAGCTGATCCTTTCTTAATTCCCTTAATAAGCATTTCAGGGCAAGTAGTGGGACGGCTAAATGCCCTACGACGCTCTTCTTGTAATGATCGAAATTGCTCTGAAGGAGCAGGTTTAGGGGCAGGTTTAGGGGCAGGTTTAGGAGCTGGTTTAGAGGAATTAGTTTTGTGATAGGTATGGTCTTCAAGTGTAGCAAGTGGTGGGGTAGGAGGCAATGGTGATAGTGGGATAATGGTCGTACTAAGGTGATGAACAATAGTTTCAATGGAAGGGGTATTAAGACGGGGAACTGGCTTCTGCGGTGGCGGCATCATAGTTGATGGTGGTGCGGAGTTGTTTGAAGGCGAAGGTGAAGGTGGTGAAAAAATACTGCGAAGTCTAGAAGTGTTGGTTGGCGGAAGAATAGCTCCAGAAGTTGAAGGTTCAGATGAAAGCTTCTTCTTATACCAATCCGGAGGGTTTTTCAAGCGAAGAGTTTTGTTTGATGCAGTAACAGCCGTAGAAGTCGAAGTCGAAGTTGAAGTTGAAGTTGAAGTTGAAGTGGTAGAAGTAGTAGAAGTAGTAGTGGGCACAGAAGACATCGTTATAACTCCAAGTTCACAGCGTAACGTCTGGAATCGGAATGAAACACTAGCCCCGGCCAACACGTCTTTTATAACGGTATGCAAATGAGAGGGGTTAGCAGCCGGCCATGACCGGTCATTGGCCCGGGAGGTGGGGGAAGGAGTGGTGGGGGAAGGGGTGGTGGGGGAAGGGGGGGGGCTCCATTTTTTCGGGGGGGCTCCATTTTTTCGGGGGGGGTCTCCATTTTTTCGGGGGGGGGTCTCCATTTTTTCGGGGGGGGAGGGGGGGGGAGATCATTGACCCTTCCAAAAGTGGGTCAAGGTCATTCAACACTTATAAAAAACCAAGGTGATGGGAACAGTAATACTGTTCCCACCACCCTGTTTGCCTAACGGTTCCCACTCCCAACCCACTAGTTACGTTCTGCAAGGGACATCGACGCAATTTTGTTTGGACCGTCCGGGTCTACCGTAACGGTCCGGTCCGGGTCTACCGTAACCGTGAATTCCAAGGGAAACTGGAACACCTAATGCAGAAACGCAACTCTAACCCCACCCAAACTAATCCCACCCATTATATTCCTAAACAAAAATGCAAAAACCTAGTCCGCATTTTGCGGATGTCCCACCCCTTCTAAGTGAAGTTCAACTGAACTTCTGAATTTACATTTAATCTACCCCCTAACATCTAGCTGTAAGGCAAAACAACATTAATTAGTATTACCAACACTTAAAACTAACAACACATCATTATTAAAAAACCAAATAATTCAACACAACCAAATACCATCATTATTCTTAAAATTAATACACCTTAATGCTAAATACCTCTTAAAATTAATACACCTTAATGCTAAACCCAACTTAAAACTAACATCGCAATGCGCAAATTATTTCTTAAATTTAATACAACTTAAAACTAAACACACACACACATACTACATTGCATTAAAAAACGCAACGTAGTAGAAGAAGTTCAAATATATATAGGCCTACTATATATTTGAAACCTCTTGCTGAGTCGCCAACAACCTTTCGCTATGAAAGTTTGTTGACGACTGACGCTAAGATCAGGCTCGTATCGCTCCTCGGATTCTCGAGTAGTGGGGGAAGTTGTTTCACTACAGTACAGTGTTCAATCCAGTCCAATTCGCAGCAGTGTAAAAGGAAGGCGAAGGAGTGGGGAGCAGCATATGCACAGCAACGCAAAACCAAGGTTTGAGGTTAGAATTATCCATGTGCAGTAGCGCTAAAGTGAGTAATACAGGACTAGGCGCATGCGCATAGCATAGACTCATTCCGATCCGGAGAACTCGTTGCATGCGCAGCAGTTTTGAGGTTAGAATTATCCATGGCAGCTGCCATGTTTAGTTCAGTTTTACCACATAGAGTCGGCGACCGACGATGACCGGGTGACCGGTCATTGGCCTGAAGGAGTGGGGGAAGGAGTGGTGGGGGAAGGGGGGGGGGTGCTCCATTTTTTCGGGGGGGAGGGGGGGGAGGGGGGGTCATTGACCTTTCCGGTCATTGCCCCAAAACCCCCTACTTCTCTTACCATTTGTCCGGCAGCTGCCCGGAGTAATTGCCGCTATAAAACCAGGTAGTTGGTCGGCATCTGCCGGCATTTGGCTTGGGTTATTACTGCCTCTATAAAAGGGGGATAGTTTATCGCGCCGCGAACATTCATTGCCTTGCATCCACACAGTCATCACCTCTCATTAGTTTTACTTTATGACTACTTCGTTACTTCTAACATGCAATTTACCATTCATCAGCATGTGGCTTCCTAGCCACTTCATTAAATAATTCTAGTTAATTCTAACCTCAAATATTACTACTATAGTGTTCTGTTTCAATTTCTTTTACACTTCATTTTATATCTCAGTCTTCTTTTAACTTCTAAATGTAACACATCAGTTATGATGGTTGCACAATGTTTAAAGTTAAAGCTTTTGCGAACACAACACATATTACGGAATACTTCTAAACCTTCAATTTCAAAGTGTAGAACTAATTTAAATAGAGTTAGGAAGAAGTACAGTTTTAACCCATTATACTCTTCAAAGACTTCGCAGGTTAATGTTGATGATAGTGTTATTTACAACATTTTGCATTCTATGTTACACTTCAACAATTTTGAACTTGTTACACCTATCGACTGTGTTCAGCAAGTTTTTTTATTTTACCCCCACTATTCCTTATATAAGTGCTCTAACCACAATTCCTACTTCATCCTTCTCTATTCTGTTCAGCTGAGCTAAGATTTGAGGTTAGGATTATCCATGGCGGCCGCCATGTCTAGTTCAGTTTCACCACATAGAGTCGGCGACCGGTTATTGGTCTAAAGGAGTGGGGGAAGGGGTGGTGGGGGGAAGGTTGCCATTTTATAAGCCCTCTCCCTAGGCGGCGCTTCTCATTCGATCGCCAACTTTCAAACGAGAAACACCTCTCCCATGGCACGAATCAATTATCCCGCTATCACCAACTACTTCAACTTAAAACTATTTCTGGTGATAGTTGGATAGAATTTTTTAAAACTTACTCTGGATGACCTTGACATACTTTCCAAGCCCCAGTTATAACTGTTGAATTTCAGTTTTGATCTTACTCTTAATTTTTGTTCCACTTTTAGAGTTTAGTTAACACAGTTGAATTTCAGTTTTCAACTAACTCTTAATTCATGCCCAATTCTACTTCAAATTCAGGGCATATGCTCTCGCCATCTGCACCCCAGCATCTGACGCCATCTGCTCTAGCAGCTGCTCGGGCAGATGGCACGACTTCCGGTCCAGAAGTAACCAAAACACACTACTCGCAACAATGGGCTACTGGCCCAGGGGTGAAGATGACTCTTAATATGTAAAGTCGTTTTCTGATTGCGTAACAAACTAACTCACTTTTTCATTAGAAATATTGAGTATCATTTTGAATGTAAATATTTAGGTTGTGTGTTTTTAATGTTTTATATTTTCGAGTCTAAATTAACTTTTATGAAAAACCATAGTAATTTGTTATCATAATAACTGTTTCCATATTATTTTTTGTTTCCCTGAATATGATATCGCACTCGTAAGGCTCGCACTTGCCACCGAATCGTGGACGGCCGTTGTTGAGTAGTAGCAGGAGCGGGGAGTGTGGTATAGGGGGAGGTAGGGCCGATTATGGAGATGAACATTACGGCTGCTATCTGTTATATCATCCATTTGTCCGTTTGTGCCGCGCAGGCAATCATCCCCATACGTCCACATACATCCACAGTGTCTGATCTTTTGGGTGGGGATAAATAAGTTAGAATTTAGTGTGTTCAACATCAATCATCGTTGAATAAACCATCAAAGTACTTCTTTTCTACTTATAATTAATAACAATTTTAATTTTAATAACCACATAATTTATATTTCCAAGAAGGTCGCATCTGGAATGTATATGCTTTAAAAATAATAACAAATTGTTGTAACATAACAGTGAAAATATGTTCCACTTTCCCCTCACCCAATCCCATATTACGTATGGTCTACCAGTCCATGGGACAACGGACAACATCTAAACAAAATTTAAATAATATATTACTTCTTCAGAGGAAAGCAATAAGAATAGTGTCGAAATTGAAAACATCATAATCAGTAAAGAATTATTTTCCTGAACGAGAAATTTTAACAGTATACGGACTCTTTATATTTGAAACTATAAAATTCACAAAACAGCACTACCTTTCTAAAATTAACAGTACTCACATTTATGACGCAAGAAATAATCAACTCTTTACAATAAGTCATCAAAATCTAAATTTTTACTGTAAAACACATAAACGTACACTTTTTATAGATTTTACCCAATGATATAAAATTCGAAGAAAACCACAATTCATTTTACTAGAAATTAAAATGATTTCTTATCTCTAAATCTCTATATTTAATAGAAGAATACCTTTATAAAGAAGACTAGCTAGAAGATTATGAGAAATATGAAAAAGAAATAAAAATTTATGTTTGATTTTAGCTATAAAATTATATGAATAATTGTAAATTTTTAACATCTTAAAAACATACTAATGTACGTAGATGTTTTATATTAATTAAATAAACAAATATACAAGGTTATTCACGTATGCTATCATAAATTAATTTCAGAATGCTCGGATGTTTTTTATAAGGCGATATCATGGAAGAAAAATAAACTAATTTGAACATTATTTAAATCCACAGTTTTTAACCTTTGGGAAAATACACATCTTATCATGGTTTATTAAATCTTCATTTAAAATTGAAGTCCTATAGATTTTTTCTGTTAAAAATGAATTTTGATCGGCCTTTGAGCAGCATAAAGTTTTATTTTGTTGTGTTGTTACTCATAGATAAGGAGACTCCACTAAGAACTCCTGCCTATCATAGATGTTTTACACAAGCCCCAGAAGGCCGGAATAATGCAAGGAAGTTCCTCAGCTGGGGACTTCTATGCCATCAGGATGACATCAACCCACTGCTGTATGGAACATGATTGGACAGTGAGGGAATGGAAGTTCGTAATTGGTGAAAGCCAAAAGACTTAGTTTTATTTAAACGTGTCATCCCAATCATCAAGGTAGGACTGCTTCTACTGCTTTGCTCGCCTACGGCTCGATGGGGGCTCCGCCCCCATGCCCCCTCAAGGGTTGCCCAGAAATTCGTTAATTGTTGTTTAAGTCGCATATAATGAACAGAATACATATAAATATAAGAGTTTGTAAATGAGCAAAATAGCAAAATAAATGAGTTTTTCATTTATTTATAACATAAATTAACTCCCACGACTGCAGAAATAACCTAAATTTGAACTTATGCAACTAACTCAATCTAAGGAATGAAAATATATTCGCCTACGGCTCGTTTTCAGAGACTCTTTCCCCAAACCCCCACCCTAATTCCCCCGAATTCTATAAAGGATAATGGAGTTGTGAATAAATTTATTATGTTGGTATTGTATACGTATTTACTTAAAATTATAAAATACGTATAAATAAATATATGAAAAAATTAAATGGATAAACTGCATAAAAAAGTGCATTAGATCATCGAAAACAATGAAAAATTCCATTAAAACAAAATAATTGAAAATCATAACAAAGTGGATAAAACTTGCCAAAAACCCCTTTTATTTACAAAAATACTATTCAGTTACTATCCTTCAATTAGTTGTGTTGAAATTCCAGGGAATAACATAACGATCCAGTAATATTGAACATACAATGATAAATACATAATGTAATATTGGCATTCATTACAATTCCTTCATTTCAGTTTTTAATGATGTAAAACTTTAAATTTACCTAATTTCCTAAAAAATTACTGTCAAGGCAAATAAAAAAAACTTCAAGCTTCTAAATACAATAATACAGTAGTTACTAACAAAAGTATGTTAAATAATGGTTAAAATATTAAAATTACCATGCACATCAAAGGACGTATGTTTTAGCCGTAGGACCAGGTCAGTAAATAACAATCAAAGTAAAACAATCAGTTGCTTGATATAGCAATTCGTTCCGACTCACAGTCAAAAGAAGAATAAGTGATATTGAAAATCATCATGATAATTTTTAAGTTTGATAATTTAATTGATATTGGTACTGTGCAAGATATGTCTATGTGCAAAGTGAAGGTTCTGAGTAAAATATTATAGTAGTTGTAAAATTACGTCTACATGATGTAAAATTCCCCGCAAAAATAAATAAACATTTAATTATGTTTAATTGTGTAGACTGGGGGGCAAAAATTAATAGAACCAAACTTGTAGTAACTTGAAAGATGTTCGCGAGGATTGCCTCAGATGTTATAATTTGGCCGCTAGAGTAGAAAAAAATAATGTCATATTTATTTTGGGTAAAAATGTTTGGGTAAAAAAATTTTGAAATCAGATAGTTTTCTGGGGCAGGAAATAAAAAAGCTTTTTTATTTTAAATGAAAATACTGTACTGCCACCTTTTTTAATTAAACATTAACTTAGTACGCACTAAAAGATAAATCAATTGTGTAATCTGCTATTTTAGTTAAAATTTTTGTTGATTTTTAAAATTTAAATTAGCATGCTATCAGGTAAAGTCAATGATGTACTTCCTAATGAGTTCGTTAGAAATTAAGTGCCATCCCAAATAAAGAACCAATTTTTGGGAGGACTATAAATATGATACTGTCTTACCGGGTGTCCCATACCAACCTTGCACCTCTTTTAAAATTGTACAAAAAAAAAAAAAAAAAATTGTGCCGTTGTAGGTAAACATATTTTGCTCCGTTGATTGACACTGATTTCAATACAGAGGGGACCAGACGTAATTTTGAAACAACTTTAAAATTTAATATTTTAAACCCTAATCATACTGATTTAGAATAATAAATAGCATGACATTATTTTTTTTTAACTGGGGAAAATTTAACATATATTATGTCTGAACATTTTACATATAACAGAACTTACCAAACATGTAAATGTCTATGAACCTCATTTAAAATAATATACCATCATAAAACATCAATTATCATTTGACACTGATTTCAATACAGAGGGGACCAGACGTAATTTTGAAGCAACTTTAAAATTTAATATTTTAAACCCTAATTATACTGATTTAGAATAATAAATAGCATGACATTATTTTTTTTAACTGGGGAAAATTTAACATATTATTATGTCTGAACATTTTACATATAACAGAACTTACCAAACATGTAAATGTCTATGAACCTCATTTAAAATAATATACCATCATAAAACATCAATTATCATGTGATTAGTTTTACTAAACATTTAAATGCATGTACATTAATCTCCGTCATGTTGTAAATTTAATAAAAAAACATTTTGGACCAAACTGACAATTTTTGTTGGAAACGTATTTAAAAGAGTCGAAGACATTTTTGTGCCGAGACATTTTTGCTTAACCTAAAATGCTCAGAGAAGAATGAGGAAAATCTAAATTTCAACCTCAAATATTCAATAAACTGCTAAAATTACGCGTACAAGATCAAATTGTAAAGTTTTCTTAAAAACCGTGTAAAACTAAAAAAAAATATTTAAAGTGAGAGTTTGTATTTGACATCAGTGACTTCCGGTCTGGAGAGGTAATTTCAGATACACCCTGTACATTAAAATTACTCTCGGTGAATAGACCGCTTTTCCAAAAAGGCACAATTGGTTAATGTTATAAAATTTCTTAAAAAGGGTGTTTGGGTAATCCGCGACTTCCAGTATGTTGGCAATTTTCTCAGTAATACAGGTCGGTAAGTTTAGTTCTCGCTTGGGAGTCACTCTGTAGTAAGTGATATATAGGAGATCTGCTTTACCGACATTTGACGAATTTCTGATACCCCGATGAGTGAGTGAGTGAGTTACACATTCGGGAGTATATAATTTAGATTGGACAGTGAGGGAATGGAAGTTCGTAATTGGTGAAAGCCAAAAGACTTAGTTTTATTTAAACGTGTCATCCCAATCATCAAGGTAGGACATTTTTTGTACATTATCCTGCACAATTGAACGAGTTTAAAAACAAATTAAGAGATTTCGGCAGTGAAGATTATTAATAGGAAAATTTCGTTCTCAAAGTGAAAAAAACTATAACTTGAAAAATAGTTTACATTTGTCCAGTTTGCAAATACAAGAGGTTTGCTGTCTGTTATTTGTGATGTATTTGTACTAATCGTTCATTTAGTAAAGTACCAACCCTAGAAAGATTCCATTTATTAATACTTGTTTAAAACATAGCGTAGTCTGATTTAAAACAAGTGTATGTTCTTTTTCATTTTATCAATTCATACAAAACTGTCTATTTCTTTTGGAAAATCAAACTTCTTCGTAGTAGTATGAGAATACGTGTTTCATTAAAACCTGCAAACTCTTTGCCTCAAACTCAATTCATGCTAATTAAGAAGTTAAAACAATGTTTGCGGGTCTCATGGTGGGGAGGGCGGAGGGGGTTGCTGGAATAGTCGACCAACAAGGGGATAAACATCGGATGTCGCTGGCGCTCCCTTTGAGGCACTTTAAAACCCGTAATCACAACAACAACAATTATACTAATGACATCGTTAATCTCCTCGGTCCAGACGCTAAATCCCCACATTTGCACAAACACCCTCGTTACTTACTGTTTCAATTAGGATCCTTCTCCCTGCTAAGCTAACCAACTAACTGACACATCCAACTTGACTGACTGAAATATACTTTAGACAGTCGTTGTATAACCACACGTGCTCCAAGTTTTTACCTCTGTATATAACAATTTACTAAGTAAATTAAAATATTTGTGCTTTTCGGGCTTTATCATATCTTTAGACTGTAGAATTTTACCCTAGATTTATCTTGAAAACATAAACGAGATTATCACTGTGCTACACCAAGGTGCTTTCCCCAAGTCAGTTTAAACCCAGGTTAAACCAAATTTGGCCATATGTTTAATAACTAATTAAACTAAGTTTAAGTTAAATATGTTTCGGAAAAGCAACCGTAAATCATTATAAATTAAATTTTGTAATGCAATAAAAAGTGTACGTCACTATCTGGAGAAAATGCGTTCAGATTAAATTTGTAAGGATAACATGATAGTTGTCCTTCACTGGTTCACCTTATCTCCGAGTTAATCAAATCCCTCGTCTCCGACTACGATGGAACTGTGGTTATGAGGGTCAAGACGGACAAGGTAAGCACGACATCATCTTTTCCTGTGTGGTTAGATAGTTACATGATTGAGAAACGAACTGTAAATATGTATTTTTGCCTTCTTTCAGAAATGAGCTTTTGAGTGTAAGTTGGGAATCAATAACTCAAATCACTGACCCTGAAACTGCTTTTTCTGATAAATTTCACGATAAATTCAACTCGGCATTCCCATCGGATGAATATAGAATTATCAAAACAAACTGAAAACACTAAACCAAAGCCAAAGAAAACTCTTCTTAACAACAACAAATCCTGATATAACAACAACACCTGAACTGAGTAGGCTACTTATTGTTTAAAAACTAAATATTTCAACATTCATTATAACAATATAACATCAATAAAAAACACGTTTTCTATGGCTCTGCCTGAGTTCGTCCGTTGGATAGCTTAAATTATTTTTTTTTCATATTACACAGAGGCATTCTGTTGATGTGAAAGGGCGAAATTTGCCTGTTATATTTGCACAATTCCTACAATTTTACTACTTTTTACTTATACATCGTAAGTTGTGCACTCGCGTATTTCACTTCACAATAATTCACTTTCACCTATACTCCGAAATCGCCCCATGACAAAACGACGCGGATCAAACAAGAACGTAAGTTACACAGTTTTGCGTCGCGTTTCGAATTTTTTATTTCCGTTGGGGATATTCATTCGGGAAACCGTGTATATTTATTTTGCCTCAGTTTCAGAAACAATTAGTTTACGGAGTGGAGCCCCGGTTTCAGAGCGTATGAATATTAATGTCGCCCGGCCGCGTGTGCGGGTGTGTGCGAGTGCGCGTGTGCGGGGGGCGCGCGTTGCTCCCTCCCGCCGCGTCCGTCGCTCAGTCTGTGGGGAGCCGCCGCCACCACCATCAGGGGCGACACGGCCGTGCCATGGATACCAACACCATCATTGAGGGAACCCTCAAATTCCGAGATGGGAAGAAGGTAATTTACAATTATTAAATTTTCCTATACAAAAAGCCGTGTTTTTAATAATAGAAAATTCCCCTAATATTTTTTTAATATTATTTTGTAAATATTCAACAAAAAATAATTTTGTACAGTTTTCATTTCTGTTAAAAAAAGTTTACTAACAACTAATCATCCTAAATCGCAAATAGGGCCTAGGAATTTACGGAGTCGCTGCGAAATTCAATATGTTGAGTTATAATAGTAAATTTAAATTTTTAGTGATATTAAACAAAACTGTTACTAAGAGAAAAATAATTATTATGTTGCAAATATCTACCTCATTTATACAACAAACATGAGTCAACCGGCTTAATTTGAGTAAAATTACACGACTTAAAATACAAATGTTATAAAGAATTACACAATTACTTTATTTAATGTGAAATTTTCACCACAAAAATCCCTGTGACATCCCCTAATACTCGTGGAAGGTTTCTTTCCCCAATAGGCTAGCTACATTGTTGGTTTGAAAATGGCTTTAATTTGGAATAGGTTTTCGTTTTAATTATTACGATTTGGACGTTTTGAATCAAATCTATTTAAGTCGGTGTTAGTTCTCGTGACCATCTTAAATTTTTAATTTCCTCACAGCACATAAATGTTTCAATATCCAGGTAAAAAAATAAATTAATAGAATAGAATTATGTAGTAAGAGTCACATCATTGTTTAATGACATGTTATAAAATGCAAATGCTCTTTAGGTTGCATATAAACAAACAATACGAATGTTGTTCATGTATTAAATTTTTTTTTATTGAGAGAAAAATACTTAAAGACCTTCACAACTATTATTTGATGTTGTGACAAATCACTTGCCCTGAGGAATTCCTAACTTTGATAAATGTTGGTCTCTAAATAATTTATCTGTATTACTGAAAAGAAACTAAGAGACGAAAATATAAACAGTAGGGGCCTTTTATTATGCTTTCAAAATTTCTTATGCGAATAAAAACGTATAGTCTTGATTTAAAAACAGGGAAGCTTTACTACAGTTTTGTAACGGGTTAAACAAATTACACCCAGACCTAAAGCGTAATTTATGGCGATTTATAATGAGCGCCACGAATATAAAAATTTAGTAATGAAAAAGTATAATTATTTATACTTTATTATTAATGAAGATAAGACACAGTCCATGGTATGCACACTCAAATCTGGCATGGTTTTCCATGAGGATATTAAGCTGCTCGGGTTTTGGATTGATAAAAAAATTAACTGAAATAGCCACATCGACAAAGTAGGCCTATGTACCAAGCTTTCCAGAGTATTTTTTTTTTTTTTTTTTTTTTAAGAAAACTTAAATTGATCATTACCCAGGCCTATCTGTTAAGTGTGTACCACTTACTTTTCCTAGCCATATTATGTATGGCCTTGTGCTATGGGAATAATAACATTAATGAGATAACATGTAATAACATTATTAACATTAATGTAATAACATTAATGAGATTAACAAAGACATTACTTTAATGAAATTATACTATAAAATTATCATTCAAAATATATATTTGACCAAAAACACTCCATATTACAACGGATTGTTTAAAGAATTGTTAATTGGTCTCGACCAAAAAGGAAGTGATTATGAGGAAATCATTTCCAATGCATCTGTGTATTTATATATTTGGTTCAGAAAAAATATAAAGTTATTGAGCTATTCAGTTGTTTTAGGACTGACCTAGAATTAATTATTCAGTGTTATTATTAACTTATATATAATTATCAGAGTTTATATTTTTATTGACAGAAATACAGGGTGTCCAGCTTCCACCTTTACAAACTTTTCGAGGTTATTAAGCATGCCAATACAAACAGAAAAATCACATAAACATATGTCCTAAGATTCTTCCTTAAGCCGCTAGCTGCCATTTTGTTTTTTACACTTAAGAATTTTTATTTACGTAATGGGTTGTTGTATTGAGTTTATATTTGGCATGTACCTTAATCACACCAATGTTCATTTTCAGAAAAAATATTATTTTTTCAAATGTATATTTTTAAAATGGTGGCCTTTTTATATTTTTAAACTAAAATAACTCAAAAACGGTAAATTTTATAAAAAATATTCTAAGACACATAAAAGTTGAAAAATTAAATTATCTAAACAGTGATACCAGATTTGTAAGGATCCAACAACAAACAACGGAGTTATTGTGTTTTTCTGCTGAAAAACACTGATTTTGCACTATGATTAATGCCAATTTAGGTCATTTTAAGAGAAAATATCTCAATAACTATGTTATTTGTTGTCAGATCCTTACAAACTTGGTATAACTGTTTAGATAATTTAATTTGTCAACTTTTTTGTGTCTTTAGAACATTTTTATAAAATTTACCGTTTTTGAGGTATTTGAGTTTAAAAATTTAAAATGGTCGTTATTTTGAAAATATACATCGAAAAAAATAACATTTTTTCTGAAAATGAACATTGGTGAGATTAAGGTACATGCCAAACATAAGTTCAATACAACAACCCATTACGTAAATAAAAATTCTTAATTGTAAAAAACAAAATGGCAGCTAGCGGCTTAACAAAGCATTTTAGGACATGTTTATACGATTTTTCTGTTTGTTTTGGCATGCTTAATAACGTGAAAAAGTTTGTAAAAGTGGAAGCTGGACACCCTGTACATCAGTCAATATATTTTTATCGGAGTTTCTGGTGACAACTCTGATCGAAATTCTAGCACTACTTTGTTCCACTTAAAACAGCGATAGCGCTCCAAAATCATCTTTTTGTTCTTTGTGATAAAACACTATTTTATTTTGTCCGTAAGCAATCAAATAGAGCTAATGCTTTTGTTGACTGTTAAATGTATTTTATATTGCTCTCTAGGCAATCTTTCATCTCTTAGATATCAGAATAAAATATCGACACTTGGTGTAGTAATGAAAAAGTCAAACGTTTGTCAAGGCTCGTCGTGTGTCCTCTTGTTCTCTGACAGAGACTCAGTCACTCCAATACAATCTGCTTCTACTATCTTTGACATTTTGATAAATTTAATTTCATCCCTTCAGTATTTGATTTCAATGTCAATATAACATCTCCAATGTTTGCGAGTCTTTTCAGAAGAGTTTGAGAGAATTATTAATCCCCATTGAAACTAAAGATTTCAGTTGTAGCTCATTGAGATATTATTTTTTTCGTAAGACAACAAACTTAATAACAATTCTATTTAATCACATTTTCCTGTTATTCTTACTATCTTATACTCTAAAAACAAGCAATGTTTGAACGGGAATAAAATTTTTCTCTCCTAAGAATTTTTGATTTTTTTGGTTAAATATGGGGGTTTTGGCCACCAGGAATCGATTGGAGTTGGTCCCATGGCTGGGAAAAATCCGGTTATCGTCCTAGAGCCCTTAAAATTTCCCATGTTATCCTTGTGGAGATCTTTTGTAGCTATAATAAATTGAACGAAATCATGTGATAATTGTAGGTATAAACCAATGTATTGCAACTATCTTTAACCTGTAGCTCAACAAATTTATACCAAACTGCAGCGCCCTTTGGCCTGTCGAGTGAGCTGAGCGAACGAGCTTTATCTGATATAGGAAAGTGACGAATAATACTAGGTACTTTTTTTATAATAAAGCGTATAATAAGATTATGATGACTACTAACTTAAATTATAAATGATTTGCCATCGGGAGATTTTATTATTTTTTTTATCATATAAAATTATAATGAGATAAAAACATTCGAGTGTTGACTTTTATATGGATTTAAATACACTACATCAGTTTTTGTTAAAAAAAACCCCCTCTTATTCTTATGGTGTAAATTAAATTTATTTATTTTTGTGTTGAGGATTTCGCACTGTCCACGAACAGGAATTTACCGTAGTATAATATGATTAATAAAGTGTCCTGACGAATATATGTCAAGTTTTTCCCTTTATCAAGATATCAATTTTCATCACTAATGACTGGGAATAGTTGTGGGAAATGTGCATCTTTCATTCACTCGCATCTAATGTGATTCGCTGGCCTGCATCGAGTGTCGTATCGTCACGTAGTCGTTCGGAACATAAACAAATCAGACAGATTGACGAGCTCGCATTGGCGACAAAAGACGGCAATCACTCGCATATTCGCCGCTCACAGCTACAGCTCGCATGTACCGTGCTTTGATCCCCGCTCTCTGTCTCTCTCTCCCATCTCTCTCTCCCATCTCTAATATCTTCTGTCAACCTTCGATCTGAAAATTTAATTTCGCCATTTGTTATCGAGAGAAGTGTTTTAATTTAGGGTCAAAATGTCAAAAGAAATGCATTTATTTTAATGGAAGTTTATTTATATCATTACAAGTGTACAAAGGATCACCCCTACAAAAAATATGAAAAAGTTAAATTAAATAACAATAATTATTTAAAATTTGAAGAATAGTTTTATACAGAAAATTTCGTTATCAAATTTAAATTGTCTATTAAAGTACTGTTTGGATTTTAATAAAAACTAAAAGTTAATTTACTTCAAAATCTGAATGAAAACACCTAGACTCTAATGAATTATTTATTCGTAGAAAAATATCTATATCATCCATAAGTAAGGGGGATATCTCCCACAATTTTAGGATCATAAAATTTATTAAAGTAGGTCTATTTATTTTAAGTCTTGGTGAACAAGGGGACACACGACGAGCCATTGACAAATGCTTCACTATTTTTTTCTTTTTCAATACTACATCAAGTGCCTATAAGTAGCTGAGTGGTTATAAACCTTGTCTTTAAATCTGAAAGTTGCCGGTTCGATCCTGAGAAAAGTTACTGTTTTTCAGAGTTCTATACTGGACCCAGCTGCCTTTGGTCTTTGGGCTAATAATTAATGATCCTGACGAATGGAACAGCTGCTATTTGCCAGTAACAAAGCTACACCTCATCTGATCCATCACAATCATTACACTCACCTTTCAGTTATATATACTCACCTTAAAATACGCACCACAAAGTGCGTCGGTGTTTCAAATAAAGTATATAAGGTATCCAGAGTATTACTCTATAGTATAGCTGGCGTACTAATACATGTATTTGTCTTGAAGTTACTATGTGATCCATCATATCATTACCAAGCAACCTCTCCTACATGACATTGTATGAAAAAATCCAACAGAGATTTAACTGCTATGTCCCCTCACAAACTCTCACCATGCAGTGTGGGTATTTACCATGTGAGGTGTAGTATAAAAATGTGTTTCTTAATAAATTTGACAACAATGGATAAACTCACATAGGACTATTTTCGTGCATTTTACTACAATGAAGTACTTGATACATGGTAATGTCATTATTACTCATAGTAAGCCATCACTCATTAAAGCTCCTTGCACTATTAAACTTAACATGTTTGTTACTTATCAAGATATTTAAGTTTCGACAGAGTTCAAATAAATAAATAACTATATAAGCTAAAATAGTATGATCAAATTCAATTTGGAATTCCTTCAATACATAATTTAGATACTTCTTTTAGTATCTAGAGTATCTTTTAGTATTTAGATACTTCTTTTTGAATATTTTCGAAATTGACTTTAAGATAGACTAGAAAAAAAAAAAAATATTTTATAGATATATATTAATTTTTTAAATATTGAAATCTAAATATTTTAAAATAGCAATATTGACACCACTAATTAACTTCTAAGCCATATGCCCGATAAAAGGGTTAAATCCTTTAGTTATTGATTACAAACTGCAGGGTTACAAGGAATGAAGGATCATGCAACCTGAGGAGGAAGTTCAATATCGTGAGGAATTAATAAAACATATAAGGTACTTAGATAAATAAATGTTTAGTATTGGTTACCTGTTAAAGGAACAGAATTTTAAACTCGACTTAATAGTAACCAAGCCAATTGATCACTCCACCATGGGGGATAGCCTCATTGCGCACAGCGGTCAGAAAACTGTCAAACTTCGGGGCATCATTGCGCACAGTGGTCACTCGGGGCCTCGCTTGGGGGTGGCATCATTGCGCACACGGTCAAAAACGAAACTTGTAGTCCCGTTCCTATGTTAAATAAATAGAGTAGCAATATATATGCTACATATATTTACATAGCTGCATATTTAAACTTCAAATTGTTTCATTTCACTAAGAAATGTAATAGTTATAATTTATGGATCAATTTTTTTAGCAAAATTATAATTATCTAGCAATATAAACTTTATTTTATAATTACTGTGTGACATATATGCATAAATGTTATAATTATACGTGTAATAAGGTATTATTGCTTCATAATCAAATAAGTTAACTAATAATTGGATATTGTTTTGAAAATAACGATGAAAATAGTCTTAGCCGGTTAAACCATTCTTATTACTATATAAAGGTTATTTTAACAAATACACAGTATAGCATATAATAAAAGTTTAATATATATATTTACAAAATTTACAAACATACAGCATAAAACAGCCATTACAAGAACTTTATTTCTTTAAGTAAAATGAAGCCTTCTGCATGAAATGAAGGCGGCTAATCTTTCCTTCCTTCAGCTCTGTTTGGATTTTTTCCAAAAACTGTATTCTTTTTTTGTACTTTACATTAGTTTGCTTTCTAGGAGTCAACGTGTTAAATGTTACATATGTAGAAATTTGAACATTTTTTAAGCCGCTATAAAAAGAAAAATGTTTGGTTGAAACAGCAGACTTTATGCAGACTTTTTGAAACAGCTGTTAACTGTAAAGAGGTATAGTTGGTTGTTGGTGGAAATTGAATTGCTTTTTTACCATGACACTATAACAAAAGTGAAGTAAAACCAACGAGCAAGGCTCGGTTAACCTGGTACTATATATTATATTGCAGCATCAATAAAATATAAAGAGAAATAAAGGATTGTGTTACTAATTATGGCAAACCGTTAGGAAAATTACAATATTATAATGAACAAACTGGTAATATCTAGAAAAATAATCCAGACACTAAAAATAATTTTAATTATCTAGAAAATAATCATGTCTGTCTAGAAAAAATCTTCACTTACAAACGTTTTAACGAAGGGTAAAATAATTTCTCTTAAAAACACGAATACAATTGTTTTAAAAGGACAGACAATATTATGTGGTCACAAAGTTTTATATATCCACTTAATTTAATATTCTTCATGTAAATGATCTTTGGTTTCGGGGCGAGCGGCACAGCGCACCGCGGAGGGTCGGACAAAACTGACCGTGTGCGCAATGATGCTCGACCCACGGGGGGCCATAAAACTGACCCTCGTCAAAAACTTGACCGCTGTGCGCAATCAGGGTAAGCCCCCACCATGCTATGTTGACAGGGAGGATTATATTTGGGCCCAGCTCTCACCTAATGGACGACCTGGGCTGCGTTGATTAATTTATGTGTTTCGAATACATAACTCAAAAATGAATATTTTTCTCTCATAGTATCCATTAAATTACTTATTGAATTACATGTGTTGTAGTTCTTTTTACCAAGTAAAAATATGTTTACTTTAAACAGTACCAGTAGCTTTTCAATCTGAGCATATATTGAAATGCACAAATTGGTTTCATAGTCCGTTTTGTTCTTTAAATATAAATTTTCGATTAAAATATGATTTTTTATTGGATTTTAATATTATCTATTTAATCTCAAAACTCATGGTTACTCACCAGGTTTTAACATAATTGAATGGGCAGAGTGAAATTATCTTTCGTTGTGTGATTTCCCTTGTCTGGATATGAAACTGCTCATAAGTGCACACACTCACACGTATCCATCCATATAAAATCAAGTTATCCATATACAATCCTATAGAATTATGAACAAAACTTCTTTGATGCATTTTAACTACTTGCAATAATTAAAAAATAAACGTGCCTTTGTTTCTCTGAAGAAAAAGACAACAAAAAATAAAATTCCGTAAAAAATCTATACTCTACTGAAGTGAAAATTAACACGTAAATTGAAGTATATCATTATTGTAAACATTTAGTTGCACCCGGTGGTGTTATTAATTATCTTGATTTAATCCCAGTTGTATTTCCCAGCAGGCGGATATACATTACACTGCGGTCTGGATCAGCTTTCGGCTGTCAAGTGAGCTCTGACTTGCATTTGTGATTAACTTGAGGAGAAGCTTACATTGTGTAAAATCAACCTATGTTTGTATTCTTCTTTATCTCTCTTGTAGCGTTTAAAAAATAATTTGGAACTGACTCTGCAAAACTTAAATAGATATTATGTGGTGAATACTATAATTTGCAGTTTTAATATACATTTGTATAGATATTTATTGAGTTTTTTAATATTGAAGAGGAGTTTTAACTAAAGATTCTGTAGAAAAACTTTATCTTTAAACCATAGATTTGTTTGTAATGAAGAGACTCTTTTACTTTAAACATAGTTATACATGTTTGACTTAATATTATGATCTAACCATGTAGATTTCTTTAAATGACAATTTAAAAATTAATTAATAATGCTACTGCAATAAATATCCTATGCAACTAATATTACACGGCACTTATTTGCAATGTTTTGTGTATGGAGTCTCTGCTAAGTGAATCCTTGATAGATATACACACAATTTTTATTATTCAATTACTTTTTGTACGAGAAATGTACAATATGCCATATACAAGTTTTTGACACTATAAAGAGTGTCAAATTAATTATAGGTATTAATTCTCTTTTCAAAGATCAAATTATATTTTTCGCATAAAAACGTTTTACGTATTATACAGAAAGGTTAAAAACTCATGATTGGTTGGCCCGCTTAAATTATCCATGAATAACATAAATAGTGTGTGCTAAATGCACAATAATAATAAATAATAATCATTTGTTATGAAAACAGACTTTGAAATTCCCTGCGAGTGAAAGATGTCGATTCTCGTCGCATTGCTTCGGGCCCTTTGATAAAATAACAAAGGGCTTTTAATGTAAAAGCCATTTTTCGTTTTTCTGGAACCGTATTTCAGCTTAGATGAATTTTTCAACGGTTGAAGAAATTCTAATGTTTTGAAAGGATGGAAAATCCACAAACATTTCGGGGTGAAGGACACGCTGTGATTCAAATTACAAAAGACGTACACTTGAAATCGTAGGACGGAAAGCGCTTACTTATTCGTACTATATACAGTAAATAAAAACAGGTATATAAATTTTCAAAACTGTATAAACAGTGAATTGAAATATCATTAGTTTATTTACCAAAATCATTAAGGTATACACTTTAGATAATAAAAAATTAAAATCTCACAATATACGAGTACATGTGTCTAAGATGAATCCGTATTTAGAAACAAATTAATCAATCAGATGATTAAATTATAGTTAAAAGCACAGTATCTAAAAGTGTTAAATTAGATTATTATAGAATAATCTTCTATATAGTCTTTATATTGTTTCCTTGGTTTTCAACATGTACTTGTATCAGTAGTGTCTCGCACCCAAGACACCGCGCCGCGCCGCGCCGGTGCTGTGTTGCTGCATGTCTACATTAATGTATTCCCTGTGTTACAGTGGAAGTCCCGCTGGTGTGTGCTGAGGAAGCTGTCTCCGGTTGCAGGTAAGTCTGTGTCACGACTGACGTCACTAGGCTTATTGATATAATAGTAGTTTATACAACGATTGTCTCATGAAGATATTTATAATAAATATCTCCCGAGTGGCTTTAACGGGGTTTGCTTCGAAATTAGTGGTCGATTTTTTTTATTATTGGAAAAAAGGGTTTTCCCATTTTCTCTTATGTAGAATATGCATGCTATAAAAAATCGAAAAATATTTAAAATAGCATTTTTGAGTTTTCACATGGTGAAAAAATTCAAAACTACGTTTTTGGGTGAATTTTCGGAGTCATTTTCTAAGCGATATAACTCTATAACTTTTTGAATGATATCTATAATTTTTACACTAACTGAAAGTTCATATAGTCTACTAAATATTTAGGTAAAATGAAGCTTGATTTAATTTTTTAAAAAATTTGATTAAAATTAAAAAATCTTTTTATTTGTTTAAAAAAATCTGCCTAACTTATTTGCTGCATAAGTCAATAGTAAGTGGTAAAAATTTCAACAAAATCCAACAATCAGTTTCTGAGATATATCAATTTTAATCCGAAAAAAAACACAAAAAAACCTAACTTTCGGGAAACAACATTTAGACAAAATAAAGTTTTTCTTAAAAAAATTAACATGTGACTATCTATTTTTATTATTGATGTAATTACACAGCTTTACAGTATAAAACTACTTACCTTTACAACAATAAACAATATACATAACCAAAAATCAAACTTATCATAGGCCTACTTATAGTATGTACATTTTCACTAAAAAATCACAAGAAATTGGTTTTTTGGTCACTTATTAGGAGATAAATTAATTTGTGTTGCATTTTTCTTAAGTAATAAAACCTAAAGAACAAAAATAAAATCTAAAAATTGTAAAAGTTGACAATTTTAGGCCTTAATTAGTAGAGGGAGTGGTGCAAATGTGGAAACAATGTTTTATTTTTTATCGTATCTATTTTACCTACCATTGCAATTTCTCCAAATCCTGGAAAACAATTTCACAGATATGTTAGCAACAATAATACCTTTTAGTTTTTGAAAAAAAGTTACGTTTATATATTAATAAAAATTGTATAGTAAAAGTTTGCATTTTGGACCGATTTACAAAAAGTGCTGGTAATGTGGGAACATGGGTTTTCTGGTTCATAACGGTACAAAACACAAATATAAATCATTATTTATATTTATATAGCAGGTATATATATATATATTTATATTTATATAGCAGGTCTGTGGAACATGGTATTAATTCACAGCCTTTCGTAGTCCCATCTTCTTTTCTCGAACAGCAACAATAGCTTGTATCATGGATTTATCATCCCAATTTTTCAATTTGCCCTTGGGCTTGAGACCAATCGTCTTCCTCGGCATCTGAAACACGAGCAATGGAAATGTATTACACACAACAACAGGCGAGGGTAATGTGAAAACTTTTCCACATTGCCACCAATGTTGTGCTTCCACATTACCAGCATCGCCATATTGGACTACAAAGTTGAATGGACGCTACATTTTCAAACTAAGAATTGCCTTAATTGCACAGTATTGTAGCTTATTTATTGCTTAACGATAACTGAATAAGTACTAAGAGATAACAGGATAGACTACACCATAAAAGAGATTTTAAAACTTACCTTAAAACTTTTGAAAAACTGGAAAATCTTTTAACAACGTGTTCACTGTCTAACAACCACGCAATGACTTCCAGTGCTCCTACAGGCGTTTCAATGAATTAGAACAAGAAGTTTATGCGATTGCCGCTATGATGCAGAACCTCTCAAGCCGTACAATACATGTTTCCACATTACCAACACGCTTCCACATTTGCACCACTCCCTCTAGCAAATCCCCTTAATGCTAAACACAATCGTTTCATTCATTTACTATGCAAAGTCTTATTATTTGTAATAACAATAAATTCGTGCTTATTGCAACGGTCGTAGGTAAAAAATTTTCATTAAGACAAACACTTTGTACAAATTTCTACTTAAACACGGTAATAATGGGTAATTTGTTAAAAGGCGAGTGATCGTTATGAACGAAACTAAAAGTTTTTACTAAATACGTCGGTTATCGAACAATATTAATTCTTTAGTGTACTTGTCAAATGGAATTACTAATAATTAATTGTTAGTATTTTTACTAACTTACTCTTTATCGTTAAGGCAAAATTCTTAAATATTTTAGTTAAATAGTAAAGTCTAACCAATCATCATTGATTAGAATGCCATAAATGCAAAACTATTATCAAAATTAGTATACATTTTGGAAAAAAATCTGCTGTTAGCAAAAACATATAATTAAAACATTATTATTTTGAGAACTAAATTCTTAAATTATGTGAATTTGGGAATCACCTTGAGAAATATCCAACCTAGAACCATTTGCTGGTGGAAGAAGAGTTAGGATTAACCAAGTTGAGTGAGGGGGGGGGGGGGCTTAAGGACGGCAAGTTTCAATGAGAAGGCCAGATATCGATAAGCCCAAACCACGCGGCCCCAGGAACCGTCTGTTTCTCTGAGTTGTTCCATTTTGGACTCATTCCAGGAGCCTCGCCCTGCTCCGTCTTGTTATCGCTGTTACACTTGGGCTCACTCGGAAGCACGGGTATATTATAACTGATGTTTACATTACTGGAGACCCATATTTTAAAAGTTAAGAGGTATTCATGTCATAAAAAAAAAAAATAATAAGAGTCATCTTCACCCTTGTAAAGACACTGAAAACATGTCTCCGCATTACCCTGTTTCGAAAGGTGTTTTTTTATATTAATGGTAAAATATATGTTTTTTGATTCTGCATGAAATCAGCTTGTTTTTTGTTCTCTCAATAGTACCAAAAACGTTTTTTTTTTTTTGTCCTAGGACTGAAACACCAGCTTCGAGATATTTTACGTCCTAGTACTGAAAATTCAGCGGTTTGCTAAGAGTTATTTATTAATTATCTAGTGCAGAATAGAAATTAAAAGCATTTTAATGTTCAAAGCAAATTTAACTAATAAAGTTCAAAGCAAATTTTTTACAGCATTGTTTGTAAATAACATAAATGTAAACACTGTATAATATTACTTTCTTTGTAAACATAATCTCAAAAATACAACTTTTTAATTAATATTTTTAACGATTAAAATTTTAATTCTGCATTATGATAAAAAAAACCGTTGTTCATCACTCGGGGCAAAAGTGTCTTTTTAGTGCTTAATCGTTTTTATGATTAAGCACTAAAAAGAGCCACTTTCGTTCCTGGTGATGAAAACTAGTATTTCTGGTAGATTAGGGTTAGATCTAGGTCCCTCATACCTGATATATCAGCAAAAATATTTGGTTAATAGTAGAAAAAATCTTAAAAGTAAGGAAAATTGAGTTACTTTACAACGTTACTGAGAATAACATTTTCAGGTTTTTAAACTTTTAAGGTATGAGGGACGTTATATATTCAACTAAACAGATTAGAAGAAAATCGGTTGAAAATGGGGTTCAAAACAGGGGAATAAAATACTATGTTTTGCCTAAAGCCCTATGGTTAACATTGCAGACTCCGTACTAGCACAAAGGTGAAGATGACTCTTAAGGACTCAAGAACATTCAACCCCTTACCTTATATACTTGCTTTAACATTTTATATTATACTTGCCTTCTCCAGCAGCTTCCCTGGCATTGATACCCTTAGTCAACTGTCAATGCATGAACATGAGCTCCTTCGTCTTCGGAATGCCTCTGAGGGCGCACAGTTGTCTCTATGTATATGAAATTACTAAACAAGTATCATCCGTTACGACGGATCCTTAGGGAAAACCTGTGCCCAAAACAATAATATAGGAACTTGCAAGGTGAAATGTGAGCCAATAAGGTATTTTTACTCATTTTACAAAGCTCTTCTTATTGGAATTCAATATCACTTAATTTCAAATTTATATTTTAAATAATCCAATAAATTTATTTAATTTTTGATGAGGCCTTTCGTTATTAATGATTTTCGTTTTGTGTTGGTCTGATGATGTTATCATTGATAACGAAAGGCCTCATAAAAAATTAAATAAATTTATTGGATTATTTGAAGTATTAATTTGAAATTTAGTGATAAGGTATGTTTAAATAAAAAAGCCAATATTAATATCTAATATTTTTCTCTATTAAAAAAAATTTTGCTAAATATGTTCAGTGGTTATCACATGACGTCGTAATAAACAAATCGCTTTATTTTAAAGTGGAATTAATATTAGAAAAAGTTTGATCTGAAAACCAAGCAAGTTATATGTAAAATTTAATTATTTATATAAATATTGTTCTGACATAGTTCGCGTGAATGAGATTTTATCTGTTTGTTCTGGTTCTTTATGTAAAAAATCTAATGTTTCGCAAAATAAAGTGCACAAGCTTGTTTTAGTTTCAAGAAATATGAAACTACACATCAGTATTTCTACCCTTTATTTTTGAGTGCAAATAAAAATATATAAAAAACTGTGTAGATTTTTAAAACAGTTACATAACCGGGGTATCTAATAGCTTTGAGTTAACTAAACGAACAGTCTATCAAAGGGAACTTAACTCTATAAAGTAACTCGACGCTAAACAAGTAGGTTAATAGCTCTAAGAGCCAAGTTTTTATGAGGGTTATATAAAACGATTGAACGAAATAATTTGAACCAATCCAACATTATTTTGTTGAATGTTTTTAATTATGGTGATGTGTATATTAATGAAATGTTTTCAAACTTAAAAAAATGTACATGAAAAATGAAATGCATACAATTAGTTTTGTCTCTGTTGTAATTTAGTAATAATTCTAAGTTCCATATTACGTAATGTTTTCGGTGCTAATGGTCTCTGTAGGCCTACACATTACAACCATTCAATATTAAATTTGAAAACCATTGAACAAAGAAATAAGGATTAAGCATACCCAATTTACAAAAGACACCTCTACAACTTATGTAAGTAGTTAGATTTGGCCACTTCTGGCACAGGTCAGCTGCCCCGGAAGCCACGTGCCGGGGCACATAGCTTCCGGTCGTATATTAAATGAGGGGGAGGTATGCATAAATTAAAAGTTAGTTCAAAACTGAAATTCAACTTGATAATTGGGTTACGGAAAGTATGTCAAGGTCATCCCGAGTAAGTTTTAAAAAAGCCTATCCCGCTACCACAGGAAATAGTTCTGAGAGTTGAACTACCCGGTGATAGCGGGATAGGTAGATTTAAGTTTTGAACTTTATTCGTAAAAACAAATACAATCAATGTGCAAAAACAAATACAATCAATGTGCAATACAGGTTGAATTTTTGTGATGAAATACGGAGTTGTAAAAGCAAACGCCGACGACGAGGATAAGGTACAGGCAGAGTCCCCAGATGACATATTTGACAAGTTTGAAGAAACGTAATATCTCGAGTTGGTTTTCCCGTTCCAATTCCAATCGTCTAATTTCCAATTTCAATTTTTCTTTTTTTCATTTTTTCCTCTCCCATCCTTGTGATGAAGGGAACTTCATCCATCATATCCATCATTAGCGTTGTTTTGGTGTTTGAAATTTTGAAACAAGTGATGTTGATAGTTCAAATGTTGGAGACGGAATGAGAAATGAAAGCGAGGAACGTTAGTTAAACGAAGAAGTGGTGGGGGGAGGTTGAATTACAAAGAAGTGGTGGGGGAAGTTGAATCACAAAGAAGTGGTGGGGGAAGGAGGTTGCTCACCATTTGCTTCCGTACTTGTTGTTGTCGTGTCTGATTGTAGAGGTGTAAGTGGAGTAAGATTTAGCAAACTATCTTCATCAGAACTTTCAACCTTATCACAAATAGGACAGGCGTAAGTTATTTCCAGATTCATTTTAACAGTGTTGAATTTACTAACAATTTCGTGTAAAGTATTAAATATTTCTTGCAAATCTTCTTTAGAATTTACTTCGAAACTAGAATTCATTCGTGCCAACGGAGAGTTGTTCATCGTGCGAGAGTCGGTGATTGAATGAAGATCGGTGCTTAGGAAGGAGGCTTATTTGTCGGTGAGCATGAGCTTGTTATTAAGTAAATAGCTAAGTTCCTCCTCTTCGTTTTTCAATTCAAATATCTTAGCTGAAGTAGTAGTCGTTGTTTCGTCTTCACTCGATGATGAAGAAAATTGAAATATCCTAGCTGAAGTAGTAGTCGTTGTTTCGTCTTCACTCGATGATGAAGAATCACGAGGACGTAAATAGTGAACATCAAGTCTGATCCATCTCATAGGATATCTATCCATGACAGAGAGCAAATTTTGAAATATTTCCTCCAATTCTTCTCTGTCAGTTATTATATGTTGAAACTTGACGAAAGGCGATCCCATGTTGTTAGTTAGAGTGTTGGAAGTGAAATAATTCAAAGGTGGATTCAATAAGATACAAAACTTAAACTAATGGTGGGGGAAATCTAAAAGACTTATGGTGGGGGGAAGTCTAAGAAACCAATGGTGGGGGGAAATCTCAAGGTCATCCAATTGAAGTTTTAAAAAAGAGTGTAAAACTGAAATTACACATTCGATGGTTCTACAGGATCGGAATACCAATCTGACCTGTATTTACATCTTTTTATCATATGTGTACAAAAATCATCTTGATGAGACTTGGTGCGTTGACAATGAGCTAGATCGAGAGGATGAAATTTGAAACATCTTTGAGGACAGCATGTATGAAAATATCTTGATTTGTAAAATTTGAAAGTTCGCAATTCCGGTGGCGGTAGTTGTTTTGTTTTGCACTTGCAGTAACAAGATCCAAAAAATTCACATTTAGTGCAAGCTAACCCGTCCACCATCATTGGTCCTAAATCTGTACACTGTTGTTCACAACAGTAACGAGGTTCGTACTTGTACTTTTGTTCTTCCATGTTGACGCTGCTGAGTCCAGTGAAAGAATAAGAGTGTATAGTGTTGAATAGTCAGTTTTATGTACTACAAAAAGTGGTGGGGGTAATTTCAAGGTCATCCAAACGAAGTTTTAAAAAATTATACCTTACTAATGTAAGGAATGTTTATACTTAAGAAGTTTATTTCTGTTTATCTTCTTCAGACTTTGTCTGTTTCTGTTTGTCTTCTTCAGCCTTTTTCTCTCTCTCAGCTTTAGCCATAGCGATAAGTTCTTCAGTCGATAGTGGATGTACTTCAGGAAATTTTAAAATTAATTTAGCCTGATATCCTTCTTTAGTTAATATATCTAAATCTTCAGTCATTTGTTCAACGGTGTTGTAATCTTTTCCATAGATTTTTCCATCAAGTTCAATCATCATTCTGTATAACATCTTTAAAATTAGGTGTTGACGCAGCGAGAGTCGGGAAGCGAATGATTAGTTATACAAGTATCATTCCCTTTTTTTTATCAACTTGACATTGATCACGTGATTCCTTAGTTTTATTTGTTGAAAGTTATTTAACATTGGTAATACTTGTGGAACTTGATGTTATGTTGACCAGTCGGCGATGAAGATGTTGTAGGTTGTGTAGAAAGAAATACTTCATCATCGCAATATTTTGCTTTAGTAAACATCCTTACATTAGTAGCACTAACATCAACAGTTAAGTGATAACCACCGGTAAGTAAAACTCGCATTTCGTTTGTTAAATCTTCAAGTTGTTCAAAACTTGTAATGGTGTTGGTATCGTAAGAAGCACACTTAACCTTTAGGGACATGTTGAAGTTTTGTATTTAGTGATAGAGAGCGAGATGTGTACGGTACGAAAGGTAGTCGTAGACTGATGAATTTCACAAGTTGATTTTCACTTTTATTATCACACAAAATTGGGTCAAGGTCATCCCGTGGAATTTTTTAAAAAAAGCAACATATTGCTATGTATAAAGACATAACAATATGTTGCTTCTTTTATCTTTTTTTTGTTTTATATCATCTTTATTGAGAAACCATTACAAACACATATATTTACAATGCTATGTACAAACTAGTTAGTAGAAGGTGTTACATGAATAGTTAGTTCAGTTGAGTTGTTTCCACTCGGTCCGTGTGAAACCAAATAGAGTGCGCCGGGTTGAATAACACGAAGATCTTCATTCTGTAGAAGTTGTACAAATCGTTTCGGTAGGAATATCTGAAACTTCGGTTCGTCACCAACTGTATACGGCGCCTCGCTCAATGTGCAATTAATAGCATCACCAACTGAAGTGTCCATCTTCTTGATTGTATGTATGATGTAATGTTTTTCTTCTTTTAGTTCAGAACATCTCTTCGTCGGTAAGATTGTTGATTTTGAATGAGCGTTGAATTGATCAACCAAATTTTGAAGAAAGTTCTGCGATGCCATCTTGATGTTATTGTTAATCTTCTTGTTAATCTTCTTGTTAATAATAATGTCCGTCGGAGATGTTGTCTCTTCGGAGGTTCGAGTAATACTCATGCTGCGTCATGGTAGCGCTCTCACTTTTATTACCGACATTACCCCCACCATTCTGTTGAAGGAAATTATTCAAGCGGTAGGCATTCTTCAAAGCGCATTGTGACCTTCGATGTTTAAAACTCTTTGATGAAATACAAAGTTCATTGAAGTAGCATTGGAAATCTCTATCTATTATTGCATTTATCACTTCGTTACTTGTAAATGATTGTATCCAATTAGCTTTTTCCAATCCTCTTGTGTAGATAGTTTTGAACTCTTTGCAGTAATGATTTATAATGTGCGGCATCATGTTATAATTAATAAAACCTTCATCCCATCTTAAGTTGTGAAAATGTTTGAACAACCATTTGTTTGTAACTTTCGCTTTAGTTGTTAGTCTATTGAATGGTAATGGAGGTTTGAATAAGTAATGATAAACTACAGATGTGTTCATATCCAAAATTACTAATTCTTTTATAATAAAATTTCCATCATTTCCTCGAAAAGCTTGAAATTCAATTATACCTCTTTTAACTTCCATTATATGTGGCGCATTAGAAAACGAAACCCGTTTGTTCATGATGAAGTCTCGTCAGCAACTGACTTGTATTACAAACACGATTGTTCTTCTTTAACTTCTTGCGCTTCTCGTCGATATTAAAGTTGGTGTGATAGTTGTTCAATTGTCTCCACATATCCACTTCTTGAGGTATTCGATTAAAAATAGAAGTATCCACGGGACCGTATAAAATTGGAACGAAAGGTTGTCTGTCCAATGTATCGATTAGATAGTCTTTGATTATTGCACTTGAAAATATTAGTTGTTTCAAATATCTAGTGACGGGACCGGTAGTACAACTTAAAGTGTAAAATTCTTCTTTAGTCAAATGTAATTTTACATCATGTCTAGTTAAATCTCTGAAGCGAACCATTTGTCCTCCACGATGTTTCACTATATCAACTTCAATATTTGATTCCAATAAACTTAATCTTGTTCTTCTTCCAAATGTGTTGTTACTCAAATAGCATTCCAAAAGATGTAAATGTTTCATAAATGATTCCCAAGAAGTTTCAGTGAATGTAACCATTTTATTTCCATGATTTAAAATAACAATCGGTGAATAATCCAATGATTTTAAAATTCCAACTGAAATACTTTTCGTCATGCATGAAGAAATGGGGTAGAAAATCCGAAGAAATACTTCTGTTAAAATATTAGTTGTAATGTTAACTTCAACCTTTTTTCTTTTTACTTCTTTTTCAGCTTCTCCTTCTTCTTTTTCTTCTTCTCTCTTCTTATGTTTGTTAAACTTGAGGAACTCGTCCATTTCTCGTTCAACTTGTTTTTCTATATCTGAACTATTCTCATCCATTAGAGGTGTATTTTCTTCTCCGTTAGTAGAACTCATCTTGCGAACGATGTTTCCCATACGACGGTCGAATATAAAATGAACTTTCCATTGATGATTTTCTCGCTTTTATGTTTTTCGTGAAATCCTTAAAATTTATACAATCACATAAATGTTTGTTTTCAACTTGTTTTTCACAAACGAAATTCTAACCTCAAAAAGTTAAGCAGATAATTCTAACCTCAAAAATCTGCAGTCGTTGTACTAATTCTTTTTTAAAGTACATTCTTCACAATTCCGGTCAGCGGTGTGTAAGTAACTATTTTATCATGTAGAATTAGACAGTATGCTGAAGTTCCATCCGCTACTGGTTGTTCAAATTCCATTTCAATTTTTATATCCACACTTGATGATTTTACCGATTCATTTTGTTTTGAACAATCGATTACAATTATCGGAGCCTTGGAATAATACTGGTCAGGCGATAATAGTGGTGTATTAGTCTTTCCATAATATGACGATTGAAATCTTGCATACATATCGTATAAAATGGAAAAACGTTTTTTGCTGAACATGACATTCAAATTGTCATACGGAAAGAATTGAGAGTTTAAGAACACTTTACAATTCTTTATTTTACAGTGATCAAATTGACCGGCATTTGCAGTGATAACATCTTTTCGCTTAGTTTGAAAACCGAGTATTATGTACCTTGCCCGTTCCAAGTAAGTTGATGTCTTGACGGTCCATGTTTGTCGTTCTGTCTGAGGTAGTGTAGGATATTCATGGAATTCCCAACTTCGGAATGGCATCACGATATCACGGTCAGACTTTAACTTTCTCAATAATACAATTCTATGTTCATCGGCCAATCTTACATGAGGTACTCTCCAAACAACTTTATCCAATTGTAGTTGCCATTCCAGTTTATCTTCCGTAGTTGCAGGGTCTGCAAGTATCAAGTCCTTGTTAGTTGAAGATCTGAGTAATACCAATTCTTGTTTGACATTTATTATTATTCGTTTGTAATCTTCAGCGAATCCCAAAAGCAATCGTAAGGGTACATGAAAATCAAAGTGACCGTTGGAATCCGGTGTTATAGTGTCTTTATCAGGGGCAACCCATCCGGCGGTGACTATTGAATTCTTCTCATGCGGTGTTAATGATGTTAATCCTTTCAATGTCGTTGTTATACCAACCTTTTTTGTCGAATCAACTGTCACCCCTGATATCTCATATCTTATTTCATCAAAAAGATATGCCATCGGGTTATTTATAAAAGGAACTGTTGAAGCAGTTTTTCCATCCAATTTTAATACCCGTCCTTCAATGTACAAATAACTTTCACACGGTAATGTGTAAATATCTTGTTGTTGAATGGGAATCCTTATTTCATCGTTATTGTTTAATTTTGATGAAGTGTAAGGGTTGTGCGTGTGATATTCCTTCTCCCATAGTGTTTCGTCGAATGTCGGTCCTTGAGATATATCCAGGATATCCATCGTTGTTAAGTTTCAATCCAATCTTCTGTAGAAAACGAATGTTGTCCGATGTTAACTCTTCCAATGTCGAGGAGCTACTGAGCTCCCGACTCTTCCGTTGAGGTTTAAATGATAATCCCATGTCGACTTTTATGTTGCCGCTCTGATGTGTATCCGTATAGTTATCGTTTCTCCTCTAAAGTCAACACTAACACCGTCTTGATCCAATATGTTCAGTACGATGTCTGAAATGAAACTGGTGTTTAACGGTAGGTATATCAAGTTTTGTGGCTTCTCAACAATTTTAAAACCGGGAGCCACTGTTGGATAAAATGTATGTAAAATATGCTGATTCACTCCTTCTCTATACGATCCGTGTATAATATTACACGTTACATCGATACTATTGACTTTCAATATTGTAACAGTTGTATCACCTGAATGAGTAGTTCCAGGAGTTAATATTTTCTTTTTTGTATCTGTAAATCCAAGGAAACTGCCAATGGAGTTTTTCAAGCTGACATCGATATAATATTTCGAAGTTATTTCTGCTTTTAAAGTATTATTGTTTCCTTTAACGGTGATATTTTCTTCTCCGAGAATTTTCTGTAGTAATTGGTTTATATCATCGATTTCATAAGCTCCAGTAGGAAATGTAATTATTTTCAATTCTGAGTATTTTCCTGAAGCATCCTTAGTTTCATAATAATGTAGTAAATTGTTCTTTCCTTCCGTAACATTGGGAATTGAGTTGTAGGTAGTCAAATCAAGTAATGCCGCTTCCCATAATCTTTCCTTGGATAGACGCAATGCTGGGAACAGCGTACTTTTCAATGTGGATGAATTTCCACTCAGTGACACTGTATACGATGACATCTTAAAGCTGACTGACACTCTTCGCTAGAAACTCCAAACATAAATGCCCACAGATTTCAGTATTGTTAGGTTGTTCTCTTTTGTAATTGTAAAAAATGTTTTTGGAGTTTCGAAAATAATGTTGCAGTTCTTTCGGCGGTGGTAGATTGCCAAAACTGTCAAAGTAGTAAACGGTTTGTCCGAGCTTTTTATAGCATACCCAATGAGTGCCTGGACCATAGGTGGAATCCAAATTTACTATTCCAGTTTCATTTTTCCATATTTTAGTTGGTAATGCATCTTTCATAAAAACTCCTCGAAAGAATGGTATTTTTAAACATTTTACATAATCATTTAATTGATGATTTGTTAAAGCTTTATTTGGAATTATCAATTGATTTTTCTTATTTAGTACACACGGTACGGTCTTAGGTATAAACCTGCTCCGTTTTTTACCATTGACCAAATAGAAGCTTTCTTTACTGTTGCTTTACGAGTTCTACGACGTCTCTTCTTAATGTTTCCACCTCTTTTGGGAGCTCTTCTCTTTGCAGGTCTTCCTCTGCGACGTCGTCTTCCAGCACCAAATTTAGCTTTCGTCTTCATGGATGTAGTTACTGCCCAAGCCGATGCTTTTTCTGCAATACTTGCGTCACTTGATTTTACTCTTTGCCAAGCTTTTTCCGCTAGAATTTTATCCGCTATTGATCTATTTGTTGAATCTTTATACTTTGAATATGCTATATCGTGTTCTTTGCAAGCTTGATCTAATTTATTAATTCCAGGATCTCCTCTTGCTAAACGTTTTGCCAACTTAGTTCCAGGTCCACAATATTGATAACCTCCGGGCAGATGTAATTCGTATGGTAAAGCGTCTATCGCTCGATTTACAACAGCACCAACAGGAATACGTCTGAGCAGGGATAATGCAGCTGATGTTATACCACGTCCTCTCTTGCCAATGTCCTGACGACGACTGAACGATGCGGTCTTCATTATGCTGTTTTATGCAACCAAAGTCTTTACTCTATGAAATACTTTATGATAATGAACACTTTTTATATATTCCATACTTATATATTAACGAGTTTTACTAATACTTATTGATAATTGCATCTTTAATCCATTGTTCTCTTTGATCATCTTGGATTTTACCGTGATTCGGTTTACTAAGCATATGATTGTGCATGTCTATAATTACATTACCCATAAGGTTCATTACATACTCGACATTAGTAGCATCTTTGTAATCTGTAGGATTCTCAAGATCTGTGATACGTTTACCATTACATGTATACACAGATGGATCGTCATTAGAGGTTGCTATAACTTGATTAATAGTAGCAACATCATTCGGAGCTATTCCTGCCGATATGTTAGATATTCTTCTATTTTTTCCATCATATACGTTATTTATTTTATCTCTAACTATAGTTTGTTTTACAACAACACAATCCTGATCATCTTTACCAGATTTAACTTCGGTTAATCGTCTGCCTCCACATATAAAGTTAACACCAGTAGCTGATAGTTGTGGTACTTGTTTTAAAATAACAGCATCATGTTCTTCCGTGCCTAAATTTATATTTGACAATTTTTTATTTTTTCCATCCCACTTGTCATTTTGTAGTTGTAGTAAGGTAAACTTTTCACTTCCTTGCATAAACTCATCACCTTTCTTTGACACTACTTGATTTTGTTTAACAAAAGTGGATGTTTCTTTTTTTAAGCTTTCATTCATTTGTTTCATGGTAGCAGCATCCGATGGAGTTGAACCATCTTTCAGATTGGACAACACTTTTCCATGACAATCAATAACAGCATCATTATATAAAATACAATTATCTTTAATATATTTTATATTAACACCATCACTTTCTTCTTTAGGATATCCAATATCGTTTATAGTATATTTATAAAAGGAAAATCCATCCTTTTTCTTTTCTGGTATTACAGAGTGCAAATAACGCTTATTGATTGTATCTGTATCCTCGGTTGGATCTGCCACATTAGTTATTTTATAATTTAAAGCATTGTACTTTTTTCCACTTTTAGTCTTTTCCAACAGTAAAGCGTATTCCATCGCAGATAAAAAATAGCCTTTATTAACAACATCTCCATTATTGACTGGTTTTGCAACGTTAATAACCCTGTGAGATTTTGCATCATACAGTTGGTTGTTGTCGAGTTTTAAACTTGTAGATGTTTCCAACTTTACTGTTTTTAAATTTGTTGCATCTCCATCTTCTTCTGGATCTTTAACAAACTTTAAACGTTTATTATTTATGTTATAGTCACCTTCGGGTGTTTGCGGTAATCCACTTCTTTTTCTGTTTTCTCCAACTTGCACTCCTAACGCGGAGTATCGTCCGAACTTGTCGACGCTCATGTTAGAACTGACACATTATACGCCTGCAACTCTTATATATCCGCGGACAATTATACGATTATGCCGCGATTCCTGAGTTCGTCAATCAGAGCTACCCATTCATTATTTAAACCTGTATGACCGGCTTCCATGGCTTCATGCAATAGTCTCATTCTGTCAATCAATTTATTGATGTCGTTGTAGTAAATCACATTCGTATTGTATAGATTTTTCATCAATCCTTTGCCAGATGTTGAAGTATCTCCTTTACTCTTTTTACCATGTTGTTCAAGAAGTGATAAATCCATAAGTGATAAAGATTTTCTTTTCAGTGGTTGTCTCACCACTGGTGCAGTACGTAATGTTGGCAATTTTCGTGGAGGAAACAACTTTTTTATAACGATGTTATATTTTGTTGCACGTGAACGATTAATCATTGCATCCTTTAAGTAGTTTCTTTTATGAGCGTTAGTATTTTGTAGTATCTCCTTAAAAACACTTAAATCTTTGGATGAATATCTTAGTGGTATGTTTTTAAAAATTAATTCATATAGTCCTTTTGTTCCTTTATATCTATGCTCACCAATAATGATGTAATCGTCTTGTGTTATTTCAAGCTTTGAATCGCCGATCTTTAATTCATTCCCATCAATTCTTGCTCCGTATACGTGTGATCTACTCAAATTCGGGTTCGATTTCATGTCATGTAGCATTTTCATTATATATTTTCTTCCAAGAGGTCCATGTTGTAATATATCGCTACTCAATTGAGTTAAATTTGGAATAGATTGTTCAGCTTCAGGTATTGGCTGTTCTTCTTCCTTTTCAACAATTGGTTCTTCTTCTTCTTTTGTTTCTTCTTGCTCACTAGCACTTGTATATGAATCATCATCTTCTTCTTTTTTTAATGCTTGTACTTCTTGTTTAGAAACTGGTAGTAAAACATCTCCTTCATAACGAGGTTTACCAATAGTTTCTGATATCTGTTTTAAAGGTTCCGTAATAGGTTTAAATGTAGTCTCTAGAAATTCTTCTCTTTCACTTAAACCCATCCTCAATGCACGATTCTTCATCCTAATAGAATCACTGAGTGATTTTATTTCTTTCAATAGTATTTCTTGATTCACCATGTTTACACTGTGAAGTTCAACGTGTAACTAGATGTAGCATCGGTAGTTCAACGCATAAATACAAATTTATCCAACCCTATACGATATCTACCATTTTTAATATCTTCTTCCTTCATAATAACGAGAAAGCCATATTTCTCATTCCATGCTTTGCCACACATTTCTTTAAATTTCTCAAATGCCATATCCGCATTTACATGATCATTGTATATATGCTTTAAATTTGTTTCATCTTGCTTAAAGATAATCAACATATTTGCATTATCTCTTATAAGTTGTTTTGGAATTTTACTGTATGTTTGACCAATATAAATGCTATCGATATTATGATGTCTTCCCATAGCGAAATAATTCCTTATAGTGTCGTGATTTTCACAAGACACATCGTCAAAAATAAAAATAGAAAATGGTTTTGCTTCATTTGGTTGCATAATTGTTTCACTGGCATTAAACTTGTAGAAATTCACTTCAGGTACACTTGCAAGTACTTTATCCAATAATTGATATTTCGGTTGTTGCAATGATTTTGAAAAAATGTATATATTGTTAAAGCGCAATCCTTTAGGATTTGTTATAAGGTTAAAAACAACATTTGTTTTTCCACAATTTGAAGGACCAGTTATTAAACATCTTATCGTATTTGGTAGTAATTCACCATGTTTACCATGATTTAACTTATCATTGTCAACCGTCAATTCATCAATATTATTGATATTAAATCGATCTTTTTGTTGTACAATCTCCATCTTGTGTCAAGGTTAAACACACAATGAGCTATTAAATTACTACACCAAGTCTTTTGAAGGAATCCAAGAGTCTTCACTTTTATCGAATCCTAACCACCGGACTTTAACCATATCCTTTTTCCTTTGTAAAACCTTCTCAACAAGATATACATCACCGACTGTTGATTTCAACAATTCATGTCCGTAGAATCCACCTTGAAGTAATTCACCCTTGTTATCCTTTAATAAGTAGGTTTCAGGTATAGTTGGTTGCACTTTATAAACTGTAAATACTTCATTATTTAGTAGTAATATAAAAGGATGGTTCTGAAACACTCGTAGTTTTTTTTGATGACTTTTTGCTTCATATGACCACTTTTTTTGCTTCATATGACCACTTTTTTTGCTTCGTATGACCGCTTTTGCTTCAAATGACCACTTTTTGCTTCAAATGACCACTTTTGCTTCAAATGACCACTTTTGCTTCAAATGACCACTTTTTGCTTCAAATGACCACTTTTTTGCTTCAAATGACCACTTTTTGAATATAATCCAGGGAACACTCGTAGTTTTTTTTGAGCGCCTTCAGCTTCAAATTGACCGGTTTTTTACCGGATTCTGGTTGGTTTTGGCCAAATATCAGCCCATTTCAGGGCATTTTTCAGGACTTCAGACAGTGATTTCAAGGAGCATTTTGAATATAATCCAGGGAATACTCATGTTTTGTGAGCGCCTTCAGCTTCAAATTGCAATTTTACCTTCAAAGACACATTTTTAGGCCAAAATTCTCCAATTTTTAACCCAGTTTAACCTCTTAAGATCTAATTCCTAAGGCCCAAGGCAGTAGACAAGCCCTAAAACCTAGCAGCTAAGGCTTTAACCTATCAATAAGCCCTATTAACCATTAGCTTAATCTTAATGTGTTGGACCTAAGATCTAAACTTAAGGCCTTGCACCTGAGTCCAAAGCCCTAAAACATAGCAGCTAAGGCTTAAACCTGTGAATAGGGCCGATTAGCCACCAGCTTAGACCTAATGTGTTGGACCTAAGATCTAAACCTAAGGCCTTGCACCTGAGTCCAAAGCCCTAAAACATAGCAGCTAAGGCTTACACCTGTGAATAGGGCCGATTAGCCACCAGCTTAGACCTAATGTGTTGGACCTAAGATCTAAACCTAAGGCCTAACAGCTGAGTTCAAAGCCGTAAAACCTAGCAGCTAAGGCTTTGACCTGTGAATAGTTATTAGCCAACAGCCTAAACCTAATGTGTTGGCACTAAGATGTAAACCTAAGGCCTTGCACCTGAGTCCAAAGCCCTAAAAGCTAGCAGCTAAGGATTTGACCTGTGAATAGGGCCTATTATCCAACAGCCTAAACCTAATGTGTTGGCACTAAGATGTAAACCTAAGGCCTTGCACCTGAGTCCAAAGCCCTAAAAGCTAGCAGCTAAGGATTTGACCTGTGAATAGGGCCTATTATCCAACAGCCTAAACCTAATGTGTTGGCACTAAGAGATAAACCTAAGGCCTTGCACCTGAGTCCAAAGCCCTAAAAGCTAGCAGCTAAGGATTTGACCTGTGAATAGGGCCTATTAGCCAACAGCCTAAACCTAATGTGTTGGCACTAAGATGTAAACCTAAGGCCTTGCACCTGAGTCCAAAGCATTAAAAGCTAGCAGCTAAGGATTTGACCTGTGAATAGGGCCTATTATCTATCAGCTTATGCCTAATGTGTTGGACATAAGATCTAAGCCTAAGGCCTTACACATGGTTCCTAAGATGAAATGCCTTGGACTTAGGTCCTAAAACCTAGCAGCTAAGGCTTTGACCTGTGAATAGGACCTATTTGCGTTTAGCTTAGACCTAATGTGTTGGACCAAAAATCTAAACCTCAGGCCTTGCACTTGAGTCCAAAACACTAAAACTTAGCAGCTAAGGATTTGACCTGTGAATAGTACCTATTAGCAAACAGCCTAAACCTAATGTGTTGGCACTAAGATTTAAACCTAAGGCCTTGCACCTGAGTCCAAAGCCCTAAAAGCTAGCAGCTAAGGATTTGACCTGTGAATATGGCCTATTATCCATCAGCGAAGGCCTAATGTGCTGGATCTAAGATCTAAACCTAAGCCCTTGCACCTGAGTCCAAAACCCTAAAACCTAGCAGCTAAGGATTTGACATGTGAATAGTTATTAGCCAACAGCCTAAACCTTATGTGTTGGCACTAAGATGTAAACCTAAGGCCTTGCACCTGAGTCCAAAGCCCTCAAAGCTAGCAGCTAAGGATTTGGCCTGTGAATAGGGCCTATTAGCCATCAGCGTAGGCCTAATGTGCTGGACCTAAGCCCTTGCACCTGTCCAAACCCCTAAAACCTAGCAGCTAAGGATTTGACCTGTGAATAGGGCCTCTTAGCCAACAGCCTAAACCTAATGTGTTGGCACTAAGATGTAAACCTAAGGCCTTGCACCTGAGTCCAAAGCATTAAAAGCTAGCAGCTAAGGATTTGACCTGTGAATAGGGCCTATTATCCATCAGCTTAGGCCTAATGTGTTGGACATAAGATCTACGCCTAAGGCCTTACACATGGTTCCTAAGATGAAATGCCTTGGACTTAGGTCCTAAAACCTAGCAGCTAAGGCTTTGACCTGTGAATAGGACCTATTTGCGTTTAGCTTAGACCTAATGTGTTGGACCTAAAGCATAAACCTCAGGCCTTGCACATGAGTCCAAAACTCCAAAACCTAGCAGCTAAGGATTTGACCTGTGAATAGGGCCTATTATCCATCAGCGTAGGCCTAATGTGCTGGACCTAAGATCTAAACCTAAGCCCTTGCACCTGAGTCCAAAGCCCTAAAAGCTAGCAGCTAAGGATTTGACCTGTAAATAGGACCTATTAGGCAACAGCCTAGACCTAAGGTTTTGGGTCTAAGATGAAAACCTAAGGCCTTGCACCTGAGTCCAAAGCCCTAAAACCTAGCAGCTAAGGCTTTAACCTGTGAATAGGACATATTACCCAACAGCTTTGACCTAGTGTGTTGAGCCTAAAGTCTAAGCCTAAGGCCTTAAAACTGAGTCCAAAGCTCAAAAACCTAGAGGCTAAAGCTTTGACCTGTGTATAAGACCTATCAGCCCCCAGCCAGGACCTAATGTGTCGGGACTAAGATGTAAACATAAGGCCTGACACCTTAGTACAAAGCCATAAAACCTTAAGATCTGAAAACTTACAAGGGGGCCGCGATTCACAGCCCCCCATGAATTGAGCAAACATTAGGCAACGAGGTCTTTTTTCTTTGAATATGAAATTATGATCAGAAATGGTTATCAGATTCAGATTGGAGTATTTGAAGACCAACCTCCATCCATCTTACCCAACTCCTAACTACCGCATGGACTTGACCCAAGACCTAAGGCTATACACCGTAGGCTTTAAGGATCTTAAAAAGACCTAGGCCATAGAGTTAAGACCTGAATATTTACAAGGGGGCCGCGATTCACAGCCCCCCCTGAAAAGACACTGTGGTCTAAACCTAATACCTAATACACCGTGGTCTAGGCTTTTAGGTTTTTAGACCAAAGACCTACTACACCATGGTCTAGACCCAAGATCTAAGGTCTGTGGTCTAGGCTTCAGGTTCTAAGCCCCAAGATTTAAGGCCTGCATAGGCATTTAGGTTCTTAGCCTCCAGATCTAAGGCCCGTAATCTAGGCCTTTAGGTTCTTGAATCCAACACCTAGGACCCTACATCATGGTCTAGACCCTAAACCTAAGGCCTGTGATCTAGGTCTCTAAGTTCTCCTCAAGACATAAGGCCCTACACCATGGTCTAAAACCAAGACCTAAGGTCCGTTGTGTAGGCTTTTAGGTTCTTATACCCAAGACATAAGGCCCTACACCAGGGTCTAGAACCAAGATCTAAGGTCCGTGGTCTAGGCTTTTAGGTTCTTATTCCCAAGTCCTAAGGCCCTACACCAGGGTCTAAAACCAAGATCTAAGGTCCGTGGTCTAGGCTTTTAGGTTCTTATACCCAAGTCCTAAGGCCCTACACCAGGGTCTAGAACCAAGATCTAAGGTCCGTGGTCTAGGCTTTTAGGTTCTTATACCCAAGTCCTAAGGTCCATGGTCTAGGCTTTTAGGTTCTTATACCAAAGTCCTAATGCCCTACACCAGGGTCTAGAACCAAGATCTAAGGTCCGTGGTCTAGGCTTTTAGGTTCTTATACCCAAGACCTAAGGTCCGTGGTCTAGGCTTTTAGATTCTTATACCCAAGTCCTAAGGCCCTACACCATGGTCTAGAACCAAGACCTAAGGTCCGTGGTCTAGGCCTTTAGGTTCTTATACCCAAGTCCTAAGGCCCTACACCAGGGTCTAGAACCAAGGTCCGTGGTCTAGGCTTTTAGGTTCTTATACCCAAGTCCTAAGGCCCTACACCAGGGTCTAAAACCAAGATCTAAGCTCCGTGGTCCAGGCTTTTAGGTTCTTATACCCAAGTCCTAAGGCCCTACACCAGGGTCTGGAACCAAGATCTAAGGTCCGTGGTCTAAGCTTTTAGGTTCTTATACCCAAGTCCTAAGGCCCTACACCAGGGTCTAGAACCAAGATCTAAGGTCCGTGGTCTAGGCTTTTAGGATCTTATACCCAAGTCCTGAGGCCCTACACCAGGGTCTAATACCAAGATCTAAGGTCCGTGGTCTAGGCTTTTAGGTTTTTATACCCAAGACCTAAGGTCTGTTGTGTAGGCTTTTAGGTTCTAATACCCAAGTCCTAAGGCCCTACACCAGGGTCTAGAACCAAGATCTAAGTTCCGTGGTCTAGGCCTTTAGGTTCTTATACCCAAGTCCTAAGGCCCTACACCAGGGTCTAAAACCGAGATCTAAGGTCCGTGGTCTGAGCTTTTAAGTTCTTATACCCAAGTCCTAAGGCCCTACACCAGGGTCTAGAACCAAGATCTAAGGTCCGTGGTCCAGGCTTTTAGGTTCTTATACCCAAGTCCTAAGGCCCTACACCAGGGTCTAAAACCAAGATCTAAGGTCCGTGGTCTAGGCTTTTAGATTCTTATACCCAAGTCCTAAGGCCCTACACCAGGGTCTAGAACCAAGATCTAAGGTCCGTGGTCCTGGCCTTTAGGTTCTTATACCCAAGTCCTAAGGCCCTACACCAGGGTCTAGAACCAAGATCTAAGGTCTGTGGTCTAGGCTTTTAGGTTCTTATACCCAAGTCCTAAGGCCCTACACCAGGGTCTAGACCCGAGATCTAAGGTCCGTGGTCTAGGCTTTTAGGTTCTTATACCCAAGTCCTAAGGCCCTACACCAGGGTCTAGACCCGAGATCTAAGGTCCGTGGTCTAGGCTTTTAGGTTCTTATACCCAAGTCCTAAGGCCCTACACCAGGGTCTAGAACCAAGATCTAAGGTCCGTGGTCTAGGCTTTTAGATTCTTATACCCAAGTCCTAAGGCCCTACACCAGGGTCTAGAACCAAGATCTAAGGTCCGTGGTCCTGGCCTTTAGGTTCTTATACCCAAGTCCTAAGGCCCTACACCAGGGTCTAGAACCAAGATCTAAGGTCTGTGGTCTAGGCTTTTAGGTTCTTATACCCAAGTCCTAAGGCCCTACACCAGGGTCTAGACCCGAGATCTAAGGTCCGTGGTCTAGGCTTTTAGGTTCTTATACCCAAGTTCTAAAGCCCTACACCAGGTTCTAGAACCAAGATCTAAGGTCCGTGGTCTAGGCTTTTAGGTTCTTATACCCAAGTCCTTAGGCCCTACACCAGGGTCTAGAACCAAGATCTAAGGTCCGTGGTCTAGGCTTTTAGGTTCTTATACCCAAGACTTACACCAGGGTCTAGAACCAAGATCTAAGGTCCGTGGTCTAGGCTTTTAGGTTCTTATACCCAAATCCTAAGCCCCACAACCAGGGTCTAAAACCAAGATCTAAGGTCTGTGGTCTAGGCTTTTAGGTTCTTAGGTTTAGGAACGCTTTCGGGCGTTTTGCAAACTCGACGCGGAAATTACGATCGCAGACGGAAATTATTAAAAAACATCGTGTACAAATCGATTTTGAAAAACGATCGTACACGTCGATTATTTTAAACAGCGTCTGGGAATCGATTCTAAAAAACGTTCGCAGACGTTAATTATTAAAAGGCATCGTCTACACATCGATTTTGAAAAACGTTCGCAGACGTTAATTATTAAAGGGCATCGTCTACACATCGATTTGCAATATGCAGGTCGAGTTTGCAAAACGCCCGAAAGCACAAATCATAAAAACGCCCAACAGCAAACACAGGTGTTCATGTGCCCTGGGCTTTCAAATAATCCATGTGATTGGCTTTATGCACGCCATTTTACACGGTCCCACATGGTGTAGGACCAGTACTAGCCCATGGGGTAGGGTCTTAGGGCTTAAGACTTATGTTAAAGCCTTAGATCTTAGGTCAAATGTTTAAGGTCATATACATACAGATCCATGGTATAATGCCTTAAATGCCTGGGATTGGGGTTGGTCTAAATTATGAGGCCTTAGGTCCTCATTTAAATTCCTTTTGCCCTAGATCTAAAGCAATAAGTCTAAGCCCTTATGTCCTAGGGTATCGGTCTAAGGTCCTTGGTTTTAGGAATAAGACCATGGGTTTTCGTTCTAAGTTATGGTGTAAAAGCATAAACATTCTCTTTTTCGAGACGAAACAGTAATAACTGCACACAGTTATTAAAGGCCAATCTTCGCCCAGCTATAGATGAAACAACCACAACTGCACACGGTTTTAAACGAGTACAAAACCTCGGGATGTGGCCTTAGGTCCAGGTTGTAGTCCATGGGTATAGGGTCTTAGGTCTAGGGTCTAAGAACTTAAAGGCCGACTTCCTTTTAAGTACAGACAAATTAACCACTGCACACGGCTTAAGAGGAATACTAGACCATGATGTAAGGCCTTTGGTCTTAGGGTCTAAGAACTTAGAGGCCGACTTACCTCTAGCTATAGATGAAACAACCACAACTGCAAACGGTTTATGCCGAGTACTAGACCATGGTGTAAGGCCTTTGGTCTTAGGGTCTAGATCATGGTGAAGGACCTTAGCTCTTGGGTCTAGGTGTAGGGCCTTAGGTATTGGATCTAGACCACGGTGTCTGTTCGGGGATCGTGAATTGCGATTAACTTGTAAGTTTTCAAGTCTTAACCCTATGGATTTAGGTCTTGGGTCTAAGAGCTTTAAAGCCTAGCCCACGGTGTAGGGGCTTAGGTCTTGGGTCTAAGAACCTAAAAGCCTAGACTACGGTGTATGGCCTTAGGTCTTGGGTCTAAGTACTTAAAAGCCTAGACCACGGTGTGTGGCCTTAGGTCTTGGGTCTACACCACAGTGTCTGTTCAGAGGTCGTGAATCGCGACCCCCCTTGTAAGTGTTCAGGTCTTAACTCTATGGCCTCAGGTCTTGGGTCTAAGTGCTTAAAAGCATAGACCACGGTGTATGGCTTTAGGTCTTGAGTCTAGTCCATGCGGAAAGCCTTAGGTCTTGGATCTAAGAGCTTAAAAGCCTAGACCACGGTGTATGGCCTTAGGTCTTGGGTATAAGTACTTAAAAGCCTAGACCACGGTGTATGGCCTTAGGTCTTGAGTCTAAGAGCTTAAAAGCCTAGAAAACGGTTTATGGCCTTAGGTCTTGGGTCTAAGTACTTAAAAGCCTAGACCAGGGTGTATGGCCTTAGGTCTTAAGTCTAGCCCATGCGGACCGCCTTAGGCATTGAGTTTAAGTGCTTAAAAGCCTAGCCCATGGTTTATGACTTTAGTTCTTGGAGTAAGTACTTAAAAGCCTAGACCAGTGTGTATGCCCTTGGGTCTTCAGTCTAACCCATGCGGACCGCCTTAGGGCTTGAGTCTAAGAGCTTAAAAGCATAGACCAGGGTTTATGGCCTTAGGTCTTGGGTATAAGAGCTTAAAAGCCTAGACCACGGTGTAAGGCCTTAGGTCTTGGTGTCTAAGTACTTAAAAGTCTAGACCACGGTGTAAGGCCTTAGATCTTGGGTCCACAGTGTCTGTTCAGGGGTCGAGAATAGCGACTCCCTTGTAAGTTTTCAGGTCTTTACTTTATGGCCTTAGGTCTAAGTACTTAAAAGCCTAGACCAGGGTGTAGGGCCTTAGGTCTTGGGTCTAAGAGCTTAAAAGCCTAGACCGTGGTGTATGGACTTAGTCTTGGGTCTAAGAGCTTAAAAAACTAGACCACGGTGTAGGGCCTTAGGCCTTGGGTCTAAGTACTTAAAAGCCTAGAAAACGGTGCAAGGCCTTAGGTCTTAAGTCTCAGAGCTTAAAACCCTAAGCCTAGACCACGGACCTTAGATCTTGGTTCTAGACCCTGGTGTAGGGCCTTAGGTCTTGGGTATAAGAACATAAAAGCCTACTCAACGGACCTTAGGTCTTGGTTTTAGACCATGGTGTAGGGCCTTAGGACTTGGGTATAAGAACCTAAGAGCCTAGACCACGGACCTCAGATCTTGGTTCTAGACCCTGGTGTAGGGCCTTAGGACTTGGGTATAAGAACCTAAAAGCCTAGAACACGGTCCTTAGATCTTGGTTCTAGACCCTGGTGTAGGGCCTTAGGACTTGGGTATAAGAACCTAAAAGCGTAGACCATGGACCTTAGATATTGGTTCTAGACCCTGGTGTAGGGCATTAGGACTTGGGTATAAGAACCTAAAAGCCTAGACCACGGACCTTAGATCTTGGTTCTAGACCCTGGTGTAGGGCCTTAGGTCTTGGGTATAAGAACCTAAAAGCCTAGAACACGGACCTTAGATCTTGGTTCTAGACCCTGGTGTAGGGCCTAAAAGCCTAGACCACGGACCTTAGATCTTGGTTCTATTACCTGTGTAGGGGCTTAGGACTTGGGTATAAGAACCTGAAAGCCTAGACCACGGACTTTGGGTCTTGGGTATAAAAACCTAAAAGCCTAGCCCACGGACCTTAGATCTTGTCTCTAGACCCTGGTGTAGGGCCTAAGGACTTGGGTATAAGAACCAAAAAGCCTAGACCACGGACCTCAGATCTTGGTTCTAGACCCTGGTGTAGGGCCTGAGGACTTGGGTATAAGAACCTAAAAGCCTAGACCACGGACCTTAGATCTTGGTTCTAGACCCTGGTGTAGGGCCTTAGGACTTGGGTATAAGAACATAAAAGCCTAGACCACGGACCTTAGATCTTGGTTCTAGACCCTGGTGTAGGGCCTTAGGACTTGGGTATAAGAACCTAAAAGCCTAGACCACAGACCTTAGATCTTGGTTTTAGACCCTGGTTGTGGGGCTTAGGATTTGGGTATAAGAACCTAAAAGCCTAGACCACGGACCTTAGATCTTGGTTCTAGACCCTGGTGTAAGTCTTGGGTATAAGAACCTAAAAGCCTAGACCACGGACCTTAGATCTTGGTTCTAGACCCTGGTGTAGGGCCTAAGGACTTGGGTATAAGAACCTAAAAGCCTAGACCACGGACCTTAGATCTTGGTTCTAGAACCTGGTGTAGGGCTTTAGAACTTGGGTATAAGAACCTAAAAGCCTAGACCACGGACCTTAGATCTCGGGTCTAGACCCTGGTGTAGGGCCTTAGGACTTGGGTATAAGAACCTAAAAGCCTAGACCACAGACCTTAGATCTTGGTTCTAGACCCTGGTGTAGGGCCTTAGGACTTGGGTATAAGAACCTAAAGGCCAGGACCACGGACCTTAGATCTTGGTTCTAGACCCTGGTGTAGGGCCTTAGGACTTGGGTATAAGAATCTAAAAGCCTAGACCACGGACCTTAGATCTTGGTTCTAGACCCTGGTGTAGGGCCTTAGGACTTGGGTAAAAGAACCTAAAAGCCTAGACCACGGACCTTAGATCTCGGGTCTAGACCCTGGTGTAGGGCCTTAGGACTTGGGTATAAGAACCTAAAAGCCTAGACCACGGACCTTAGATCTCGGGTCTAGACCCTGGTGTAGGGCCTTAGGACTTGGGTATAAGAACCTAAAAGCCTAGACCACAGACCTTAGATCTTGGTTCTAGACCCTGGTGTAGGGCCTTAGGACTTGGGTATAAGAACCTAAAGGCCAGGACCACGGACCTTAGATCTTTGTTCTAGACCCTGGTGTAGGGCCTTAGGACTTGGGTATAAGAATCTAAAAGCCTAGACCACGGACCTTAGATCTTGGTTTTAGACCCTGGTGTAGGGCCTTAGGACTTGGGTATAAGAACCTAAAAGCCTGGACCACGGACCTTAGATCTTGGTTCTAGACCCTGGTGTAGGGCCTTAGGACTTGGGTATAAGAACTTAAAAGCTCAGACCACGGACCTTAGATCTCGGTTTTAGACCCTGGTGTAGGGCCTTAGGACTTGGGTATAAGAACCTAAAGGCCTAGACCACGGAACTTAGATCTTGGTTCTAGACCCTGGTGTAGGGCCTTAGGACTTGGGTATTAGAACCTAAAAGCCTACACAACAGACCTTAGGTCTTGGGTATAAGAACCTAAAAGCCTAGACCACGGACCTTAGATCTTGGTATTAGACCCTGGTGTAGGGCCTCAGGACTTGGGTATAAGATATTAAAAGCCTAGACCACGGACCTTAGATCTTGGTTCTAGACCCTGGTGTAGGGCCTTAGGACTTGGGTATAAGAACCTAAAAGCCTAGACCACGGACCTTAGATCTTGGTTCCAGACCCTGGTGTAGGGCCTTAGGACTTGGGTATAAGAACCTAAAAGCCTGGACCACGGAGCTTAGATCTTGGTTTTAGACCCTGGTGTAGGGCCTTAGGACTTGGGTATAAGAACCGAAAAGCCTAGACCACGGACCTTGGTTCTAGACCCTGGTGTAGGGCCTTAGGACTTGGGTATAAGAACCTAAAGGCCTAGACCACGGACCTTAGGTCTTGGTTCTAGACCATGGTGTAGGGCCTTAGGACTTGGGTATAAGAATCTAAAAGCCTAGACCACGGACCTTAGGTCTTGGGTATAAGAACCTAAAAGCCTAGACCACGGACCTTAGATCTTGGTTCTAGACCCTGGTGTAGGGCATTAGGACTTTGGTATAAGAACCTAAAAGCCTAGACCATGGACCTTAGGACTTGGGTATAAGAACCTAAAAGCCTAGACCACGGACCTTAGATTTTGGTTCTAGACCCTGGTGTAGGGCCTTAGGACTTGGGTATAAGAACCTAAAAGCCTAGACCACGGACCTTAGATCTTGGTTTTAGACCCTGGTGTAGGGCCTTAGGACTTGGGTATAAGAACCTAAAAGCCTAGACCACGGACCTTAGATCTTGGTTCTAGACCCTGGTGTAGGGCCTTATGTCTTGGGTATAAGAACCTAAAAGCCTACACAACGGACCTTAGGTCTTGGTTTTAGACCATGGTGTAGGGCCTTATGTCTTGAGGAGAACTTAGAGTCCTAGATCACAGGCCTTAGGTTTAGGGTCTAGACCATGATGTAGGGTCCTAGGTGTTGGATTCAAGAACCTAAAGGCCTAGATTACGGGCCTTAGATCTGGAGGCTAAGAACCTAAATGCCTATGCAGGCCTTAAATCTTGGGGCTTAGAACCTGAAGCCTAGACCACAGACCTTAGATCTTGGGTCTAGACCATGGTGTAGTAGGTCTTTGGTCTAAAAACCTAAAAGCCTAGACCACGGTGTATTAGGTATTAGGTTTAGACCACAGTGTCTTTTCAGGGGGGGCTGTGAATCGCGGCCCCCTTGTAAATATTCAGGTCTTAACTCTATGGCCTAGGTCTTTTTAAGATCCTTAAAGCCTACGGTGTATAGCCTTAGGTCTTGGGTTAAGTCCATGCGGTAGTTAGGAGTTGGGTAAGATGGATGGAGGTTGGTCTTCAAATACTCCAATCTGAATCTGATAACCATTTCTTATCATAATTTCATATTCAAAGAAAAAAGACCTCGTTGCCTAATGTTTGCTCAATTCATGGGGGGCTGTGAATCGCGGCCCCCTTGTAAGTTTTCAGATCTTAAGGTTTTATGGCTTTGTACTAAGGTGTCAGGCCTTATGTTTACATCTTAGTCCCGACACATTAGGTCCTGGCTGGGGGCTGATAGGTCTTATACACAGGTCAAAGCTTTAGCCTCTAGGTTTTTGAGCTTTGGACTCAGTTTTAAGGCCTTAGGCTTAGACTTTAGGCTCAACACACTAGGTCAAAGCTGTTGGGTAATATGTCCTATTCACAGGTTAAAGCCTTAGCTGCTAGGTTTTAGGGCTTTGGACTCAGGTGCAAGGCCTTAGGTTTTCATCTTAGACCCAAAACCTTAGGTCTAGGCTGTTGCCTAAAAGGTCCTATTTACAGGTCAAATCCTTAGCTGCTAGCTTTTAGGGCTTTGGACTCAGGTGCAAGGGCTTAGGTTTAGATCTTAGGTCCAGCACATTAGGCCTACGCTGATGGATAATAGGCCCTATTCACAGGTCAAATCCTTAGCTGCTAGGTTTTGGAGTTTTGGACTCATGTGCAAGGCCTGAGGTTTATGCTTTAGGTCCAACACATTAGGTCTAAGCTAAACGCAAATAGGTCCTATTCACAGGTCAAAGCCTTAGCTGCTAGGTTTTAGGACCTAAGTCCAAGGCATTTCATCTTAGGAACCATGTGTAAGGCCTTAGGCGTAGATCTTATGTCCAACACATTAGGCCTAAGCTGATGGATAATAGGCCCTATTCACAGGTCAAATCCTTAGCTGCTAGCTTTTAATGCTTTGGACTCAGGTGCAAGGCCTTAGGTTTACATCTTAGTGCCAACACATTAGGTTTAGGCTGTTGGCTAAGAGGCCCTATTCACAGGTCAAATCCTTAGCTGCTAGGTTTTAGGGGTTTGGACAGGTGCAAGGGCTTAGGTCCAGCACATTAGGCCTACGCTGATGGCTAATAGGCCCTATTCACAGGCCAAATCCTTAGCTGCTAGCTTTGAGGGCTTTGGACTCAGGTGCAAGGCCTTAGGTTTACATCTTAGTGCCAACACATAAGGTTTAGGCTGTTGGCTAATAACTATTCACAGGTCAAATCCTTAGCTGCTAGGTTTTAGGGTTTTGGACTCAGGTGCAAGGGCTTAGGTTTAGATCTTAGATCCAGCACATTAGGCCTTCGCTGATGGATAATAGGCCATATTCACAGGTCAAATCCTTAGCTGCTAGCTTTTAGGGCTTTGGACTCAGGTGCAAGGCCTTAGGTTTAAATCTTAGTGCCAACACATTAGGTTTAGGCTGTTTGCTAATAGGTACTATTCACAGGTCAAATCCTTAGCTGCTAAGTTTTAGTGTTTTGGACTCAAGTGCAAGGCCTGAGGTTTAGATTTTTGGTCCAACACATTAGGTCTAAGCTAAACGCAAATAGGTCCTATTCACAGGTCAAAGCCTTAGCTGCTAGGTTTTAGGACCTAAGTCCAAGGCATTTCATCTTAGGAACCATGTGTAAGGCCTTAGGCTTAGATCTTATGTCCAACACATTAGGCATAAGCTGATAGATAATAGGCCCTATTCACAGGTCAAATCCTTAGCTGCTAGCTTTTAATGCTTTGGACTCAGGTGCAAGGCCTTAAGTTTACATCTTAGTGCCAACACATTAGGTTTAGGCTGTTGGCTAATAGGCCCTATTCACAGGTCAAATCCTTAGCTGCTAGCTTTTAGGGCTTTGGACTCAGGTGCAAGGCCTTAGGTTTATCTCTTAGTGCCAACACATTAGGTTTAGGCTGTTGGATAATAGGCCCTATTCACAGGTCAAATCCTTAGCTGCTAGCTTTTAGGGCTTTGGACTCAGGTGCAAGGCCTTAGGTTTACATCTTAGTGCCAACACATTAGGTTTAGGCTGTTGGATAATAGGCCCTATTCACAGGTCAAATCCTTAGCTGCTAGCTTTTAGGGCTTTGGACTCAGGTGCAAGGCCTTAGGTTTACATCTTAGTGCCAACACATTAGGTTTAGGCTGTTGGCTAATAACTATTCACAGGTCAAAGCCTTAGCTGCTAGGTTTTACGGCTTTGAACTCAGCTGTTAGGCCTTAGGTTTAGATCTTAGGTCCAACACATTAGGTCTAAGCTGGTGGCTAATCGGCCCTATTCACAGGTGTAAGCCTTAGCTGCTATGTTTTAGGGCTTTGGACTCAGGTGCAAGGCCTTAGGTTTAGATCTTAGGTCCAACACATTAGGTCTAAGCTGGTGGCTAATCGGCCCTATTCACAGGTTTAAGCCTTAGCTGCTATGTTTTAGGGCTTTGGACTCAGGTGCAAGGCCTTAAGTTTAGATCTTAGGTCCAACACATTAGGATTAAGCTAATGGTTAATAGGGCTTATTGATAGGTTAAAGCCTTAGCTGCTAGGTTTTAGGGCTTGTCTACTGCCTTGGGCCTTAGGAATTAGATCTTAAGAGGTTAAACTGGGTTAAAAATTGGAGAATTTTGGCCTAAAAATGTGTCTTTGAAGGTAAAATTGCAATTTGAAGCTGAAGGCGCTCACAAAACATGAGTATTCCCTGGATTATATTCAAAATGCTCCTTGAAATCACTGTCTGAAGTCCTGAAAAATGCCCTGAAATGGGCTGATATTTGGCCAAAACCAACCAGAATCCGGTAAAAAACCGGTCAATTTGAAGCTGAAGGCGCTCAAAAAAAACTACGAGTGTTCCCTGGATTATATTCAAAAAGTGGTCATTTGAAGCAAAAAAGTGGTCATTTGAAGCAAAAAGTGGTCATTTGAAGCAAAAGTGGTCATTTGAAGCAAAAGTGGTCATTTGAAGCAAAAAGTGGTCATTTGAAGCAAAAGCGGTCATACGAAGCAAAAAAAGTGGTCATATGAAGCAAAAAAAGTGGTCATATGAAGCAAAAAGTCATCAAAAAAAACTACGAGTGTTTCAGAACCATCCTTTTATATCTACTAGTCCAATTTGGTAGATATCTTTTACTAAATACACCTTTGTATTTGCTTATACGAACTTTATCGTTGACTTTAAACTTTTTTGGTTGCAACTTTTCCAATTTAGGTGTTGTATTTTTTCTGATGCGTTGTAATACAACCTTAGCATTAGCGCTGTTTACCTGGATAGGTTTCATTCCGATGGTACGATGATATTTGTTGTTATACTCTTTTATAAGTTGTGGTAATATGTCATACCACACGTATGATCCTCGTTTTGAAAATTGTTTGTACATTGCTCCTTTTAATGTTCTATTGAATCTTTCAATTATTGAAGCTTTAACTTCAGAATTTGTAGAATAATGATTTATTTGATATTTCTTCATTAAAGCTCCAAAGTCTTTATTAAAATATTCTTTTCCATCATCGGTCTGTAGATGTTTGATTTTGAATTTATTTCTTTGTATCGTTGTTTCCATAGCTTTTGTAACACTTTTACCAGTCTTATCCTTCAATGGTAAAGCGTCAGCTATTTTAGTAAAACAGTCTATAATTGTTAAAATATATTTGAAACCTTTGTTTAATTTACTGTGCGGTATCATTTCAATGAGATCAGCTTGATACAGATTATTCATTCCCTTAATAATTGTACTTCTTCTTGGAAATCTTCTTCTTGCTGGTTTATGTAGTTCATTTACAATCTTGTCCTTCACACTTTCCATCTTCAGCTGTTGCTTGCACATCGCTTGTAAAAATACTGATCCGTACAACAGTTCTTTCTCTTTTATATAGTTTAAATATAGGTCAAGGCCATTTCATATTAGTGTAAAAAAGAGGGAACATGGCATTGGGCTTGCCATGTCCCCTCTTCTTTACGGAAAGGAAAAAAGGAAGAAGGTAGAGGACGAAGAATAGGTTTACTGGTCGATAGGGTTTAGAGAGTAATGTCCAAATGGCAGAGTTCTTATGTTGTCTTCAAGGATGTATCTCTTGTCATCCTTATAGCTCAATGCCGATTTGGTTTGCTTCACACTGAAAAGACGATGGTTGAAGCTTCTTATGGTGTTAAATGTTGCAGTTGTTTCAACATTTTCAAACAAACATCTTTTATAATGTTCAAACTGTACGTTCTTCTTCAGGAAAGAGGTTTTTATTCCTTTGGCTTTCTTTGTGACTTGATATTCGTTCCTTTCGCTTATGTACAGTTGAAATGAATATAGTTTGGACATTAATGCTACAATTTCCATCATCGGCACACCATTTGTTTCATCTTTAAATTTTCCCAATACTTTCTTGTTTCTGTCGTAGTCGTAATTTGGATGGTCCTTGGGATAATCGGAAAAGTCGAAATCATCTTTATACATAAAAGTGCGTAGATCTTCGTACATGTCATTTGTTTTAATCCAGTAAATTAGTGCATCCGTATCCATATATGCAATACCAATGTTCTCTCTTCCATAATAGTTAACCATCTTCTTATAATGAAACTCGTACATGTGTGTTTTGGAAATATCCAAGATTGACATTCCTAGATACAAAGGACGATCCATTAGAACTGACTTCTTGTTCATGGAAATAACAACTAGATTTTCATTAATAATTACAGATGAACCAAAGTTTGGTTGTTGCACTAATTTCTGTAGTTTTACTGGATCAGTTACCAATTTGATATCCTTATGTTTCCTTTTGTTTTCCAAAGTCTTGCCAAATATTGCGTTGTTCATTAGTTTGAAGAAATCTTTTTGAAAACTTGATGTAGCGGCGGCTCTTCTTCTTGTGTTGTTGTCAATGTACGGTTTTAACCAACAAGATTGAGAGAATTGTAGTACTCGATTAATTTTTGTAATTTTCAATCCCAAGTCTAAGGCCTGTTGTATCATCCAGTAGTGTCCAACATACCGAGACTTGTTGGTTAAAGTCATCAATAATTTCGGCCATCTTCCAGTTGGAGAAATTTCAGTCTTCGGAAGAAGTGGTAAATCATAATGTTCGTCGTGAAGATGTTCGGGATATTCAAAGTCGACGTAAAATATGTAACCAGTTTCTCCATATTTCGGTATATCCATTATGTTTCCAATTGATTCTGGATCTATCCATTTGAAATTATCATATGGAAGGGGATTCGACATTGCCCATCCGTATAAGTTATTTGCATCAAAATAACCCAGGAATGTTGTTGGTTTTGATGCATCATAATCGGGCAAATACTTATTGTTCGCCTTGACATGACGTGTTACACTTTGCGTCAATCCTCCTCGAACTCCTGATTCTAACATCAACACCATATCTATATCTGTAAGAAGTTGTATTTTACAATTTGTTTCTTTTAACATGGCTTGCCACGCTAGTCCAGGCGAAGTGTACGAATGAAGAGGGTCTAATCCATATGACGCAAAACACGTATTTCTAAATTCTTCCATCACATCACATAATAAAGTCACATCTAATTTAACATAGAAATCTGAATATTCCCCCAATGTTCTAAATCCTAATTCGTTCCATACTTTGCATGCATGATCATAATCATCTTGAGATATATCCATGTCGTACAGTTTACTTTTAAATTCTTCTTTTGGAGGTAGTGATGTTTCATTAAATCTTTCTAAACTGTCTATGTAATCATATGGGAAAACACCTTTTCGAAGTACCAGATCCAGTTTGTCGCTGTTTACAATCTTCTTCGTTTCGATTAAATCTTGTTTCCTTAGATTTTCAGAAAGTTTGGACAAACTCGACGGCAAAAATCGGTAGGAGTCCAAGAATCTTAGTTTGACGTTTCCAACTTCTTTGGAAAAACTTATAAACTTCTCTGAAGTTTCAGCTAACACATCGATTTTACCGTCGTCTCTTCCTAATTCAGGTATTATAAAATGAGCGTCGTACCCACTGAGATTATGCAGAACCATAGGGATAAATAGTGGTAAACGATAGCTCAAGTTGCATTTATTACAAGCAGCACCCCTGTAATAACCTGTGAGGTGGTCGTGATCTTTAACTTTATAATTCTCAATAGTAAAATCATTTTTGCACAAGAAACAGTGAGTCGCATTTTCATGTTGAATTTCTTCTTCTTCGTCCATCGGTTTCATTGGTACAATATTTGTATATAATCTTTGTGTATTTCCAGCTATTGAATATAGGTGATCAAGAAATATCTTTTCCGCATTTTCACCACGATATACTAGAGGTTTTGAAGTTAATCCATATCTGTTTAAATGTTCTTCTGATAATGTTGATTTGACCATTAAACAAAAACTGTTTGGTTTGTGCATTTGATACTTTACACTTTTTCTTGCTTCACAATTTTCATCTTCAACTGGAACAAGTGTTGATTCAAAATCCGCATACACAACTAAAGGGATACGGTATTGATGATGAACCTTTTCAAATGTAACGAATGCTCTGTTTTCCGAAGGTAAATTAATCTTTGCTTCATAATTATTGTTACATAATCTTTTGTGCTCTTGTAACCATTCTCTTCCTTGTCTTCCTTCTCGTTGAAAATTAAAACATCTCTTGCAAATTATCTTTCTGTGTCGATCTTTAGAAAGTTGCTTGTTAACAAGACGATCGAATTGCTTTATGTACACATAGTGAGACACATCTCCTCGCGTTAGTAGTAGTAAATCCGTATGATCTGGTAGCTCTTCTTTTGCAATACGTAAAGGATACACTTTGTTTGAACTATCTAATGCAAAAACATTAATAGACGTGCCGGGATTTTTCTTTTCAAATTTCGATATATCTTTCGTAGAAACGGGATATGTTATTCCTTGAAAATTGTACCTGTGTCTTGCGTCTTCATATTCTTGGTTGGGTCGTTGTGGATTTATTAATACAAACTTTGACGTCATAGCATAGCGAAAACATTCATTATCTTCATTTTGAACATTAATACAAGATTTTGTATTTTCAATTATTTTTGGCAAAGGAATGTAACTAGATCCCATTAGTCCATATCCGTGTTTGTGAACTCTTATATCTAATACTTCAATACTTGTAAGACTCCATCCGGATCCTCTTCCTTCGTGTTCCTGAAGTTTGGTTAATATTTCTTCTACACAATTCTCTACTATTGAATCAATGTTTGAACTTTCCATGATGGTTCGGTTTTTTGTTATAAATCCTCTTGGTGATAATTCTTCTTGCGCATTTATAAACATAGCTTCTAGTAGTAAACCAAATTTAAGAAAGTTTAATCTTTTCAATTCTTCTTTTAAAGTTTTACTTACGATTGGTTTTGCTTCTCTAATAAATTCTTCTAAGTTCAAGTTTTCATTTTGAATCTTATGATGCATTACTACCTTACCGGGTAAAGCAAATACTTGTAGATTCGGTAAAGTAGTTGAAGATGTTGCTGTTATTTCTTCTTGTTCTTCTTGTTCTTCTTGTTCTTCTTGTTGTTCTTGATCTTCTTCTGTGTTGTTGTGAATTAGTTCTTTATGTATATCTAGTAGAATTTCATCGTGAAACGATTCCGAACATTTATCGCAATGATACATGTTGACGATGTTTACTCTTCGAAATTTCGCCGAGAAATGAAATGGGCTCTGACGGTCCCGCTTTTATAACGGTTCCCCCACCACTATTTCATCATCATCCTCTTCTTCTTCTTCACTATCCGAGGAAAACAAACGTCTTGGACAAAACATTAATCTTCTACTAACTGATTGTTCATTTGTGTTCTCTATTCCAGTTGGAGTTTCAGTATGTACTTCTTCATATTCAAACGATGATGAAGATTCTGATATTACTACATCCATATCCAAATTTTCATTCTCCACATCATTTACACTTTCTACTTCTGATGTTATTAGATCTACATCCATATCATTTACACTTTCTACTTCTGATGTTTCACTGTTATTATCGTTTTCTTCCATATTAAAATCGTCTAGTTGAATTTTATACAATATTTCAATAAGAGGTTTCCTTGGATAATCGGTGTTGTCCACAGGAGCCATTTCAAGTAAATGAGGAATAACTCTTTGTGATTCGGCTTATATGATGTTTTGATAAGTATGTCAAGGTCATTTTTGATTAAGCGAGAACTGGGAATAGATCACTAAGCGGCATGTTATTTCATTACCACAAAGTGATCTATTCCCCATTCTCTAAGAAGTGTTCAATCAATAACCAAAGTCCAAATCCATTTCCTTTTTTTTTTGTTTAATTTGAATCTTTTGTTACATAGTTTATTGGTTGACTGTTTGAAATTTCAATGTGTCGTCTTATTATTTGTTCCAATTCTTCTATTTTTGCTTGTTTTATCATTAGTTCTGTACGTAACTCATTAATGTAATCAGCTGCTTTATCCACCGTTCTTGTTCGTATTTCACCTAACATAACACCAGGAATCAATCTCTGTAGTCTGTAAAACTTAAACTTTATTCTAGACTCTCTTGCCTTAGCCATTTCCCGAAGCCTTTGTTTCTTATTGTCTTTACTTGTAGTCAAGTCCATACTTGTTCAAGTTCGCTTTCAGAATAATTCGACTATAGTACACTCGTCTTTTATACACTTTCCCCCACCACTTTCAATTTCCCCCACCCTACTAATATAGGTCAAGGTCATATGGTATTAACGCGAGAACGAGGAATAGAGCACTAAGTGGCATGTTAGTCCATTACCACAAAGTGATCTATTCCTCGCTCTCTATTCTACATCTAATTTTTTGGGGTTTTTGTTATTTTTATCTTTTTTTTTGGTTTTTCTGGGAGGAATGAGTGTTTGAATATTACTTGGTAGAATGTCCATTTTTCTTCTTCAAATCTTCAACAGTTTCCAACAATTGTAACAAATATGCGTTAGTTTTTTCTAAAGTTTTCAATCTGCTACATCCAACTTGAATGGAAGGCACTATTAGTTGCAATTTTGCAAATTCTATCTTTTCTTTCTTGCACCTTTCTCTCATTTTTAGGTTTTTCCTTAGTCTTACCGAAGATGGTGTTAATGGTTCGTACATACAATCTGGATATGGCTTTGACATTTTCAACACTGATGTTGAAGTACAATGAGATACTTGCGACCGTTGAGCTTGATAATAATTTGTTGTTGGAGTATTGCAATACATCTTCGGTTCTAAGTTTTGGTGGCAATCTGTAGTTGAAAATACTGGTGTTGCCGAAGGATCAGTCATCGTTCACTGTTGTTGTACAGAGTGAACTCTTTTCTAAAGTTTTACTTCTTTTATCACATTTCCCCCACCACCGACTTATATATTCTTCCCCCCACCATAATTATTTATACTTGTTTTTTCACATTTCAAATTTTATACCATACTTCCAATATGACATCCGCATCTTCATCTTTTAAGTATTTGACAAATTCAGGACTTCTCGACGATACATTCGGTCTGTTTAGATAGCTCATTACCTTGTGATGGCTTTCTTCATTTTCTATGTAACAATACACTTGCATCAACTTGTTTTCTTCCTCTTTCGATGATATGAAATTTGCAACAGAGGTCCACTCTTCATATTTAATCTTGAAATGGCGCACTTCGAATTCCATGATGTTTCTTCTAATGCCGCAACAATAATAAAACTCTCTTCAAACAACCTGCATTTATACACGTTCCCCCACCTAGTTATAACCCCCACTCTTTTCCCCCTCTCCTTTATATGTGGAAGGGGTATTATGGTTTGAATGCACGATACTTAATAAATTCAAATAAACACTGTGCACAAATGTCGCAAGTGTTATTACACGTTTCGAATTTCATTATTTGACCTTTTACAAGATGAACTAACCTACCTCCATCATCTTGGAATTGTTCAAAATCTAAAACAGACGCTTTTCCACAATCATGACACATTTTTGTACCATCTTTAAAGGTATAAGCAAGATAGATAGCAAATCCATAATTGTCTTTCTTAAATTCAATGAGCATTTCACGAATTGCTTTAGGTATTTGACACTCATTTGATCTCATAATGTAATGGTAAAGAAACCCATTATTGATAATTTCTTGTAAACACAGAACCAACAACCTATCCATCGTGTTAGACTTATACTGATAGTTACATTTAAAACCTTTTTCTTATATGATTTCCCCCCCCCCCCACCACTTTTATATAGGTCAAGGTCATTGGATATCAAGCGAGAACTGGGAATAGATCACTAAGTGGCATGTTATTCTATTACCACAAAGTGATCTATTCCCCATTCTCTAAGAAGATTGTTGATAATTTAGATTCCTAATATTTCTTTTCCTTCTTCTTCACCTTTTTGAACTGTAATATTACCAGACATGTGTGATATTAGTTTCTTCATTTCTCGATTTTCCATTTCCACTTTCTTCAATTTTAAATCTCTTGCTTCGATTTGTAGTTTTAAATACTTGATGTAACTTCCAGCCCAGTGTAGGGTTTTCAATTTTGGTGCTCTCATTGCAATTCCAGGTATTTGAAATTGTAGTCGATTGAACTCCATGTTCATATCTTGTCGGTCTTGTTTTTCCTTTTCTAGTCTTTTCAATCTTTGATTCTCCCTGAACGAAGAAGTTGGATCACAAGGAATATGACGAAACATTTTGGTCAACGATATCTCGAAGAATAAGCTTCTACGCAGAAAACCAACACATTTATGCACTTCCCCCTCCAACTTTAGGCTAGTGGTGGGGAGAATTACATTAATTTAATACTTATTTCCACCGTTACACTTGCTCCATTTTCAAAAAGGTATCTGTAAAATGGTTCTGGATACTGGTATATTTCACGTCCTATATTTTCCTTAAGAAAGTTGAAAGCAATTCTTTTCGAATAGTCATTATGATATACTTCTCTTAAATTAACAAGAATTCCATCTTCCAGAAATTTCACTTGAATCATTGGTATTTTGCTTACATCATCTTTGTCTATCAGAGGTAGCCTGTAAGTGAACGTATTTGGTGGTAGACGTAAGGTTCTATTAAGTCGAGAACAGAATATTTTGAACAATTTCTGATCATTGACTGCAATCTCATGAATACCTATCATTTTATAGTACGAAGGTTCAAAAGGTACAGCACGAAACGTTTGTACTCGACAGTTACTCGAAGAAGGTTCTGTAGTTGCGTTAGGATTGAACATTTTTAGTCGACAGTTTCCTGACGAATAAGCTTCTACGCAAATAACCAACACATTTATGAACATTCCCCCACCAACTTTAAGCTAGTGGTGGGGAGAAGTTTCCCCCACCACTTCTTCAGAATTAATAGCTTCAATTTGAATTATAACAAATATATTTGACGCAAATTCCCAAAAAACTGAATATGAAACAGTTTCTTCTACATCTTGAGATTCATTTTGTGTTTCAACCATTTCCATCATTGAAGGTTCTTGATCAATTTCTGTTACTTCCATTGCTTCTTCTACAGGATCTTGTATTATGTCGGTTGTTTCAACTTCATCTTCTTCTTGAACTAACATAATATTTCGTTGTCTCACAATTTCAATTAATTGTATAAAAGAAGTATCTCTAGGAGACATTATTAACCATACATGTAGCTCCAACAAATGCTGACTTACTAATGACAAAACTCACAATTTATAAGACTTGTTTGAATAATAAAGTGGGGGAACTACCTTAGTCCAATTCGGATTCGGATTCAGAAGACAATAAAGGTGATATGGGTGAATCCAACGATGAATCTAATATAAATGTATCAATAGCTTCCTTAACTATGTCTTCGTCACTATCATTTATCATTTCTTCAAAGATTTCTTGTTCAAACTGTTCCATTTCTTCTTCATCCATCGTTGAATAATTATCAGTTTCGTTATAATTTTCCTCTATATTGTCTTCTTCCATTTCGTCTGTACTAATATAAACATTTTTAACTTCAAAATATTTAACAAATGGAGTATCTTTAGACAACATATTTGTTCACCACTTCTTTTACCTCGAATAACGAACTATGTATTGCTTTCTTAGTCTTATATTCTTTTACTCCCCACTCTTTTGCACAACATAAAGGAAGGTGGGGGGAGAGCGTTTCGTAGTTATTCTTCTCTATCTAGGTTATATTTCATTGCTAGCACATCTACTGTAATTTTCTGCTCTTCAACTTTATCGCGAATAAATATTGTCCAGGGAAATAGTTCATTAATATTGTTGATTGTTACTTTTATATCATACAAAAAATCAATATGTCTTAGTAATGTAACAATAACAATAACTCCTATCCCATTGTTTGCCATAATTGTTTCTTCAATTTTAATGCGCAAGTTTGTTATCAAACTCCATATATTAATATCATTGGCTATAAAACCATCAAGTCTAGTACTCATCTTGACGGTGCAAGTACAGACTAAAAACCTGGAGGTTTATAGTCCGCCTTTTATGAGTTTTAAAAATGGGGAGGGGGAAGGAATAAGGATTGGGAGGGGATAGGGTGGGGGTGAGGGAAGGGTAATGTGGTTATTAGACCACTTGTGCGACAAAGTAGCCACCAATGCTAACTTCGAGCTCATAACACTTCATAACATCATCCTGCCAAGTCAACATACGTTCTCTAGTATTTGGTGTTACACAGAAGAACCTACTGTCATTATACACAATAGCTGAACCAATTATAACATTGAATCCTAAATTTAGCCATTTGTGTGCTTCCGTAATAAATCTTTCTATTGTATCAAAAGGAAATTGTTCATCGATGTAGATTGGTCTCATTTGTTCATCAAGTTCAATTACATCTTCACCTTCATCTTCACTGTCACTGCTACTATCATAATAATCTATCACATCTTCTTCAGGCTGTTGGAAAACATCAGCAATTTCGGAAGGATTGAAGTTTTCACTATGGTGAGGAAGCATTTTAAAGCAAATAATAACGGCCGAGACGAAACAACAAGTGTGGCGCGTGAAAGCAGAATGAAGGAGTGAACAATGCTTGCTTCGCTTTTATAACGATATGCTAATGAGAGGAGTAAGAGATGGTCGTGACCAATTATTGACCCGGGAGGTGGGGGGAAAGGAAGGAGAGGGGATATTTATTTTAAATAATTTGCATAACTTTTGACTAAAATAAGATAACCAAATTCTTCTTTTACTAAAATGTTCGTCTTACATAGACCTTTTCAATGATGTATCGCTTGTCGTAATCGATCAAACCATTATCGAGTTATAGCCATTTGAATTTTCCGGGGGGGGATTTAATCTCCATTTTTTATGGGGGGGGGGTTCCGCTTGAGTGAACACGGGGGGGGGGGGTTCCACTTGGGTGCTCATGCGGAACTGATCTTCTCACGAGATAGTCGTTGCGTGATAATGAAGACAAATGTTCATCGCGCCGCGACCACTAATTAACTCGCATTTGCCGTGTTGATATCTTTCCTACTCATTATATATACGTTTCCTACTTCTTTATTTCAAGACTAATTAACTTGCAAAACAACAGTCTCTGTCTTTGAATGCTGATGAGATTTCATTAGGAACCATTCTTTGCACGCTATATGAAGCTACACTGGCTATGCAAGTCAGAGCGGTCATATAACTGTACAACGACCTCTGAAAAGTAGGTCACGAGACTTAGAGTGTTAAAAAATAATGGGGGAGAAACACAACGCTATAACGCATTGTGTTTCTCCCCCATTATTTTTAGCAAAATTTGGAAAATCTATGTGAATTTACTTTGTACGCCCCCACCTTGTAATACCATCCATTTTATGCCTGAGGAGATAGTCTTTAGAGTCTAACTCATAAACAGATTTTTCTTTACGCAAGGATTCAATAACTTTAATATTATATTTTTTGCCGTTACAATTTGCTAAAATGTGTTCGTTGTCAATAACACTTTCAAAAAAATATAGACAACCTCTCTTAATCCTATTTCCTTTCACAGCAATAATTACGGATTGGTATTCAACAGTGGGGGTTTCTGTCAGTTGTGGTTCGGAAAGATGTTTCACGACATGTACACGGCAGAAATGTTCGTTCTTAACACATTTCCTCCCACAAGCTGATCCTTTCTTAATTCCCCTAGTGAGCACTTCAGGGCAAGTAGTGGGACGGCTAAATGCCCTACGACGCTCTTCTTTTAATAATTGAAAGCGCTCTGAAGGAGCAGGTTTAGGAGCAGGTTTAAAGGATTTATTTTTTGGATAGGAGTGGTCTTTATGCATAATAAGTGGTGGAGTAGGAGGTATTGGTGACAGTGGAGTGATAGGTGTACTTAGTTCATGAACAAAAGCTTCAAATGAAGTGGTATCAGAACGAGGAACTGTTTGTGGCGGCGGCATGTTGTTTGATGGCGGCGGTGATTGTTGTTGAGATGGTGTGGAGTCGTTTGAAGATAGAGGCGGTGAAAATATGCTGCCAAGTATAGTAGTCATAGTGAGTGGAAGAAGAGCTCCAGAAGTTGAAGGTTTCGAGTCTTGTTGCTTCTTATACCAGTCGGGAGCATTTTTCAATCGAAGAGTTTTCTTGACTGGAGTCGAAGCCGTAGTAGAAGTAGAAGTTGAACTTTTAATAGAAGAGCAGGCTGTAGTGGAAGTTGTAGTCGGCAGGGATGACATCGTGGTAGTTCTGTTCGCAGCTCGCAGCGTAACGTCTGGAATCAGAATGAAACTCTAGCCGTGGTCGTCGCGTCTTTTGTAACGGTATGCTAATGAGAGAAAGGTTAGCGACAAGCCGTGACCGGTCATTGGACCCGGGAGGTAGAAGGGGAGATGGAAGGGGAAAGAGAGGTGGAGGGGGGTGGGGGTTCCGCTTGAGTGAACACGGGGGGGGGGGGGGTCATTGACCCTTCCGAAAGTGGGTCAAGGTCATTCAAGACTTATAATGAACCAAGGTGATGGGAACAGTAGTAACTGTTCCCACCACCCTGTTTGCCTAACGGTTCCCACTCCCAACCCACTAGTTACGTTCTGCGAGGGACATCGACGCAATTTTGTTTGGTCCGTCCGCATTCAAGCGTAACGTCCCGGCCCGCATTCAAGCGTAACCACTAATTACAAGGGAAACTGGAACAGCTAATGCAGAAACGCAACTCTAACACCCACCCAAGCTAATCCCACCCATCATATTCCTAAACAAAATGCAAAAAACCTAGTCCGCTACCTACAATTTGCGGATGTCCCACCCCTTCTAAGTGAAGTTCAACCGAACTTCTGAATTTACATTTAATCTACCCCCTATCATCTAGCTGAAAGGCAAAACAACAACATTAATTATTAATACCAACACTTAAAACTAACAACACATCGTTATTAAATATCAAATAATTCTACACAACCAAATACCATCATTATTCTTAAAATTAACGCTAAACACAACTTATAACTAACATCGCAATGCGCAAATTAATTCTTAAATTAAGTGCAACTTACAACTAATATTTACACACACACACACACACATACCACATTGCATTAAAGAACGCAACGTAGTATAAGAAGTTCAAATATATATAGGCCTACTATATATTTGAACCTCTTACCAAGTCGCCAACGACTTTTCGCTATGAAAACTCGTTGACGACTGACGCGAAAATCGGGCTCGTATCGCTCCTCGGGTTTTCGAGTGGTGGGGGTAATTAATGCAGTGGTGGGGGAATTGTTTCACTCCAGTACGGTCTTCAATCCACTCCAGTTCGCAGCAGTGTAAAAATTAAACGAAGGAGTGGGGGTGGCGCATGCGCAGCGACGTAAAATCCAAGGTTTGAGGTTAGAACTTTCCGTGCACAGTAGAGCTAAATTGAGTAATACAGGACTCGGCGCATGCGCAATAGCGAGGAGTGATTCCGATCCGGAGAACTCGTTGCATTCGCAGCAGCGCTAAAGTGAGTAATACAGACTAGGCGCATTCGCAGTAGCGCTAAAGTGAGTAATACATGACTAGGCGCCGTAGCGTGAAGTTGGCTCACTCCAGTACAAGTTATAGCAGCATAAAAATGAAACGAAGGAGTGGGAGCGGCGCATGCGCAGTGACGTAAAACTAAGGTTTGAGGTTAGAATTTTCCATGGTGGCTGCCATGTTTAATTCTGTTTCATTCAAACAATAGTAGTTCATGGCTGGCATGGGATGTGAAGTGTGGTAATGAGATGGGGTTAGCAACCGTTCGTGACCGGCCATTGACCGGTCATCGACCCGGCGGGGTTCCGCTTGAGTGACCACCGGGGGGGGGGGGTTCCGCTTGAGTGAACACGGGAGGTTCCACTTGGGCGCTCATGCGGAACTGATCTTCTCACGCGATAGCCATTATAAAAGGAGATTGTTCATCGCGCCGTGACCATTAATTAACTCGCATTTGTAGTGTTCACATCCTTCCTACTCATTATATATACGTTTCGCTAACTTCATTATACAAGTCTAATTGCTACTAACCTGAAATTTCATTTACATTAGCACATGTCGTCCTGTTTGAATCACCTTCGCGTGCTCGACGTTATATCTCATTCATCAGTCTTGTTCTCACTTCTACACGTCTGACATACTTCTTGTGATGGATACGCAATGTTTGAAATTGAAACTTTTGCGGACACAACATATATTACGAAATAATTACAAACCATCGGTTTCAAAGACTAAAACAAATTTAACAAAAGTGAGGAAGAAATTAAGTTTTAACCCGTTATACTCTGTTAGAACTTCGCAGGTTCACGTTGATGATAATGTTATTCACAACATTTTGCGTTCGATGTTACGTTTCCACAACTTCGAACTTGTTACACCTATCGACTGTGTTCAGCAGGTTTTCATATTTTACCCCCACCCTTCTTTATATAAGTGCGCTCACGACGATTCCTGTTTCATTCTTCTATACGCTCTTCGACCGACAACTGCTCCGCTCTAAATTACACACTACAAGAAGATGGATACAAACCAAGAACAAGTACAAGTTCACGAAATATCGTCTACTACCCACCCGAGAGAGAATCCTCCGAGAACTTCGCCTTCACCGAATCCACAGAACCCCGTCCAAGTTTCGGATGTATCTTCGACGGCGAGGAATGATCTTGAAGCTATTCTTCGGTCGCTCGTCGGTTTCGACTGACCTGTACGACGATCGATGTTAAACTGAACTCTTAGAAGTTCAGTTTTTTTTTTTAAACTTCCTCCGGATGACCTTGAAGCAATTATCCCCTCTCCCTTTTCAACTAACTTCTACTTTTGTTCAACTGTTGAATTTCAGTTTTGAACTAACTTTTAATTTATGCGAAGTTTTAGTTGAACCCGGTTAATTTATGCGCACATTTAGTTCAGCCCCGAATTGTTGAATTTCAGTTTTGAACTAACTTTTAATTTATGCGTAAATCTACTTTAAACGCTCACCCCACGTCCTCCCCCCTCATTTAATATACGACCGGAAGCTATGTGCCCCGGCACGTGGCTTCCGGGGCAGCTGACCTGTGCCAGAAGTGGCCAAATCTAACTACTTATGTACTACTTTTACAATCATGTTTATGATCCATCAATTATTCTAAAAATTATAACATGATTCAAGGAATACTCAAGACGCATAAAAAAGTGAATAATTGTGGTTTAGCAAAAAATTGAGATCATTTCACTTTGTGTAAAAAAATAAATAGTTCTTTTGTAATTGAAAGCTACAATAAGGATGAATGTAAATTGCGTGTGCGGTTCAATGGTGTGGAGCGGATTCCCTGATGGACGGCATTACATGGGCTCTGGTGTGCGGGTGGTGGTAGCCCTGTGCCAATATCAATATGAACGTAACCGCAGCTCCGTGGTTGGGCCCAACCGATTCGCCGATACCGGCACCGACATAGGCAGTTATTGTTATTGAAATCGCCCATTTGACCAAATCAATGATTATGACTAAAAGCGACAAAAAGTGTTTCAAGCCCGAAAATTGCGCCGTTGAGTATATACTTTTTTTTTTTAATAGTATAACAAATTAAATTATTGTAATACAGTTTAATTCAACTTAAATTCTTAGAGAGACCTCAAGAAATTAAAAGGTTTTAGTTTTCTAATGATGAGTAGGGAATATGAGTAGTGGGGTTTAATAAGTAAATTTTAAAACAAAAAGGGGCATATTGCCAGTATTTGGACATGCAGATAGTTGGGCAAAATGTAAGCTTAATCGGTGAGTCAGTTTCAGCGTGATGCATCAGATAGAAAGACAAACAGCCAGAGAGAGGTACACCACCACAGTTTAATAATAATAAAGATTATTTTTCTTCTCAAAGGTACAGTTTTAGAATAACATTATTTATTAAGGTACTTGATGAATTAAACTACCTTTAAAAAATCCAAAAAATAAAATCAATTCGTATGAAAAATATTCTATTCGACATGGGTTCGATTCTATTCGACGTAGGTTTGTAGACTTAAATTTTAATTTCATCCCACTTTCTTTGAAGTCGTTTTCAATTATAAGGGCACAATGGGCTTAGGTAATAAAAAATCGTACTACCTACTTTGTAAATTTTAATAATTTGAGTTACATTCTATGAGATAGAGAAAAAACAGTAAAAATATTTTAAAATATAAATCATTTTTATTTTTCCTTCTAATCTGCATGTTAACTTGGACAAATAAGTCTTGTGAGGTGATCCAAAGACAGAAAATCACAGTTGCTGTATCATTTCACGCATAACCTAGCCAGAGGTGACCGCTCACGCAATTTCATGATATTACGTCGGACGGGATCGAACCGGGGACCGCTGGCTCTTAAGACCAGAGCTCTACCACTCAGCTACCCTCCCTTTCATCTAAAATTAACTTAATAGGCATCAGTGTCCATCATGAAAATATTTGTCGTTTGAAATAATGAGTCCAATAATTAAATAAACATAAAACATTGCACTAATACTTTTTAAATAAATATAAAGCGACTATTGTCTTGTGTTAAAATTTTAATAGAATCAGAAACAATGTTGTCGCACTAATCAGTAAGGTTTCCCTTAATTTTTCCAATTCAAACAATACCAAAGTTTCATTGTTCGAGTTCCCTTTGTTCCAAGGGTTAGCGACAAACAATCGACACGTTGGGAATATTTCACATGGTAGCAAAGGGTTGACTCCCACTCCCTCGAGTAATTTACCACGTTAAATATCACAATTTTGAATATGTTAATCTCCAGTATTCATCATCTAAAATTTAAGTGTTGAATCAATATAATCTTTTTAATAATTGTATAAACTTTAAAATATTGAATATTTATTTAATTTATGTATTTAATTTAAATTATTTATTAAATATATAAATGAAATTCAAATACTCATATTTAAATTAATATAAAATGTTTAATATTGAAACGAATACACAAATGAATAATTTCATGGCATCGTTTGTACTGCGATTAAATACTTTATTATAATATATAAACATATAATAAATTCCAGCAATTGAGATTTAATTTTGTAAAGAAAAAACAGTACCGTAAGTAGGCTGATACATGTTTTGTTTAACTAATAGGTTAATTGTTTTTTAATTTTCTAAGTAGGCCGAACTTTAAAAAGGGCCTACTTTAAAAAGGATACACCCCTTTTTGTGTGTAAGAAACAGGAATGAACTATAGAACAAATTTTTAAAGAACTGTTGAAATAGTTTATGTATTTTTTGTCAAAAAGATTCCGGACAGTTGGTTGTTCCTCCCTCCACCATTTATTAATGTGCTGCAAAAGGTCAACACTCATTTAGTTTAAATTTTGCAGATGAGTTGTCTGTAACGGGGCCGATATAATCCTATTTCATATTCAGAACAAATCCGACGGCCCTTTAATCTTCAACCAACCGGCCCGTCCCCCGAGTGGGCCCGCATTGCTGGTCCTGCTGCGAGTGCTGGAGGTCTGCTGTTGCTTTGATCAGCAGAGCTTGTGGTTGTTTTCATTATAAGCTTATCAAAACCATTAGTTTACTCATACGATGAACCATTTGTTTTGATTGATGACAAAAGGCAACTGAGTCCGGAATAATAACTATGTGCAATTAAAGAAAATTCGTAAATCTCAATTCAAGTAGTGCGTTGTTTATTCTAAAACTGACGAGAACAGGTTCTGTGATATTCCCTATTGAGCTATAATTAGAATTAAAACTTTATCATTTAGATGGCTGGAGAAGTTTCAACCATTATCTTAACTCGAAATGTGGTGGTAAAGTTTGATGTTTGATCGCTCTAACTTTGATTTTATATAGATATCTACTACGCAGATTTTTGCGGTACCGGAGGAAGGGTTCACAGGTCACACAATCATTTGGTCCAGCGTAACTTCTCATTTGAGCGTAACTCAATCGTCTAAAGCGATAAAATTTTAAATGAAAGATTGGCGATTGAGAATGAAAATAATAATATGTACACTCAAAGAACTGTTATAGATTTTAACGAGTGTAACTCCCCTTTTAATTTCAGATAAAAAGAGGAAATTTTTCATCAAATGACAATAAGAAAATATGACGGTCTGATTCATCTTTTAAACTGTATTGTTTAAGTTCAAAACAAGTTTAATAACAGTAAAGATTGACTTAGTACGTTACGCAGGTTTAATGTGCTGGATGGTAAAGTTAGCAACCCATGCATTTCGATAATAATCCAAGACGCTTATGGAAATAAAATTAAATTTATAAATACAATTTAAAGTATACTTTTCTGCTGATTATTCACAGAGTCCTTACATACATTTTTCAGTTTAAATATTAGTTGTTTTTTAATAAAACACTAAATGTTTTAAATAAATAGTATAGTTTCAAGTTTTTAATATGTTTAGTGTAAAAATTTAAATTGTTTACATAAGTACTTTGAGTATTTGAGCCTACCAATGGTTTTAAAACGTCAAATTTTCAAAATGATTGTAAATTGGCTGAAGAAAATGTTCTGTAAAAAGAAAAGGAAACGCTCACAAACTTTTTCAATGGCAAATTGTAAGTCTTAAGACAACTGATTTAAGTTTTCAAACTTTATAAGTAGGCCTTCAATCAATTTGAAGTTTAAATAGTTTCTTGTCGTTACTTAAACTAGTTAACTCATCTGTTTGATTCGCATTTTTTCACTTTTGAAAACTTAATAGGGAAACTGGAAAGTTACTTGCAGTTTTTTTACTTCTCATTATTTATGATATGATCTTTATTAATTTATAAGCCCCCTTATAAGACAATTAAAATATTAGCTTTTCTTACTTTGCAATTGTTGTCTTTAACTAGTCGTCTTCATAACGACATATTAAAAGTTTAACATTTTAATATAAAAGTGAGACTTTATATTTAAATATATATATTGTAATAGCACCTCAAAATTACATTTTTATTTCACATTTTAAATTTTGGTTTGTTTGAATATTTAAAATTTAAAGGATTTATTTTTTAAAAGTATCAAAGGCTTAAAAAATTATTAATTAACATTAAAAAAAGGAACATGCTTCTTAGAATTGAACTACTCATATATAAATAAAATCCATTGATTTGTAATAATAAGTTTATTAATAGAATACTGTTTGGTTAGTATTAAATAGTTTATGTGTCTATTGACTTAATTATTTATTACAAGCTAAAGCGTTATTTATTTTTTTTTTAATTTTTTTAATATCATTGCGCCGTTCTTTCAAAGTAAAAATAATATTGGGGGTGGGTTGGGGGTGGGAGAATTCCCTCTACAGATCGAGACACGTACGTTAAAGAAGGCTTTCATTCACATCACGAAGTTTACAATCAGGTTTGCTCCTTTTGTTAACTCACTCACTGTCTGCTGGTGCTATTTAGGTAGAATTTTTAAATAGCTCTTCCTACTTAAGAAAGAGAAAAATATTTAACTTAAAGTCGAATTAATGATAAGGATTACTGGAAAGCGTCTCTTGTTCTTTTAAAGTACCGCAATGATTACATTGTGTCAACTAACTATATTTTTAAACATTTTTTATGCTGTTAATATGCATAATGTAACTTTACGGAACTTTTTCTGTAAACCAGAACTAGTAACCATATAAAATATCAGTAAGCATGAACTGGTATTTCATAAACGAATAAAAGAAAATAATATATTTTTACAACCAAATAAAACAAAAACAGTTTTATTGTTCTAATATATATTTCCTTCAAATAATTTTACATCACTTCTACTTCAATATTTAAAGGATACTAACAACGTAGATTATGTAAATGTGCGGAGAACCATGTAGTGTTGCGTGCAGTCCCGTAAAATCGAAAGTATATAAGGTGTCAGTTACATCGGTATGAGCACACATCAACGATGGCTCTCGCAGTGGCAGCAGCCGTGTGTCTCCTGGCTCTAGCCTCCGCCTCCGCTCAACACTTTGACCATCACCACATCGACGAGCTCGTCCAACATCATCACGAGCACGTCAAAGCCATCACGGTGACCAAGAAGGTGCCTGTGCCGTACCCTGTCATCGTCGAGAAGAAAGTGCCCTACACCGTCGAGGTACCAGTCGATAAACCGTACCCGGTCCACGTGCCCAAGCCGTACCCCGTCTATGTCGAGAAGAAAGTGCCGTACACGGTCAAGGAGTACGTCCCGCAGCCGTACACGGTCTACAAGAAGGGAGCCGTACCCGGTCGAGGTGCCCGTCGACAAGCCGTACCCCGTCCACGTCCCTAAACCTTACCCCGTGGTCGTCGAGAAGAAAGTACCTTACCCGGTGGTGAAGGCACGTGCCGTACCCTGTAAAAGTGGCTGTGACAAGCCTTACCCCGTCCACGTGCCTGTCGTCAAGCATGTCCCGTACACTGTAGAGAAGAAGGTGCCTTACAAGGTGGAGGTGCCTGTGGAGAAGCCCTACCCTGTGCCTGTGCCCAAGCCTTACCGGTCGTTGTGGAGAAGAAGGTGCCTTATACAGTAGAGAAGCCGGTGCATTACCCGTCAAGGTGCCTGTCCCACGTGCCCGTACATCACCATCACCACCATGAGCACGACACTCACCACCAGTCGAAACATGACTTTGGCTACCAATTCGACAATTTTTCTGAAAATAGTCATTTTATTTAATAAATAAATAAAATACTGTTATCTAAGTTTTTTATTTTATTCATCATGGCCACACTACATTTTACGAGTGTTAAAATTGCAATAACATTCAGCCAGCTGACACTACCATTGCGTGTGCATGTGCATGTGCGTTTGTCCGCCCCTCGTCCATTGATCTTCCGCCACCCCGAGGCTGTGGTCCGACCGTGGTCGAGGTACCCGCATCCCCCCCCGCCCCCCCCCCCCCCCCCTGTCAAGAGATACTAGCCACACACGTGCCAATACAATGAAACATTTCTTTTAAAACTTTAAATATTATCCTTATTGCAGTTATCTAAATATCTCAATTAATTAGGTAGGCCTAATGTGTTGTCCTTTTAATCCAATGATTTAATACAAACTCGAGAAGAGTATATGTTTTTCATATGTGTTCCTTACATATAAATCCAATTATAACAGTCTTTGTAACCAACTATTGGAAATGTATTTATAAAAAAAATTCTGAGTGTTTAACACAATTTCAGTTAGACCGACATAAAACAAGGAGAGTTGCCCTGTGATTACACTGGTCCCTTGAGAAATGTTTCGGTTGGTTTTGTGTTGACTAAACGTAACCCTCCTTCAACGGTCTCCTATCAGACCTTTGTTTAAGCCTGTCAAATACTTTCCAAATAAATGAGTTTCAATGTACGCATATTATATTTCACGATTTTATGGAACATGACTAACATCTAAGTATTAAAAATACAACTCTTGTATTTTATAAATACAGTAATGAAGAGTAAATAATTAATTCGTTACTAAGTGTTTGCATATATAAGCATTGAAATATTTTGGTGTTACTCCTTATTGAAAACGATTACTTATGATAAAATATTCTTTAGCAAACAAAACGTATTAAAAATATTTGAAGGTGACGATTGTTTTTAACACCAGTAGAATGTTTAATTTGATTGAGATTACCCTTTTAAGCACATGGTAATAAAGGAAATAAGAAACATAAATTTATTTCTCCATATTGTTGCATCTTTAAATAAATAAAATCTCTTTCACATGCCATATAAGTTGTGATTAGAGACTATTCAAGATGAAAATTTCGAATATTCATCTTGTTAAGTGGAAATTGAGCAATATCAAAAGTAGCCTACCTAGTAAAATATTGAATATTGCTTATTTTGCTTTCGTCAATTTGTACACCGTTTGTACTTTAACAAAAGTGAGCAAACAAATTCTCTTGTGGGAAACCAAACAAGAATCTTCTGCTAATATTATTGGCATCCTAAAACTAACCCTTGAAGTTACACTTTCATATGAAATGTATTTATTAAAAAACCGTACGGGTAAAATGCATTAAAAATTAACAGCTATTTATTACTCAACAATTCTTATTCAACCATAGCCAAACATAAAACATCAGCCTTAAAATACATATTTTTATATGAGTGCAAGACTAATCCCACCTGGGAGCTTTGTTATTACTCGTATACAGCAGTATATAGCGCCGAGATGGCTCGACAAGTCTCAGGGCTGATGAGAATAATCCTTTCAAAGGGCGGATGTGCGAGTCCCCCGACAACTCGGCTGAAATTATTCGCCGTTTCATCACATCAGAAAGGATATGTTTTAGTCTTATAAAAAGACAGGAATAAAAAACTCCTTCGTCAACGGTCATAATTACTTCAATAAATCTTGAAAAATTCTACATATAACTTTTGTTTTTTAATGATTACAATACTTTACCCAATTATTCAATGTTCCATAAATTTAATAAAATGAACGCAATAAACGCAACGTATTATGTAGAATCAGCACTAGAGAGTTGACAGCTTTATTTGAAATAATAAACCTTAATTTCGATACATCATTCATGTAAACTTTCAAAAATAATTTTAATATCTAAATGCAAAAGTTTATCTTATATAGAACATCTTATATAAGAACAATATAAGATCTGTATTTATTTTAGCATACAGTTAAACTTGGTTTTTTGTCTTAGGCGCTTAATCCGGGTGAAATTGTATTAAAATCATGCGTAAAACATTTTGTTTCTATATATGCTTACAAACCTATCAAAAGGAAATCCTAATAGGCTAAAATGATAGCTCATGAACAATGTGCAAAATTACTTACAGTTTTCAAATATAAAGAGAATATTTATTTAAAATAAAACATAACGACAGACAATATAATCAAACACCAGTCATCAATGAAAAAAAGTCCGCTTCTCATTAATTATTGTGGAAACATCAACAGAACACACTCTATCATGCAACACTAAAAACTTGAAAACCAGTTGAAAAATGTAGAAGTTTCCATTGAAAAAAACAACTAGTATTTTGCATTATTTAAAATTGCTACTCCTTTTCCTCCGTAACCGCGGGCGGGTTCACGACGCACTTAGTGTCGCGCAGATCGCGCCTCTCCTAGATAGCTTTCCACTCGGTGCGTCTAAATGCCGGTCTGATAGGGAGTTGCTGGATCTGGTATTGTCTGGATGAAAAGCGCGTCCTCGGCCTCAAAAGCGAGGGGAATCAGAGGCGATGTGCTGGTCTCCCCTGCGAGGATCAAATACTTAACATTCTCTCCTTTTGAGGCCTTGGAGGCGGTTTTCAATTGAAGGATTTATTTATATTACATTTTAGAATTGCGTTTAGCTATTTGAAACTTATAAAACGTGCAAAAAGAAATATAACTGAATTACATTTGCAGTTGCATTAAATTCCATAGCTATACTTTTGAAATGTTTTGTCGCTTCGGCCTGAGTCGACCTTAGCATCGCTCTCAAAGTTCCTACAATTACTTCTATCTTTTTGAGTTTTCCGCTCTCAAATCATATTCTAAATCTTGTTGTAACCTTTTCTATGCCTTTTGTATAGTACCTACCCCAATTAATTTAATTTACTATGCATTATGACTACTCTTTTTTGCCTACGGCAACATTACTCCACATGCGTGATTACGTGATTACTTGATAGGTAATTTGCTAACAGCAACCTTAACATTTTGTAAAGCTTATGTAACGATTTTTTACATTATCTTTAGCCTATACTAAATTAATACGCTTAGGCTTTCTTTGTTAAGAGAACTCCTTTTAAAATTTTCAATCGATTTTTTTAGAATTGGTGAAAATTGGATTTAAAATAAACATGCTATCCATAACTGAAAATTGAAATTTTCAAATTAGAATAACCTTGGGATTGAGTTGTGCATTTAAAACATCTGTTAATGTACAGCTGTAAATAAGTGTAAGTGTTGCAATGATCATCACAATATTGGAATGGACGGGAGTAATTAAGTTAGGACTAAAACAAAATTTTAACAAAGAGTCTAAATAAAACTGCTAGATTTCGAGCAAAAGGTATACTAGTATAATTTATTCTGTTGTCTAATTTTCTAAACACCACCGTTCTCCACTACATTAAATTCTATATACTCATACCTGCCGTTTAAATATGGGTTGTGTTATCATACACTTTTTCGTTTAATGTTTACTATTGTAAAACATACAATCTGAACTATTCCTAACTAATTCTTATTGAGAAAAACATTATTACTGTTTAAGTGTTCGTGTAAATGAGAAAGCTGTAACATTAATAAGTAAAATAGACTTTCTAATGGTATAAGGAATTACAATCAAGCCTATGTAAGAAATTTTGACTATAAATAAGGGACTTCTACAACACACAATTTTGATTGTAGTACAATTTCATTTAGAGGATATGGTGGATTCAAACTTATTTTATAACTCAAAAAAATACTTATCCTGAGTAAAACTTTCAAATAAACATTCAGTTTCAAGGTGATCGGAACTTAACTAACTCCTAGAGTTATATCACACAGACTAATCGATTAAATCTATTTTAATTAATAGTTAATGTGGGTGAAAACCTACTCTATTTTACCACGCAGTGCTTAACAGTGTTGTTGTCGAGATAGTGATGTGGTCCCCGTGAACGTTAAGGGGGAGGAGGAGGGGTGCTACGTGGAGAACATCATCCCCTTCAGATGGGACGGTTTTATTCAATCTTCTCAAGGAATTCTTGTCCAGTAAATCAAATGGGCAGTAATATACACTATGGCACGAACTACCTTTTATGCATTATTATTTTTAATTGCATTTTTAAATTTTGAATATTTTAGTCTCTCTTAGGTACATAATTTCAAATGTATTTTATTTTGTACACATTTTTATTCATTTTAAGAAATATAAATTTTAATTGTTTTTTTATGTTAAAGGTTCATACTAATAAACAAACTAGCATTTTAACTTGTAAGTATGTATCACTACACACTACAGTAAACATCTAATTGTTGCCTTATTAAATCTTTGAAAAACATGGAATATTTAGTTTAGTTCTACAATTATCTTACACATGAAATATAGACATTCAACATAGAAAGAACTGTGGAAGAATACATTTTCTACATTATTACTAATGTACTATTATATTTTGATGATATAAACGTGTAACATTTGATGGTAAATAAGTGTAATACCATTGACAATGTACACTCAAAGTCAATGGTAATACCAAGTCAATTGATTCTTTAGAAGGGCTTCTATTGAGTTTTGTACCTAACTTTGTTCAAAGACATATGCAACAATTAAAATTAACCAATAAAATATACAATTATAATTGACAAACCTGAATTTTTAAGTGCGTTAATAATCGTGCGCTCATAGAGAGATAATAATTAGGATCGTTTTTACAAACTTGATCTAAAATATATTCATAGTATACTTTTCTCGCATGAAATTGATTACATAATACAAATTAATACTGTATTTTATTTAAAGAACTAAGATGAATACTAATGACTGGAGATAAATATTTATTATTTAAGTGAACAAAGTAAAATGTTTAAATAATTCTCTTAAGGTTTACGTTTTAACGATAAACTATTTACATACCGAATCACGGTTGTGAGTAAAGCTAACTAGTTCCAGTGACTCTATAAAGCGGCTAGTGAAAACACCTTCGTCAATCCATTTAATATTGAACGAAGGACCGGACCGTTGATTGAGGAGATTGCCTACGCCATCTCCGCTCAGTGAAAATTGTTAAGTGTTTGGGTAATTGTAAGGAAAAACTGGACCTACCTTTGTCTGACACAGCTACGATTTGCGAGGATTGTTAAGTGTTTGGGGAATTGCATGAGTGAACTGTACCTACTTTTGTCTGAAACAGTTATTAAAATTAGAAAATTTAAGAGGACACACTAAGAAAATTGTGACAAATGTATGGAGAACTCATAATGTCATTTTTATGAAACTTACCATGTTTTATTGTATCAATTTTAAGTACCTAAAAATAAATTAAATACCCTGTCGGCAAAAATGTTCTATAGTATCTTATGTTGGTTTATTGACATTAAAATAAATTAACTCTGCATTTTTTTATCATCCTACTTCAATTATCATAATTCCATAAATGAAGTACTTACAACAGCGGACACTTTCAATTTGATGTTTTCCAAGATATATGCCTCAGAAAATATTTGTGACACATGATATACAGGGTGATTGAAGTGTGATCCACACACACGTCATTAAATAAAGGAGGAGTAGTGTATATTTGATCCTATCAGTCTCTTATAAAGTTATTCAATTCGAGTTTTTCTGAATGACAGGTTGGAATAGATGGTAAAATGGTGGAGACAAATTAAGAGGAAAATGGCCATACCATTTTTTATTTTGAGATAAACCAAGCTAGTAAAAAATAGTGATATATACAATTGCCTTGTTTCTATTCATAAGATATATCTGATGTTATAAAAACAGTTTTCTTTTTAGATTTGTTTTTACGGGTATAAATAACTTAACAAGCTTTGAGAGAGGCACTGATTGGTCAGATACGCTAACAGCTGATCGAAAGGTAGATGTGCAATTTCCTCTTCCGGTCACAAACGATAAACAACGCTGGCTGGCAGCTCAGGCTGGATTGCTATTTCCTTTGCTATCTGTATACTTAATTACCTATTAATACTTTTTTTGTGTAAGATTATAACTTTTAAATCAATTTAAACATGAACGTGCATTAAAAGTTAACGTAAAAAACAAATAAATTAAAAATGAGAAATTATTAGGTAATATTTCATACATTTTCCCTATCTAAAAAGTTTAATTTTAATGCATTAAATTGATGTTTCATTAACCCACAATGATAACTGTATGATAATGATATGAAGTCTGTAACATTATTTAACTATTAATAGAATAAATTTAATACCATTGTCAAATACAAAATTAAATATTGTAAATTTAATGACTTTTGCAAAACTTCATGGAGATTAAAATTTGCAAATATTCTTATAGACCTATTTCGTCCATTGTTAAAAATGAAATCTTATATAATAATTGCAGTCAATATGATTATAAACGAAAAAAATTATAATGAAATATACGTAATGTATATAAAAAATAAATTTATTAAAATGTTACGTAGGTGTATTTAAAACAATTTTTAACAAAAAAAAAATAAAATATGTAAAAGTCTAAGCACTAAACTTGTAAGCATTTTGAATATACAAATTAAATGTAAAAAAATAGTCATCGTATCTGGGATTAAAAACCGTTATATCTTAAGTAATTTAATTTAATAATTGAGGGAAAACGAATACAAAAACCTTCACATACTAGGGAAATAATTAGAGAAAAAGTCGCGAGCTGAAAACTTATAAAGAATTAAGTGCCAGAGAATCTCGTCAAGGACATTAAAGTTAAAATACGTTTACGGTTGAACTACACAATGATTTTTATTTTTCTTTATTTCATTTTTTAGGCAAATACAGTCATGGGTCAATTTAAATTTAAACTCTGCCATTTAAATTTTCAGTAGATTTGTGACTGTTTTTACTTAAATTGAGCTTTGGATATAGTTCACCTTTTCCCGGATTTTGATGAATAAGAAATATACCGCAATAGTGAGTGTCAACATGGAACAACATAGCGGTAGCGGTAGTGATGGGGGACAGTGTAGTCGCCCCGTCACGGCCGCGACTGTGGACTGCAGGGTCGGGTTACCGTCGTGTACTGTTGTGTACTGTGTCTCTCTCTTATTGCAGGTTGTTAACTCTTTGTCAGCGGGGTCGTTTTTATTTTTAATGAAATATTACGAAAATGAAATTAAACCCCTAAATGAAACCCGGCGAGCGAGAAGACAATTTCAACAGGACAGAGGGGAGGATAAGTTTGAAATAATACCAACGGCACAAATCATCCAAACCTACTTTTTAGTTAGCTATTTTTTTTGTATATTTAACTATACCAATATACAAAGTAATACTAAGGCAGTAAATTAAATTCTACAATATTTGTATTACAACAACGTTATAAAAACGTACTTGATTAGGCTACTGATAAAAATCCTAGTCCCCATGTTTTTCAACTTTTTGTTAACATGAAAAAACGATGACTTTTCCCAACAAATACTTATTAATATTGATTTCTCGTACTTAAAGAAACGATTATAGTACACCTTTATGACATTTAATTTATAAATAAAGTTTAAGTGCATACATAATTTTGTTCAAAACTTTGATATTTCAGATCCTAAAATATTTAACGATTTCCATTGTCCATGTCCTGCAAATTTCATAAATGAAGCAATGTTGATTTTATGAGAACTATCCTTGCTCTTTAATTAACCAAGTATACATGCATTAAACTCGCAAAGCTTTTCCCTCAAGGTGCAGTAGTTAAATAATGAACATAGAACATAACAGAGCTTAGAGTAAGCCGTCTGGGGTGGCTTAACTTTGGCTCTAATAACGGCAGGGAGCGATACAGCCTTGTGTACACAAGTGTGAACCGACAGCCGTGTGGCGTGTTGAGTGTGTGTAAGTAGGCTACAGTGTCATCACTGGACTGTCAACACTGTCTATTGGTTACTGTAAACATTTCATAGAAAACCTTACCATAAAGAATGAGAATATCGAAATGGAAAAATATGGTTGATTCAAATACAGAAAAGGAAGGAAATATTTAAAAAAAATCAAAAAGGATTTTCTTTGAATGTCAGAAAATTAATTCGAAACAATTTTATTTATTTTTTTGCAATATAATTATTTACCATTTTTGCCTAATTGCATTATAAACACCTTTTAAATAATGCTCAGAGCTTATCAATCTATGCTGAATTCATAATGACATGAAATTAAAGAACTGGCAATGCTTTGACAACCTTTTGATGTATTTTACCGTCCAATAAAATACATACTAGAAGTGACAGGTCCTTTTAACTTAAAACCGTAATTTAACGTGAATAATTAGTATTTGCAAAATTTGTAATGGTTGAAATAATGTTACACAAATCAATTAAGAAATTAGAACACAAAAAATTAGGGACAGTGAAATAAATTTTTATTAAACACTTCCGCTTTCGCGCTAAACAATGGTCATAATTGTCAAGTTCCCCTCTTTGAACAGATAAGTTTTTACTTGTTTCGTTGTAGTGCCGAAATGATGGGAACGTTGTGAGTTCATTTGTATGACCTGGTGAAAAGGACTAATAGATGTTACACGAGACTTCTAGTTTAGCAACTCAATGGTTAAAAAATATTAATCCGATATAAATACAGTTAAATCACTCTCATTCAAATGTTTTTTATTATCAATCAAATTTTTTTAGTACTTAGAGCTGCTTTTAATTTATTTCTAAACACAAGTCAAAAGTCAAAGTCAAAAACATCTTTATTTCAGAAAACAATTTACAGTGATCTTGATACACGTTTTTTAACAATATGAAATAATCCCACATAGGCATAGCCTGTGCGTGGGATTGAGTCCTTTATCGTTCAACTGGTATAATAAACTATTTGATTAAAATAACCTAATTGTTGAGATAAAGAACCTTTAAGGAGTCAAAGTACAAACCACGGTAATATGGGACTGTGTATATAAGGGAAAATATAGTAACTATTTTGTTATCATAAAATTAGTCATAATAGTTTTTTCTGCAATTATTTTTTCAAACTAGATCAATGAGAAACATTTAAAAAATGCAGTTCGCCCTATGTAAATCATGTATAAGTTTCGTCTGGTTTTAAAGTTCGAATTGTTTCCTTATGAGTAGTGGGGTTTTGCCGGTTCTGGCCCATTTCAAGGCCAAGCGGTTCGAACCGGCAGGTGTGGATGACAGTGATGGATGTGTTTTGTAAGTGGGTCAAGGCCATCCGGAGGGAGTTTTAAAAAAGCGGAGCCGCGAGGGCTCAGTCGGGGCGGGGACTCGGGACGGGTCGGATCGGAGCGGGAGCGGGCGGGCCGAGGGAGGGTTATTCTTTTTATTTTTTTTCTTTTTATTTATTTTAATGAATTTAAATTAAAATCGTGTCGTTGTTGTTGTGCAGAGAGGCGTTGGAGCGTCGTACACCGGTGACGCAGTGGTAGACGCCGAAGGTGATGGCGAAAAGGAGGTAGACGCACAGCATGCACAGTACGCATTTGAACAGTTGCAGCAGGCGGACCATGCCTTGTTGGTTCGCCGTTTCCAATTGCAGCCTGTTGATCTCCAGTCTGAGTCTGTCCTCCTCCAATCGTGATCTGAGCGAAACGTCGTCCATCATGTCTGTGTGTGTGCGTGTGTTTTCAGTTTGTGGTGGGAGGAAGAAACGGGAGCGGTGTTGACGGTAGGAAAGTCGGCGATGAAATGAGAAGCGAAGACGAATGCGGTGCATATTTATTGTAGAGTGGTGGGGGGTGAAGAAAAAAAAACAGTTGTCTTCGACTAAACCTCATCGTCAGCTGTGTCGGAAGGTGCAGCCTCGGAAGGTGGAGGAGTGCCGCCTGCAGGTTCGATGTCCTCGCTCTCCATCTCCTCGCATTGTGGACAATTGTAGGAGATCTCCACAGTCATGGTGATGGTGTTGTTGGGAGCGCTGACTACGTCACTCAAAGTTTCAAAAATATCCTTCAAGTCTTGTTGCGACTTTACGGTAAATGTATTTGTACTTGTCGCTAAAGGAAAGCCGCTCATCGTTCGGGAGTCGGCGAACAAATGGCGAGCGGCGGTGAGGCGGCCGCCTATATTCGGTAGGGGTACCGTGGTGGGGGAAGAAAAGAGTGGGGGGAGGACAGCGGTGGGGCGAAGCCCGGGTGGGGGAAGAAAAGAGTGGGGGGAGGACAGTGGTGGGGCGAAGCCCGGGTGGGGAACGAGGGAACTTCGGTCATCGCAGTTCGCCGCGAAACGCCGTCGGGATAGGTTGTGGGAGCCGTACGAAGATAAGCGCTAGCTGTAACACAATGTAGAAAATAGTAATACTTTGTTTGTAAATTAAATATTAAATTTATATCTAACCAGAGCTTGCATTTCTTGTTCCTCGTTGTTTAATTCAACAATTTTAACACCATTAGTAGTCTGTTCCTCTTCCTCTGCACTTTGCGACGATGAAGACATGGAGGTGCCAGGAGAAGATGACGAGGATGAAAATATTGTGGTAGGATTGACATATTGCACCGTGATGTTGATCCATCTTAAAGGATAGCTATCAATGAGTGTGAGTAAGTTTTGGAATAGTTCTTCCATCTCTTCTCTGTTGGTAATTAAATGTTGAAAGGAAATGAATTTATCATCCATGTTGTTGTCAGTGCGAGTAATGAAATAAGAATGAGAAGCGTATGGAATGATCCGTAGAATATATGTTGTAAAAAAGTGGTGGGGGTAATCTCAAGGTCAATGAAATGGAGTTTTAAAAAAGGGCTGCAGTCAGTGACTACAGCTATACATCTGAAGCTTCAACAGGATCAGAAGACCAATCTGATCTGTACTTGCACGCATTTATGATGCATGTGCAAAAGTCGTCTTTATAATATGCATTGCACTTTCGACAAGTGGCAAGTTTTTGCGGATGAAATTTGATACACCTCTGGGGACAGCAAGTGTGGAAGTATCGTGATTTATAAATCTTGAAGGTTCGCAATTCCGGTGGCGGTAGTTGCTTTGTCTTGCACTTGCAGTAACAGGATCCGAAGAATTCGCACTTTGTACAAGCTAATCCGTCTACCATCCATCTTCCTAAATCTGTGCATTTCTGTTCACAACAGTAGCGCGGTGCGTCCTCGTTTTTCTTCTCCTCCATGTTGCCGCTTCCGAGTGTTGGCAAGAAATGAAGTTGTACAGTGTAGGATAGCGTGTTTTATAGATCAATAAAAGTGGTGGGGGTAATCTCAAGGTCATCCAAATGGAGTTTTAAAAAAGATCATCTTACAAGTGTAAGATGTTTTTTTTTTTTTATTTATGATGCTGGCTTGTCCTTTTCTTCTTCTTTAGGTTCTTTCTTAATATTCTGTTCCTGTTCCTGCTTGTTCGCTCTAGCCATGGCGATGAGTTCTTCAGTGGATAGCGGGTGCACTTCTGGAAACTTCAGGATCAGTTTTGGTTGGAACCCTTCTCTAGTCAATACACTGAGATCGGCGCTCATCTCTTCTACGGTTCTATAGTCCTTTCCGTAGATCTTTCCATTGAATTCAATCATCATTCGGTATAACATGGCGGCAGTGGTTGTTATCGCTGCGACCGTAGGAGAGCAAATGATGATTCTGTTGGAGTTGATCCCTCGTTTTATAGCGAAATTTTACAGCGAACCCTTGTTGCCGTCATGCTTTGTCATTTAGTAGTATTTGTGGAATTTGACATTGGTTTGAGTAGATGGAGCGGATGTTGTCGCCGCCTGTGTGGGAAAGAACAATTCTTCATCGCAGAAGTTCTGTTTGGAGAACATCCTCTTGTTTGTTACATAGGTGTCAACGTTCAAGTGATAACCACCGGCAAGAAGCACTCGCAATTCATTAGTGAAATTGTCGAGCTGTTCAAAAGTTGTAATAGTGGAGGTATCGTATGATGCACACTTGATCTTGAGAGACATTGTGCTATCACCAACGGAGATGTGTACAGCACTGAAGGTAGTCGTAGACTGAAGGAATTCCCACGGACATTGCTCCATTTATATAGTTTTTGAAACTAGGTCAAGGTCACCCGAAATTGTTTTTTATATAAAGCAGCATACCGATATGTGTACAAACACATACCGATATGCTGCTTTATATTTGTTTGTTTTTTTATTGTTATTCATTTATTTAGAAATATTTTACAAAAGTTTACAAGAACAATATGAAATTACAGATTAACTGTTGGCGTTAGGCATGACGTGAAGCGTGAGCTCTGTAGAATTACTTCCGCTCGGACCGTGGGACGCCAAGTAGAGAGCTCCGGGATGGATGAGGCGTAGATCTTCGTTCTGCAGAAGTTGGACGAAGCGTTTGGGAAGAAAGATTTGAAACTTCGGTTCATCACCAGGCGAGTAGGGCGCTTCACTCAGCGTGCAGTTGATGGCGTCTCCGACAGTTGTTTCCATCTTCTTGATGGTGTGGATGATGTAATGCTTTTCTTCCTTCAATTCCGAACATCTTTTAGTGGGTAGGATTGTGGACTTGGAATGTTTGTTGAACTGATCGACAAGCGATTGTAAAAATGTTTGCGTTGCCATTTTTACTTCTTCTTTTTTCGTTGATAATATTCTTAGTCTTGCGAATCTGCGTGTGAGGTGTTGACTGCTCGGTGGCTAGAGTAATACTCATGCCCGGTCATGGTTGTCCCCTCGCTTTTATACCCTTCCCATCCCCCACCACTCTGTTGGAGATACGCGTTCAAGCGATAAGCGTTCTTCAAGGCGCATTGCGATTGACGATGTTTAAAGTTTTTCGATGAAATACAAATGTTGCCGAAATGACATTGGAAATCCCTGTCCACCTGGACATTTAACACTTCGTGGTTTGTAAACTTCTGTATCCAACTGGCTTTTTCCACTCCTTTTGTGTAAATAATTTTAAATTCTTTACAGTAATGATTCATGATTTGCGGCATCATACTGTAGTGTACAAAACCTTCATCCCATCTCAAGTTGTGAAAGTATTTCATCAACCACTTGTTCGTTACTCTCGCTTTGGTAGTTAATCTGTTAAACGGTAGTGGCGGTTGGAATAAATAGTGATAAACTACAGATGTGTTCATATCTAAAACTACTAACTCTTTTATGATAAAACTTCCGTCGTTACCGCGGAACGCTTGGAATTCAATTATACCTCGTCTCACTTCCATTACTTCCGATTTGTTAGAAAACGAAACTCGTTTGTTCATGACGAAGGTTGGTAAACGACTGTTTGCAAAACCGCGGTGCACGCTCTTTTATACCCGAGGGTGTACACTTATCAATTATTGAATGAGCCTTCTTCGTTCACCTCTTGGGCTTGCTCATCTATACTGTAGTTAGTCTGATAGTTGTGCAACTGTCTCCACATGTCAACTTCATGAGGTATCCTATTGAAGATGGACGTATCTACGGGACCGTACAGAATTGGCACATACGGTTGCCTATCCAATGTATCGGTTAGATACTCTTTTATAATTGCACTTGAAAATATTAGCTGTTTTAGATATCTTGTGACAGGACCGGTAGCACAGCTTAGACTGTAGAATTCATCTTTTGTCAGGTGTATCTTCATCTCATGCTTGGTTAAATCTCGAAAGCGGACGATTTGTCCACCTCGATGTTTCACTATATCGATTTCGATATTGGATTCCAGCAGACTTAATTTTGTCCTTCTTCCAAATGTGTTGTTACTCCAATAACATTCCAAAAGATGTAGATGTTTTCTAAACGATTCCCAGGAAATTTCAGTGAAGGCCACCATTTTAGATCCGTGATTTAAAATAACAGTTGGCGAATAATCCAATGATTTTATAACTCCGGCGGACACGCTCTTTGTCATACAAGAAGAGATGGGATAGTAGATCCTGAGAAATACTTCTGTCAAAATATTGGTGGAGATGGTGTCATCGATCTTTCTTCTTTTTACTCCTTTTTCAACTTCCTCTTCTTTTTTCTTATGTTTAAACTTGAGGAACTCGTCCATTTCTTGTTCGACTTGTTTTTCTATATCCAAACTATTGTCACCCATGGGAGGAGTAGTTTCTTCTTCGTTAGTATTTGCAGTAGGAGAGCTCATCTTGCGGACGATGCTTCCCATACGACGGTCAGAAATATAATGAGATTTTCATTCTCTTTCCCCCCTTTTATAACATTTGCGTCGACCGCAAAAAAAAACAGTTTTTTTACAACACATTTTTAACAATTCCTGTTAATGGAGTGTAAGTCACTATCTTGTCATGTATAATTAAACAGTATGCCGAAGTTCCGTCCGGTATTGCTTCTTCAAACTCCATTTCGATTTTTATATCCACACTGGACGATTTCACGGATTCGTTTTGTTTTGAACAATCGATAACGACTATTGGGGCTTTGGAGAAAAACTGTTCCGGCGATAATAGCGGTGTATTTGTCTTCCCGTAATATGACGATTGAAACCTCGCATACATATCGTACAAGATTGAATAGCGTTTTTTACTAAACATGACATTTAGATTGTCATAAGGAAAGAATTGAGAGTTTAGAAAAACTTTACAATTCTTTATCTTGCAATGGTCAAATTGACCGGCGTGCGAAGTTATAACATCTTTTCGTTTAGTCTGGAAACCGAGTATTACGTACCGTGCCCGTTCTAGATAAGTGGACGTCTTGACAGTCCATGTTTGGCGCTCTGTTTGAGGTAGTGTGGGATATTCATGGAATTCCCAACTTCTAAACGGCATGACGATATCACGGTCAGATTTCAACTTTCTCAACAATACGATTCTGTGTTCATCGGCTAATCTGACATGCGGTACTCTCCACACGACTTTATCCAACTGTAGCTGCCATTCCAGTTTGGCTTCCGTAGTTCCAGGGTCTGCAAGTATCAAGTCCTTGTTAGTTGAAGATCTGAGTAATACCAATTCTTGTTTGACATTTATTATTATCCGTCTGTAATCTTCAGCGAATCCCAAAAGCAAACGTAAAGGGACATGAAAGTCAAAATGACCATTGGAATCCGGTGTTATAGTGTCTTTATCGGGGGCAACCCATCCGGCGGTGACTATTGAATTCTTCTCATGCGGTGTTAATGATGTTAATCCTTTCAATGTCGTTGTTAAACCAACCTTTTTCGTGGAATCAACCGTCACTCCTGATATTTCATATCTTATTTCATCAAAAAGATATGCCATCGGGTTATTTATAAAAGGAACCGTTGAAGCGGTTTTTCCATCCAATTTTAATACCCGTCCTTCGATGTACAAGTAACTTTCACACGGTAACGTGTAAATGTCCTGTTGTTGAATGGGGATCCTTATTTCATCGTTATTGTTTAATTTTGATGAAGTGTAAGGGTTGTGCGTGTGATATTCCTTCTCCCATAGTGTTTCGTCGAACGTCGGCCCTTGAGATATATCCAGGATATCCATCGTTGGTAAGTCTTAGTCCGATCTTTTGCAGGAAACGAATGTTGTCCGGTGTTAACTCGTCCAATGTTGAAGAGCTACTGAGGTCTCGGCTCTTCCGTTGCGGTTTAAATGTCAATCCCATGTTGAACTTATGACACCGCTTTTATGTGTAACCGTATTGTAATGGTTTCTCCTCTAAAGTCAACACTGTTACCGTCCTGATCCGATATGTTCAGTACGATGTCCGAAATGAAACTGGTGTTCAATGGTAGGTATATCAGGTTTTGTGGTTTCTCAACTATTTTAAAACCGGGAGCCACTGTTGGATAAAATGTATGTAAAATATGTTGGTTTACCCCGTCTCTATACGATCCGTGTATGATATTGCATGTTATATCAATACTATTAACCTTTAATATTGTTACTGTGGTATCACCTGTATGAGTAGGTCCGGGATCTAAGATTTTTCTTTTTTTATCTGAAAATCCCAGTAAACTACCGATTGAATTTTCTAAACTTAAATCTATATAATACTTTGAAGTGATTTCCGCTTTTAAAGTATTGTTATTTCCTTTTATACTGATATTTTCTTCTCCTAGCTGCTTCTGTAATACTTGGTTTATATCGTCTATTTCATACGATCCGGTAGATAAAATTATTACCTTCAATTGCGAATAATTTCCTTTTTCATCTTTACTCTCGTAATAATGTAGTAAATTGTTTTTTCCCTCCGTGACGTTGGGAATTGAATTGTACGTAGTAAAATCCAATAGTGCAGCTTCCCACAGTCTATCCTTGGATAAACGTAGTGCCGGGAAAAGAGTGCTTTTCAGTGTGGATGAATTTCCACTCAGTGACACTGTATACGATGACATCTCAAAGTTGACTGACGCTTTTCGCTAGAAACTCCAAACATAAATGTCCGCATATTTCTGTATTGTTGGGTTGTTCTCTTTTGTAATTGTAAAATATATTTTCGGAGTTCCGAAAATAGTGTTGAAGTTCTTTCGGCGGTGGTAGATTGCCAAAACTGTCAAAGTAGTAAACGTTCTGTCCGAGTTTTTTATAGCATACCCAATGAGTTCCTGGACCATGAGTGGAATCCAAATTTACTATTCCAGTTTCATTTTTCCATATTTCATTTGGTAATGCGTCTTTCATAAAAACTCCTCTAAAAAAATGGTATTCTTAAACATTTCACATAATTTGATAATTGATAATTTGTCAAGGCTTTATTTGGAATTATCAATTGATTGTTCTTTTTTAGTATACACGGTACGGTCTTAGGTATAGACCTGCTCCGTTTTTTACCATCGACCAAACGGAAGTTTTCTTTGCCTTTGCTTTACGAGTCCTACGACGTCTTTTCTTAATGTTTCCACCTCTTTTGGGAGCTCTTCTCTTTGCAGGCCGTCCTCTACGACGTTTCCCGCCACCAAATTTTGTTTTACCCTTCATGGCTGTAGTAACTGCCCAAGCGGCTGCTTTTTCTGCAATACTTGCGTCACTTGATTTCACTCTTTGCCAAGCTTTTTCCGCTAACACTCTATCCGCTATCGATCTATTCGTTGAATCTGCAAACTTGGAATACGCTATATCGTGTTCTTTGCAGGCTTGATCCAATTTATTAATTCCAGGATCCCCTCTTGCTAAACGTTTTGCCAACTTAGTTCCGGGTCCACAATATTGATAACCTCCGGGCAGATGAAATTCGTATGGTAGAGCGTCTATCGCTCGATTTAGAACAGCACCAACAGGAATCCGTCTGAGCAGGGATAACGCGGCTGATGTTATACCACGTCCTTTCTTGACGCTGTCTTGACGACGACTGAGCGGTGCGGTCTTCATTGTGTCGTCTTATATAGCCGGCGTGTTTACTCTACGAGATGCTTTACACGAATGAATAACTCGTGCACAATTTTTATATTTAAATACTTAATTATTCAAATTAATTATATACTGATTTATGATTCTATTTTTAATCCAAGCTTCTCGTTCATCGGGTTGAATCATCACATGACTCGTTGTACTAGCTATATGATTGTGGGTATCGATAAGTAAATTGCCCACTATTCGTATTAAACAGTCTAAAGTTACAGCATCTTTTGGATGTTGGGGATCGTGTAACTGCATAATACGTTTATCATTACACGTGTAAGCGGTCGAATCATTTTTTGACGTTGTTATGACTTGTCCAATAGTAGCAGCATCATTTAAATCTTCTCCTGGTAAAATATTAATTATTTTCTTCATCTTTGCATCATATTTGGTCCCAAAGTGTTTATCCCAAGTTATTGTTTGTCTCAATGTAACACAATCATCATCTTCATAACCAGGATAAATATTTTTTATTCTTCTATTACGACCATTGTATGTACCTAATGTACCACCACTCGCAATCAATGTTTGTACCATTAGAGGTACATCTGTATCTTTTATACCAAATCTTCCATTTGTTATTGTTTTACCTCCCGCATTCCATTCATCATTACTTCCTTGCATTAAATCAAACTTTTCATTTCCATGTATAAATGTATCTCCTCGCTTTAGCACGGCATCTTCATGTTTTACAAAATTCGATGTTCCCCTTTTTAATTCTTTAGATAGTTGTTCCATAGTAACAGCGTCTTTTGCTTGGGAACCGAACTTTACATTTGACAACACTTTTCCATGAAAATCGATTTCATCACCATCTTGTAAAATACAGTTGTCCTTCATGTATTTCAGGTTTACAGCATCCCCGTCTTCCTTTGGGTACCCAATGTCATTTATAATAAATTTATAAAAAGAAAATCCGCGTTGAGTCTTTTCCGGTATTATAGAATGTAAATATTCTTTATTAAATGAATCTTTATCATTTTTTGGATTTGCCACGTTTGTTATTCTATGATTCCCAGCATCATATGTCTGTCCATCCTTTAAATTATTACCCCACTGCAATTGTAAAGTATTTGAAAGTTCAGATGATAAATACTCTTTATTAATTGCATCAGAACTATCAGTTGGTTTACCAACATTAATTATTCTATGTGATTTGACATCGTAAGTATTCTTGTCCAATTTCAACGATGTTGAAGTAGCTTCTTTAACTGTTTTTAAATTTGCTCCATCGGTATCTTCTTCTGGATCTTTAACTAGTTTTAGACGTTTATTACTTATGTTATAGTCACCTTCAGGAGTTTGCGGTAATCCACTTCTTTTTCTGTCTTCTCCAACCTGCACCCCTAACGCGGAGTACCGTCCGAACTTGTCGACGCTCATGTTAGAACTGATACATTATACGCTTACAATTCTTTTATATATATCCGCGGACAATTATACAACTATGCCGCGATTCCTAAGTTCATCAACCAGAGCCACCCATTCATTATTTAATCCCGTATGACCGGCTTCCATGGCTTCATGTAATAGTCTCATCCTGTCAACCAATTTATTGATGTCTCTGTAGTAGATCACATTTGTGTTGTACAGATTTTTCATAAGTCCTTTACCAGATGTTGAAGTATCTCCTTTACTCTTTTTCCCATGTTGTTCAAGAAGTGATAAATCCATAAGTGATAAAGATTTTCTTTTTAGCGGTTGTTTTAGCGCCGGTGCGGTACGCAATGTTGGCAATTTTCGTGGTGGAAATAGCTTTTTAATAACGATGTTATATTTCGTTGCACGTGAACGATTAATCATCGCATCCTTTGAGTAATTCCTTTTATGAGCGTTGGTATTTTGTAGAATTTCTTTAAAAACATTTAAATCTTTGATTGAATACCTTAGTGGTATGTTTTTAAAAATTAATTCATACAACCCTTTTGTTCCTTTATATTTATGCTCGCCGATAATGATGTAATCGTCCTGAGTTATTTCAAGCTTTGAATCACCGATTTTCAATTCATTCCCATCAATCCTTGCTCCGTATACGTGTGATTTGCTTAAATTAGGGTTAGCTTTCATGTCATGTAACATTTTCATTATGTATTTCCTTCCAAGAGGTCCATGTTGTAATATATCGCTACTCAATTGAGTTAGATTTGGAATCGATTGTTCTGCTTCAGGTATTGGGTGTTCTTCTTCTTCTTCTTCTTTTTTAATAATTGGTTCTTCTTCTTCTTCTTCTTTTGTTTCTTCTTGCGAAAATTCACTAGCACTTGTATATGAATCATCGTCGTCTTTTTTTAAAGCTTGTACTTCTTGTTTAGAAACTGGTAGTAAAACATCTCCTTCATAACGAGGTTTACCAATGGTCTCTGATATCTGTTTTAATGGTTCCGTAATAGGTTTAAATGTAGTCTCCAGAAATTCTTCTCGTTCACTTAAACCCATCCTTAATGCGCGATTCTTCATCCTAATGGAATCGTTGAGTGATTTTATTTCTTTCAATAGTTTTTCCTGATTCACCATGTTTACACTGTGAAGTCTGATTCATTACTAGACGTACCGCCGTTCAATCAATGGATTAATACAAATTTGTCCAACCCTATCCGATATCTTCCATCTTTTATAGCTTCATCTTTCATAATAACGAGAAAGCCGTACTTTTCAGCCCACGCTTTGCCGCACATCTCTTTAAATTTATCAAATGTCATATCCGCATTGACATGATCGTTATATATGTGTTTTAAATTTGTTTCCTCTTGCTTGAATATTATCAGCAAGTTAGCATTATCCCTTATAAGTTGTTTTGGAATTTTACTGTAGGTTTGACCAATATAAATACTGTCAATATTATGATGTCTTCCCATTGCGAAATAACTTCTGATTGTGTCGTGATTCTCACATGATACATCGTCAAATATAAATACAGAAAATGGTTTAGCTTCGTTTGGTTGCATAATTGTTTCACTGGCATTAAACTTGTAGAAATTTACTTCTGGTACACTCGCTAATACTTTATCCAACAACTGGTATTTAGGTTGTTGCAAAGATTTTGAAAAAATGTATATATTGTTAAAACGTAGTCCTTTTGGATTAGTTATAAGGTTAAAAACAACATTAGTTTTTCCACAATTTGAAGGACCGGTTATTAAACATCTTATGGAGTTTGGTAGTAATTCCCCATGTTTACCACGGTTTAACTTGTCACTATCCACTGTCAATTCATCTATGTTATTAATATTAAATCGTTCCTTTTGCTGTACAATATCCATCTTGTTTAAAGGTTGAACACATAATGAGTTATCAAAGTATTATACCAAGTCTTTTGTAGGAATCCAAGAATCTTCACTCTTGTCAAATCCCAACCAACGGACTTTAACTTTATCCTTTTTTCTTTGTAAAACCTTTTCGACAAGATATACATCACCAACTGTTGATTTCAATAGTTCATGCCCATAGAATCCGCCTTGAAGTAGTTCACCTTTGTTGTCCTTTAAAATGTACGTTTCTGGTATTGTCGGCTGCACCTTGTAGATTGTAAATACTTCGTTAGTCCAGTTTGGTAGATATCTCTTACTGAAAACCCCTTTGTATTTACTTATACGCACCTTATCGTTTACTTTAAACTTTTTAGGTTTTAATCTTTCAATTTTGGGAGCCGTATTTTTTTTAATACGCTCCAAAACAAGCTTAGCATTGCCGCTATTTACTTGGATAGGTTTCATACCAATAGTGCGATGATATTTGTTATTGTACTCTTTTATAAGCTGCGGTAATATATCGTACCACACATACGATCCTCGTTTGGAAAATGTTTTATACATCGCTCCTTTTAACGTTCTATTGAATCGTTCTATTATCGAAGCTTTGACTTCCGAATTTGTAGAATAATGATTTATGTTATATTTTTTCATTAATGTTGCAAATTCCTTATTGAAATATTCTTTTCCATCATCAGTTTGTAAATGTTTTATGACAAGTTTATTTCTTTTAATAGCCGTTTCCATAGCTTTTGTAACACTTTTCCCACTCTTGTCCTTAAGCGGTAAAGCGTCAGCGAGCTTGGTAAAACAGTCTATAATCGCTAATATATATTTAAATCCTTTATTTAATTTACTATGCGGTATCATTTCGATGAGATCGGCTTGGTAGAGATCGTTCATTCCTTTAATAACTGTATTTCTTCTTGGAAACTTTCTTCTTGCCGGTTTATGAAGTTCATGTACAATCTTATCCTTCAGTCCTTCCATTCTTAGATGTTGTTTCCACGCCGGTTGAAAAAATACTAATCCTCAGACTGGTTTGTCTTCTTTTATATTATTAACAAATATGGGTCAAGGCCAAATAATAACTGTGTAAAAAAGAGGGGGCATGGCATTGGGCTTGCCATGCTCCCCTCTTTTTTACGGAAAGGAAGAAGGAAGTAGGTGAAAGGACGAAGAACAGGTTTTATTGGTCGATAGGAGTTAATGAATAATGTCCAAAGGGAAGAGTGTGTATATTGTCTTGCTGGATATGCCTCTTGTCATCCTTGTAGCTTAGTGCCCATTTGGTCTGTTTAACACTGTAAACTTGATGGTTGAAGCTTCTTATCGTATTAAAAGTTGCTGTGGTTTCTATATTTTCAAACAGACATCTTTTAAAATGTTCAAATTGTACATTCTTCTTTAGGTATGATGTTTTAATGCCTTTTGCCTTCTTCACAACTTGATGTTCTTCTTTTTCACTTATGTATAGTTGAAACGAATAAAGCTTGGACATCAAAGCCACAATCTCTTCCATAGGCGCACCATTGGTCTCATCTTTGAATTTTCCTAAGACTTTCTTGTTTATTCCATTGTCGTAGTTAGGATGGTGTTGCGGATAGTCAGAAAAATCAAAATCATCTTTATAAACAAAAGTGCGTAGGTCTTCATACATATCATTGGTTATAATCCAATAGATGAATGCGTCAGTGTCCATGTATGCAATTCCAATGTTCTCTCTTCCATAATGTTTCACCATTTTATTATAATGAAAATCGTACATATGAGTTTTTGATATGTCTAAAATGGACATTCCGACATAAACAGGGCGATCCATCTTAATTGAAATTTTGTTCATTGAAACGGCAACAAGGTTTTCATTAATAATTATTGAAGATGCAAAGTTTGGTTTTTGGACCAACTTTTGTAATTTTGTTGCATCATTAACCAATCTTAAATCTTTGTGATTCCTCTTGTTTTCTAATGTTTTGCCGAATATAGCATTATTCATCAATTTAAAGAAATCCTTTTCAAAATTGGACGTCGCTGCAGTTCTTCTTCTAGTGTTGTTATCTATATAGGATTTCAACCAACAGGATTGAGAAAATTGTAACACCCTATTAATTTTGGTAATTCTTAATCCCATCTCTAACGCTTGTTGTACTGTCCAATAATGTGCTACATACCTCGTCTTGTTGGTGAGTGTCATCATTAATTTCGGCCATCTACCAGTCGGAGATACTTCTGTTTTTGCTAATAGCGGCAAGTCGTAATGGTGGTCGTAAAGATGTTCGGGGTACTCAAAATCAATGTCAAAGATGTAACCGGTATCTCCGTGTTTAGGGATATCGCCGATGTTATCAATCGAATTTGGATCAACCCATTTAAAATTATCATATGGAAGGGGTTTTGACATAGCCCATCCATATAGGTTATTTGCGTCAAAATAACCTATAAATGTACTTGGTTGTGACGCGTCATAGTTGGGGAGGTATTTATTGTTGGCTTTTACATATCTGGTTACACTTTGCGTTAATCCTCCTCGGATACCAGACTCTATCATCAACACCATATCTATATCGGTTAGTAGTTGAAGTTTGCAGTTTGTTTCTTTTAACATGGCCTGCCATGCCAATCCGGGAGCTGTGTACGAATGAAGAGGGTCTAATCCGTATGCTTTTAAACAGGTATTCCTAAATTCTTCCATTATGTCACATAATAGTGTCACATCCAATTTAACGTAGAAATCTGAATATTCTCCCAAAGTTCTCATCCCTAATTCATTCCATACCTTACAAGCGTGTTGATAATCTTCCTCACTGATGTCCTCTTCGTATAATTTACTCTTAAAAGCTTCTCTATGTGGAAGTGAGGTTTCTTCAAATCTTTCCAAACTGTCGATATAATCATAAGGGAAAACACCTTTGCGAAGAACTAGATCCAATTTATCGTTATTCACAATCATTCTTGTTTCTATTAAATCTTCTTTCCTGAGGTTTTCTGAAAGTCTCGATAAACTGCACGGCATAAACCGGTACGAATCTAAAAATCGTAATTTTATATTTCCAATCTTCTTACTAAAGCTTATAAACTTTTCAGTTGTTTCCGCGATAACATCAATCGCACCGTCATCTCTCCCCAATTCTGGTATTATAAAATGACCATCATAACCGCTAAGGTTATGCAGTATTACAGGTATATTTCTAGGAATCTTGTAATTGATGTTGCATCCGTTACATGCCGCACCCCTATAATATCCTGTAAGATGATCATGATCCTTAACTTTGTAGTTATTCAAAGTAAACTCATTTTTACATAAAAAACAATGGGTGGCATTTTCATGTTGAATTTCTTCTTCTTCATCCATAGGTATCATTGGCACAATATCACTATACAAGTTTTCTACATTCCTAGCTATTTCATATAGATGATCAAGAAATGTCGCAGCAACATCTTCACCACGGTACACCACGGGTCTTGACGTTAATCCGTACCCATTTAAATGTTCTTCAGCCAATGTAGATTTAACCAATAAACAAAAACTGTTAGGCTTATGCATTTGATATTTTATACTCTTCCTTGCTTCAACATTTTCATCTTCAATAGGGACAAGTGTTGATTCAAAATCAGCGTATACCACTATAGGAATGCGATACTGATGGAACACCTTTTCAAATTGTAAGTATGATTTACTTAATGGTGGTAAGATAATCTTTGCTTCAAAGTGTTCATTACACAGTTGTTTATGTTCTTGTAACCAATTTCGCCCTCCATTTCTTTCTTCTTTAAAACAAAAACATCTTTTACAAATTACTTTTTTGTGTTCATTTTTCGATAGCTGCTTGTTGACGAGTTTTTCAAATGATTTTATCCATACGTAGTGTGACACTTCATCCTTTGTAAGTAACAACAAGTCCGTATGATCTGCAAGCTCGTTCTTCACCACTTTTAAAGGATAAACTTTATTGGAACTGTCCAAAGCAAATACGTTAACTGATATTCCGGGATTTTGTTTTTCAAATTTTGAAATACCCTTCAACCCTACCGGGTAAGACATACCTTGAAAATTATATCTATATCTGTAGTTCTCATATTCAACGCCAGGTCTTTGCGCATGGCGTGTTACAAATTTTGAGGTCATGGCGTATCGAAAACATTCCATATCTTCATTTTCCGCATTTACACATGATTTTGTATCTTTGATCCTTTTCGGGAGTGCAATATAACTGCTGCCCATCAGCCCATAACCATGCTTGTGAACTCTTATGTCCATACCTACGACGCTAACCAGACTCCAACCTGATCCTCTTCCTTCGTGTTCTTGAATTTTCGTCAAAATCTCTTCAAAACAATCTTCTATTATTGAATCAATATCCGAATTAGCCATGATGGTTCGATTTTTTGTTATAAATCCTCTTGGTGACATTTCTTCTTCTACATTGATAAACATGGCGTCTAGGATCAAACCAAATTTAATAAAGTTTAATCGTTTTAGTTCTTCTTTTAAAATCTTGATCACAATTGGTTTAGCTTCAGCAACAAATTGTTCTAAATCCAGATTTTCGTTTTGAATTTTGTGATGCATCACCACTTTACCGGGTAATGCGTGAATACTTAAACTTGGTAGTGTATTAGATGGTCCTGCTGTTACTTCTTCTGTAGATATGTTTCTATTTTCTCTTACTGTAAAATTTTCATTTCTATTGTGATACAACTCCTTATGAATGTCTAACAATATTTCATCTTCATGAGTCTCTAAACATATCTCACAACGATGCATTTTAGCGATGTTTACCCTTTGAAATTTAACAGGTAAATGAAACGCGTCCTCTTCATACCGCCTTTTTATGCCATCTTACCCCCACCAATTTTAATCTTCTTCTTCTTCGCTATCTGACAGGAATAATCGTCTTGCGCAGAAAACCAATCTTTGACGTATTGGTTCTACATCAGGATCGTGACTAGATGTTGGAGTTTCATGATGGACATCTTCAAATTCCAATGGTGGTGGGTATTCATTCTCTGTCAAGTCTATTTGCACGTCTTCAGGCGCCTCACTTGTTAATTCTTCTTCCATACTGTCAACACTTTCCACTTCTGAGTTGTCGTCATCCGAATCTCCCATGCCGAGATCTTCTTGTTGAATTTTATATAATATTTCAAAAATAGGTTTCCTAGGATAGTCAGTGTTATCCACGGGAGCCATTCCGAATGAATAAAGGAGACTCTCTTGTGTAGCTACTTATATGACTATTTTAATAGGTCAAGGTCAACACCCCCTAAAGCGAGAATGGGGAATAGAGCACTAAGTGGCATGTTAGTCCATTACCACAAAGTGATCTATTCCCCACTCTCTAATGTGAGTCCAATTAGCAGCCAATTATTAAATGTCAATTTTTTTATTGTTTTATTGTTTTATTGTTTTTTTTTTTTTTTTTAACCTCATCACTGTTTATATCAAGTCCCATTAATAACCAATTGTTTTTACTAACACATAAAATTTTAAATAATTTTGTAGCTTCTTCCACTTCTTCTTTATTGACTGTCTTTCATTACACAGTTCATAGGTTCTTCATCTTCTTGTAGTAGAATTCTTTTGCATTCATATTCCAACTGCTCTATTCTTTCATTCTTTATGGCCAACTCAACAAGTAGTTGATTGATGTAGTCGGCGGCCATATCGATAGTTCTAGTCCTTGATTCTCCCAATCGCACTCCTGGTATTAGCCTTTGCAGTTTGTAGTATTTTTGTCTTATTCTCGCCTCTCTTACCTGAGCCGACTCTTTAAAATGACCTTTCGGGACTTTCAAACGTTGTTCATCCTTTTTTGTTGTAGTAAGGTCCAAAACATTGTCTCCACTTGCCATGATTCTGATTCTACTGCGAGATGTGAGAAACAAGAATATTATGAGCGGAATGAGTACAACAACGCGTCGAACCTCATTTATCCACTTTCCCCCACCAAAACACTTTCCCCCTCCATGTTTTTATAGGTCAAGGTCAAATAAACTTAACGCGAGAACGGGGAATAGAGCACTAAGTGGCATGTTATTCCATTACCACAGAGTGATCTATTCCCCGCTCTCTATTCTACATCTAATTTTTTTGTATTTTTTCTGTTTTATTTTTTTTTAATTTTTTGTTACCCGTCATCTTTACACAGCAGGAGGTTAATACTTTATAGGAGAGTCTTCATCAGGTTCATGAAATGCATTCCACGCACAAGTATCAGGAAGTTCATTAGGCTCGATCTTTAAAACAGGAATTTCACTAGGCGAATTCCATACACCAGAAGTTTTATTCGTCTTCAGTTTGTTTTCTAACACTTCAATTTTGTCCAACAGTTCCAAAATATATTTCTTTGCACCCATCAATGTTTGTATCCTGGTATTGTACACATTCAATGAAGGCACTATGAGTTGCAATTGATGGAACGCCATTCTTTCTTTCCTACACCGTTCCTTACCTAAAGCACTCAATTTTGGATGTGTTATTTGTTTTCCTTTACTTTTTAAAGGGGTTGAATTTTCCACTGGTTCACTCATTTTTCCCACAATGTTCTTCTTAAGAGTTTTAGCAAATAAATGAACCTCCTACTGTGTTTTAACCCTCTTTTATACACAATTCCCCCCACCATTTCAATTTTTCCCCCACCATATTGTTTAAACAAAAAACCAAACTTCCAATTTTGCATTCACATTATTGTCTTTTAGAAATTTAATGAATTGCGAGCTGGATGTTGATATTTGACTGTTTGTTAAATAATCTTTTACCACTTGTTCATCTTTCCCTTCTAATATGTAGCAAAATACTTTCATCAAACTTCCATCATCTTCTTTCGATCTTATAAAGTTTGCAACAAATGTCCAATCTTCATCGACAATTTTAAAAGTTTTTATCTCCATGTGAAAAGACATCTTTACTCCAGTTATTCTGCGACAGTAATGAAATCAACCTTTACCAAGCAACATTTATAACCAATACCCCCACTACTCTTTCCCCCACTACTTTTCCCCCACTACTTTTCGTTAGACCTCCCCTCCATACCATTACTCTAGTATGTTCTACACCTAATAAATTTACATAAGACCTGTGCACAGATTGTGCATCTTTCCCGCATAGCTTCAAATCTTATTAGCGGTGCTTTAACACGATGGTCAACGTACCCTCCTTCAACTTCAAATTCGTCCCAATCATCTATAGCTGCTCGTGCACAATCTGGACAAAGCCGGGTCCCATCTGCAAATTTATAAGCAACAATAATGCCAAATCCATAATGTTCTCTTCGATACTCGTGTATTGCATTTCTAACCGTATTGGGAATAACACATTCTCCTGATCTTATTATGTGATTAAATAAGAAATCATCACAAATTATTTTTCTCAAACAAATAACAAAAAGACTATCCATCGTGTTGTAGATGAGAGTAACATTCGTACTAAACTGTTTTACTGCCTACCACCCGCTTAAATAACTTATCCCCACTACTATTTTATAGGTCAAGGCCAAGCAATATTAACGCGAGAACGGGGAATAGAGCACTAAGTGACATGTTATTCCATTGCCACAAAGTGATCTATTCCCCGCTCTCTATTCTACCTCTACTTTTTTTACATTTTTAATTTTATTATTTTTTTATCATTTTATGTTTTTTAACTTAAAATCCTAATATTTCATTTCCTTCTTCTTCACCTTCTTCAACCACACCTTCATTACTACACACATTTTTCAAACTTAACAGTTCTTTCTTCATTTTATTGTTTTCATTTTCCAATTGTTTAATTTTTGATTTTTTTTCTTCCAATAGTAGCTTTAAATGTTTTATGTAACTAGCGGCTACGTGGACAGTTTTCACTCGGTTTTCTCCAAGTCGCATTCCGGGAATTTGAAATTGAAGTCTGTAATATTCAATGTTGATATTGGCCTGGGTTTGTCTTGATTGTTCACTTCTTCTCCTTCTGGTCTCCTCTTCTGCATCAGAAATAAGCGTATGATACAAAATTGGACGTTGCATCGTAGTTGGCTGCTCTTGTAAAAATAAAACTAAATTCACTCCTACATCATATTTATCCCCTTTCCCCCACCACTTTACCGGTTGTCCCAAAAATGACGAATACATATTTCAACGGTCACGCTAGCTCCATTTTTAACAAGATGGTTATAAAGAAAATAAGGATAGTCGCAAGATTTAAGATCTTCATTTGCCAACATGAAATCAAATGCTAATTTCCTTGAATATTCATTATGGAATTTTTCATGAACACTAATTAGAATTCCAGCCTTTTCAAACTTATAACCAATGTCTGGGATTTTCTTACAATCATCTATGTCCAGAAGTGGAAAATAATATGTGAAGGAGTTCACCGGTGGTACCCACACTCTATCACACTCTTCACAAAACACTTTGTACATTCTCGCTCGCTCATCCATTTTCAAATGATTTTTACTCATGCCAGACTACCGTTTAAATAGCCTACTACCTCATCTTTCCCCCCACCATTTTTATTCCAAATTTGTTTCCTCATGTTGCGGAGTATCAATAACATGGGCAGCGGCATTCCAGAGTTGTGACTGCTGTTCTTCTTCACCTTCAGATTCTGTTAATTCTTCCGGTTGGTGCATAAAGGATACATTTGAATTTGAAGCGGGTCCAATATCATTGTTCATTTGTTCATTTAAATTTAAAAATTCTCCAACTATTTCTTCCAAAAACTGTCCAAACGTAATATTTACCTCTTGCTCTACTTCTTCATCTTCTGCCATCTCACGATCTATAACAATTTCAGTGATGTAAATAAAAGTGGTATCTCTCGGAGACATGGTTTAAAAGAAGAACATGTGGCTCCAGTAACAGTTACACGAAAAATGAACAGGATTGTGTGGAACCCTCACTTATATAGGAGACTGGAATGGGGGGGGGTAAAGTCAATTATAAAAATTTGTAACTTGCCTTGCTCTAATTACTCTTCCGCAGACAGCTTGTATTGCATTGCAACCACTTCCACCTCTATCTTCATGCTTTCTACAAGATTACGTACGTGCAGCATCCATGGAAACAGTATTTCTAAAACTTCAATCCTTACTCGACATGCACACAATACTTCATACGCATCACGACGGTACACAAACACACTAACCCCCATGCCCATATCCCTCATTATGTTTTGTTCAATTTTCAAAAATAACCTATACAATAGCGGCCAAACTTCTGTGTGCTCAGCAAAAAACGAATCCAGTCTCTTATACATGTTTACCGTATAGCAACAAGACAAATAATGAGCAAACACATGTGATAGCTGCTTTTATAACGTTCGCCAGTACAGTAAAAATTTGGGGGGGGGATATGATTTTTTAGTGGGATGTTAAAAATTAGTAGTTTAAAACCAAAGCCGAAAAGTAATGATTAAACCCGGTTCCGGTCCGGAAGGGGGGGGGGGTCAATGTCAAGGTCACATGAAAGTAGGTCACGGGACTTAGAGCGACCAAAAAATAATGGGAGAGAAACGCAGCGCACTCATCACAGCGCTGGTTTCTCTCCCATTATTTTTTGCCAAAAAAATTTTGAAAAAAGCTAATTTATTTTAAGATTTGCTACGACCCCACCGAGTCCAACCATCCTCAGCTCTTATCAGATAGTCTCTCGCATCAAGTCTATTGATCGCTTTCAGGTTTCTTAGAGGTACAGATAGCTGTATTACCCACTTATAGCCGTTACATGAAATTACAATTTTATTATGCTTATCTGTTTTGCTTACAAAGAAATACCTCAAACCTTTTGTCAGCCTATCCAATTTGGTGAGGGGGTAGGACTTGCTGGAGATCACAGTCGGTTGTGGCACAGAAAGATGTTTCACAACATGCAAACGGCAATACTGTTCGTTTAAAACACATTTCTTACCACAAACCGATCCTTTTTTAAGTCCCCTACCGAGCAATTCAGGACATTTACGGGGATTTTTAAATGCCCTGCGACGCTCTTTCATTAATAATCGGAAGCGCTCTGAAGGAGCAATTTTGAAAAGTTTCTTTTTTCTTTTTAGGATAGGAATAGTAGGACTATTAGGATTGGGTTCAGCGATAGGTGTTATTAGTGGTGGTAAGGATATGTAGCTGCGGATAGAGTTCAGCAATGAAGGTGTGTCCGGACGAAGAGGCTCACCAGTTCTTGGGACATCCGTCACTTTCTTCTGCGGTGGTGGTGGCATCACTGCAGATCCATCTTCTGAGAGCTGCTCCGCATGGATTGGTGACGGAGGCGGCGAGAAGATGCTCCCAAGAACTGTCATCGCTTGCAAAAGAATGTTGGGCGAAGCAGGAGTTCTGGATGTGGAAGGTGGCGTGTCCATCCGCTCCAACATGTGCTCCGGCACATTCTTCAAACGGAGTCTCTTCGTCGGTGCAGTCGGTGCGAGAGGTGCTGATGTGGTAGCAGTGCTAGTAGTGTTGGAAGTAGTAGCGCTGGTAGTACTGGACATGGCTCTGATGCGGCAGCGTTGGCGGCTGGAATCAGAATAAACAGACCCGTTAGAACGCCTCGCTTAAATAACCGCACGCAACAAGTGAAAGTGACCTCGGGGGGGGGGGGGTTATGCATGAGTGAATCGAGGTCAAGGTCACCAAAAAATAATAATGATCCAAGGTGATGGAGGCGGCCAGGACCGTCTCCACCACCCTGTGTTCCTCAAACACTCCCAATCCCAACCCACAAAGTTACGTCTTGCGAGGGATCCCGATTTTTTTTGCCCGCACGCACTTTGGCGATCCAGTTTGGTGAGCTGTGATACGGGCGGCCAGTCTCGGGCCATTTGGCACTGGGCTTGACCATGTGGTAGTTAGGGACACTGGAACAGCTAGTGCAAGACGCAACTCTAACCTCCCACCCTTAATCTAGACCCACCCAAATATAATTATTTCCTAACAAAAATTGAAAATTGAAAATTAAAAAAAAAAACAATAAAAAATATGCGCTACCTACGGCACAACGCGCATGTCCCACCCATATTTAATGAAGTTCAATGGAACTTCTCCAATTTACATTTACATTTTAATTTAATCTACCCATCCTAACAGCTAGCTGTGGAAATTATTAGTACACATATAAACACAGACATAGGCACACACAGACACACACACACTAAACCAATACTTAAAATTAAAAACACATTTCTTAAACATATATATAATACCATAACACACCTTAATGCTAACATCGCAATGCGCAAGTTAAACCTTAAAACTAACACATCTTAATACTAAAACCAAAAAACACTTTGCATAAACACACACACACACAAAATATTAAATAGTAATAGCCTAACAACAAGAGTAACTCAAATATATATCGGCCGCTTATACATTTGAGTTGCCCTCTGAGTTGAGTCGGACTGCCGCGTCCGGAGTTCCGAGCCCAACTGCGGCGGCAATAGTCGTCGGGGTGGTTCTCGGTTCCCAGAGTGGTGGGGGCAGCGGTAGGGGTTTAAGGGGGTATGGAACCTTCCAGCAACGTCAATGGAAAATTCCAAACGGATGTGCTTTGTTACATGTGGGTCGGGCAAAACGCAGGTGGAGCCTTGTATCTCTCAATTTGCATTAGATAACATCAAATTACATCCGCTGACAAGTAGGAGCCTTGTACCTCTCCATTTGCATTTGATAGCATCAAATTACATCCGCAGCTTTCCCCATCGCGTGACAGCATAATTATCGTCGATTGTTATCCACCCTCTTCCGACGCTTAACTATAGTTGCAGCGGAAGTAAACCTCCGGTACACGCAACTTGTTTTTAACATACAATAGACTATTGTTTGCAAATGCACACATAATCCTTGGCCTGGTCGGTACTTCTTACACGCTACACCTAAGACGTTGTGACGTCAGAGAGGGGGGGGGGGTTCCGGTTCCGGTCCGGAAGGGGGGGGGGGGTCATGCATGAGTAACCATCCGCGTGCATATAAACGAAGGAAAGCTCGCGCGCCGCCCATATAGAGGGCTGGCACCCCAGCGGTAAACAACAGATCCGTGAGTTTATACCACATAGTACTATAACATATGATTTATTTTTAACACTTAACATTTTAATTTTTTTTTACACTATTTCTTAACACTACAACAATCATTTTATAAATCACACTTTTATTTTCGCGTCTATTTTCCATTTTTGTTTAAACTACATATGCTAATTAACATCGCGTGCAGGCAACTCACACTGATTATTTGCAGGTTCCATTCTTACACACCTGTTTCCTCCTTACTATGCAGATTACTCTCTTACTTTAACAACACTTAAACTCTAACCGCTACTTCTCGGTCATATTAATATAGTTAGTGCTACACTACAGGATTTACCTGTGCAATGGTGCACGCGATATTTCCTGCACATCTGCGGGTAATACACCTTACACCCGTCTACTATTATACTTATTGCTACATTACACGAGACATTTCTTGCACGCCTGCAGATAATACACTTGCTAACCGTCTACTAATATGATTATTGCTACAGTACAAGAGACATTTCTTGCTCACCTGCAGGTTATACACTTTACAACCGGCTACTATTATAGTTAACACTACACCATAAGATTAAGCCTTACACATGGGTATCGTAATCCTACTTCATCATGCACGGAGCATTTCTTGCACACCTGCACCTTATACACTTTACTACCGTCTAATATTACAATTATTGCTATGATACTGTAGTTACCTGTTCAATCACAGTTGCGGCCCCACTTGCTTATCCACAGGCCGATACTCCCAATCCTACAACTGAATAATTAATTAATTAACTTCCGCTATTACCGATACTTTTCTTAAACTATCCGTCTCTTCCTCCGACTCTTGTGACCGTAGCCGCGGCCGACTGACAAATAACCGAGCTCCCGCAAACCTCGCTCTTTTATGCGGTTTTCTCGGGGAGGGAGTTGGAGGGGGTTGGAGGGGCGTCGCACGTGACTCATCGATCGCATAAAAAGGGGGGTTGCCGCCGCGCGCGTGCCATTTCGGTGGCGGCATCGGTCGGGTGAGGTACTATCCGTAGGTCTCTGACGCTTTTATAACTAACGCTTGTTACTTTAAAATGTGTTTCCGCTTTATATGCTAATTAGTTTCTATATATTCAGACACAATCGCGGCCGCTGACCATTTGCCGGCTTACTCTCAAGCGGTTCACATGTAAAATCATGGCTTCCCACACTTTACAGCTGAAACTTTTGCGCACAAAACATATTTTACAACAGCATTCTACACCTGCAGTTTCAAAACCGCGTAGTACGGTGGCTAGACTTAAGAAACGGTTCAGGTTTCACCCTTTGTATTTTGCACCACCTCACCTTGGCAACACTTGTACTATTGATACTATTCTACAGACAGTCTTGACTGACATGCTGAAGTACCAACATTTCCCTCTTCTCACACCTATTGACGGTCCCGTCCAGTTCTTCTTCTTCACCATCTTACCGGGTCTATATCATCGGACATCCTCCGACTCGTGTCTCATTGCTCTCTATCGCCTCACACGGTAAACACCTAAGAGCTCTCATCTGTCTCTCTTGCAACCATGGACACGCAACAGGGTTCACCGGTGCAGTCCCCTGAAGTGACTTCCACTACGGATACTACTGCTAACACTGCAGCAAGTCCCACAGACAATTCCTCCACGCCTACAACTAACACCTGCTCCCGCCCGGTACAGAGCGATGCGGTGACCACTACTGCCGCAAACGACGTGGAGGCTATTCTACGATCACTGATGGGGTTCGATTAAAATAAATAAAAAGAAAAAAAATAAAAAGAATAACCCTCCCTCGGCCCGCCCGCTCCCGCTCCGATCCGACCCGTCCCGAGTCCCCGCCCCGACTGAGCCCCTCGCGGCTCCGCTTTTTTAAAACTCCCTCCGGATGGCCTTGACCCACTTACAAAACACATCCATCACTGTCATCCACACCTGCCGGTTCGAACCGCTTGGCCTTGAAATGGGCCAGAACCGGCAAAACCCCACTACTCTTATGGTTCAGAAATTTTTATCGGTGTATTATATAATGAAATTAGGTACGTATTCACTGACTCATTAGTTGAAGTTGTCTTAAAGTATACTGCACTAACAATATAAATAAAAATTAATAATAAAATGGTACGAAATATGTCTCTTTTTCTGTTAAAGATTTCTTTCCTCTGCACTCGAGTGTACGATGGATCACTGGGACTAGGGTCTTAGATGGATGATCTCATATAACCCCCCTTCCCCCCACGACGACCATTCCCCCCACCCCCCTCCTGTAGCCCAGGGCGTCGCGGCGGCCCTACCAGACAATGACAATGGTTTCACCCCACTTAAACACAACAAGAATTTAAGGGAAGTTGACAGTTAGAGGGGATCAAGTTCTACTCATACAATACACTTATTAAAAAAATATATACCCCCGTCGCAGCAGACCTGCGTACTTAGCGAATTTCCAGTGGCAATCTTTACATAAGTGTACATAACACATTTAAACACACACTATGTGTCTTTACATAAGTGTGTAATATCAAATTTCATGACGATCAGACAATTTTTTCGATACCGATGTTACTGGTTAACGAACTGATCCAAGAGAATCTAACTTTACATGTCTGTACCAAATTTCATGATGATCAGACGATTTTTGCACTAGTTATCGTGTTCACGAGCACTCAAAATTGAAAATTTCATTTCCCATATAAGCCCATGTTAAATTTTTTAGTAAATCGTTATTTGTGCAGTTTTAGATGTGTTTCCGACAAATAATCACTTCGTATCCAGAAAGTACACATAAAAAGCCACAACTTAATATATAAAATTATGTAATCGCAGAGGTGTCCGTACAACGATATAAACGGCAGCTCATATATGAAAACGACGGTAATAGCTTATTTTCAAAGGAAATTCGCTAATATCTCGGTAACCAGTGGACGTAGAGCAATAATTAAACATACTAAATTGTTTCTTTTTTCGAGCTGAATCTAATGGTGTACACTAAAAGGTAATCAAATAAAAATATCTATGTGAAAAGTGGAAAAAACCCACTTTTGAGGGGTAAAATCCCCCACTTTCCCTACTGAAGTTGGGCCGATCTTACTGGTTAACGAACTCATCCAAGAGAATCTAACTTTACATGTCTGTACCAAATTTCATGATGATCAGACCGATTTTTGCACTAGTTATCGTGTTCACAAGCACTCAAAATTGAAAATTTCATTTCCCATATAAGCCCATGTTAAATTTTTTAGTAAATCGTTATTTGTGCATTTTTAGATGTGTTTCCGACAAATAATCACCTCGTATCCAGAAAGTACACATAAAAAGCCACAACTTAATATATAAAATTATGTGATCGCAGAGGTGTCCGTACAACGATATAAACGGCAGCTCCTATATGAAAACGACGGTAATAGCTTATTTCCAAAGGAAATTCGCAAATATATATTTTTTTTATTTAAAAAGTGATGTTTACAACTAACGAAACATCAAAATCTGAATAATAGTGAATTCTGTGTTAAATGGCAATGTATAAAAACGAATAAATGGATATTACCCAGTGAATAATATCGTATCTAAATTATATACATACTCCCGAACGTGTAACTGATTGGGGTATCAGAAATTCGTCAAGTGTCGGTAATCCAGATTAAGAGTTAAAGCAGTACAGCCGTGGTATAGTAGATCACATAACAGGTTTAGTTTGCGTACTTATATAATTGAACAAATTTAACTACAGTGTGTCTAATCGAAACATTCTTAAAATTTTCACGTAAATTGTGTTACAAAACATGTATCATCTGAATGGTGGCTGCATGAGTGGAACCAAGATCATTGATACGTGGGGATGTTGTAAAAGACTTGCTCACTTGGACTTCAACAAAATCTGTAATTTTACCCCCTCAAATAATATAGGTTGATATAATTATAGGAATAAAATTAATTTGAATCGTTTCTTGTTTAGCTCTCCCAAGGCAAACTTATCGAAAGCACATTAATTTACTAAAATTTAGGTTATTTTGAAAACCAAAAACTCGACATATTGCTGTATCTCCCTCCATAAATCGCCAAGATATACTTATATAATGTCATGTAGGAGTTATATAGTTTTTTTTTCTTTTTGTAGAATTATCAACGACGTAGTCCTTCAATAAATGTAAAATTACTTTAGTTTTCTGCTCTAGCGGCAAAAACGGTTGGGCCTATAAAATATTTGAGACGATCTTTTACTACAACTTTGTTTCAAATATGCCAAACTCGATACACAAAGCTTGAAGTAGGAAATTTTTCCCTAATTTCAAGTTTTTTTTAAAATTGCTTTTATGGGTCTACTGAAAAACATTTTGTTTAATTTTGCTGTATTTAGCTGAATTTTGCACGTTGCTTCCCCATAAGCTTAAATTTTTGTATTAACTTAGATTTACAGTAATATTAAAAAGAAATTCACTGTATTTAGAAGTGTAACAGTGTTAAAAAATTGAACTTATAAATAATTCATAACTAATGCCAGTTTATATTGTGTGTTTTATATAACGTTTTGTTGGTCCTATAAACCCTCCAGTACGTTTTTTAACGTTTACTTATTTATCTATGTGGGGGGTTTAGAGTAATTTTTTAATAAATAAAGTGATATTTTTTAGATCTTTCAAAATTGTGCATGCACATATCTTGGAAATCACCGATATAAATAAAAGTCTCAAAGATAAAAAATAAATGTGGTGAATGCCAAAATTATGTCTTTTTATTTGCATACTAGGCGGAATTGATTGTTTTATAATTGTTAGTTACTTACTGACCCAAAACTTTGGTCTCCGGCTATTTGAGGTATATTTGCAATGTTTAATTAATACTTGCCATACTTTATTCAGTAACTACAGTAATATTGTATTAAGAAGCTTGAGGTTTTGTATTAATAACTTAGCTTAAAAGGAAATCTACTAGATTTAAAAGTTTAACACTCTTAAAACATTGAACAGAGCTTGAAGTACGGAACTTATTCCTAATTTCAAGGTTTTTATTGTTATACTGAAAAACACTCCATTAACTTAGCTGTAAGTAGCTGAATTTTTGCATTTTGCTACTCCATAAGCTTGAAGTTTTGCATTAAGCTTGACGGTGATATTAAAAGAAATTCCCTATATTTAAAAGTTTAACACTCTTAAAAAATTGAACTTAAAAATTATAATTAATGTCATCTAATATTATGTGTTTTTTATCTTACCTGTTGAATATAAACGGAGTTCTCTGTTACCAAAAGTATAGATTTTTTGTGAATTGGTGACATAAATCTAACTTTTAAACCTTTCACTTTTTGTCGTATCTCAAATCGTTATTTTAAGAGCGATTTACAACTTTTATTATTACTAAATTTCATACAACTTGTTTGTGTAACTACAGTTATATTTTATTTGAAGTTCGAATTTTGCATTCACTGAACTTGTAAAATATCCCTGTAACCCTAACTTCAACATAATTTAAGGGAAGTGACTAGAATAATTATATAATAAATAATTATTTTATAACATACATTTTTATTTTATAACGAATAGTATTTTTGTGAATAACAGGGGTCTTTGGCAGGTTCCAAACCATTTATTTATGTTTTCCTATTTTTGTTTCAGTGAAATTGTTTATTTCTTCATTGATCTTCAAAATATTTTATTTAGCTTATTCATTCTACATTGTCATCTATTTTATTAGGTCTATTTATTTCATACTTTTTGCGTTAGAAGGGTGAGACCAGGCATGGCGTCAAATCCTCCGGCAATTCGTTTACTACAGTATAGTTGCTTTTAAAATCCTTAACAATTTAATTAAAAATATTATGGGAAGATCTTAAACGTTTGACACTTGGTAAACTACAAACTAATTCGGCGAAATCAACGAAGGGGTTTGGAAGCGAAGGCCTCAACTAGGCTGTTCAGTGTTTGAGATTTGTACAGCAATTTACGAATGGGGGCAACTAATTATGGTGTAAAGGGTGGAGCCTCCATTCAGCCCGATACCTAAAATATTTGCATGGTTGATTATGATTTCACCTCTCTTTCAATTTGACGAATTAAGGGGAACTTAGGAAGTACTTTTAAAAACTAGCCATAGGCGATTTTCAAAGCTTTTTATTACTGTTGATTATGTGTAGTGTGTATTAGCCGGTTTTCTTACTGTCATGGTAGACCAGTTTTTCGGTGGAACTAACCTGCTTCAACTCGGCTCTTAAGTAATTTGCGAATGCAGGACAGCCCCTAAGAGCCGTAGGCGAGTTTTAAAATCTACATTAGAATCGTATTCTAGATACTAGCTATCAAGAGCTGGGCACCATCAACTTTGCATGTCGGCATAAAACTCCTGTATGAGTGAACAATTTGACATTGGAGTATAAACCCACGTTCCTGTGGTCCATTACGGATTTGCGAGAGGTTCTAAAGACGTATTCCACTCCGTGTCCTAGGACACACCACTTTTCGGATGTCCGCTGGCGACGACCGCCACCAAGAGTTGGGTTCCATCAATTTAGAATGTCAGCATAAAATTCCTGTACGAGTGAACAATTTGACAACAGTCAATGATGGCTCAGTGTAAGATATGCGCTACTATGTTCCCCCTTCTCCTCCCCGGCGTCGTCCATCAGGGGTGGAGCGCCGCCGTCGTCGGCAGACGACTGCCATTAATGCCTCATGACTTCGGCAGAAATGATTACGCACAGGATCGGGATCCATTTGTAACTAGATGAAATTTTAAAAAAAAAGTCTTAAATGCACCAAAAGATATACTACATTTTGTCAGATAAAGTTGAAACAATCCCATATTTTGCTATGGTCACAATTGAACGTCGTGCCCTCATGAATAACAAAATTATTTAGATCATATTTTAGTCCTTATTTTAAAACAATTATTAATCTAAGTTATAAATATCAATTTCGCAAAATCACAAGAAATGTCTAAACCTAATCTGACATGTATTAGAAGTCTTCCGCACTAAAGGTTTCCAATTCGCGTGGCACTGTAAAGTGTAAGGAAAGCGAGTAGATAAGAATCAGTGAGAGCGGCTCAGCGGCAGGCTTATAAGGAGGGATAAATCGTATCGCCAAGACGGCGGAGACGGTGGAGCGGGGAGTGCTCGGTGTACAGTGAGGAGTTTCTGGAGTTTGTGGACGGCTGCCAGCGAGAGGTGCGAGGGGCGGCGATCCCAACACGAGGGGAGAGTTTACCCACACCAAAACCGATCAAAACTCGTCTAGATAATAAAATAGGCGATATATTTCACTTATTTATGAACTACAAGAGATTCCGGAATTCCATCTGCTTAAAATTAAAATATGCCCTTTCTCTAAGGCGTAAATTACTGGATTCAATGGTCTCCCAAAAATAACATTCATTGCGGCACAAACACTTAAGCCAATTTTTTTACATTGCCATTTGTTTTACTTTCAACCATTTTTTTTTTTATTTTCGCATGTGTAAAAGTTGACTTTACCATTTTGGTTATTAATTCTATTTAAATTGTTGACAATTTTTAAATGAAAATCAAATAATCCAATTGCCATATGCACGATCATACTAGTTGGCGAACTAGTGGAACTTTCAAAGAAACAAGACATGCAAACATTTATATGACCGTTAAAAATACAGAATGTTGTTGTTATAACGTTATAACTTAAGATTAACTGTACCAAAGTCACCAATGATGATTTAATTTACTGTTTTTAGTAATTGGGTAGTTAATCAATAGAGTTTACATCCTACAATAATAAATGTTACTTTGTCATTTAGACAGATCCATTAAAAAGTTCCGATCCGAGCTCTGAGATTTTTCGCATCAGGAGCCGTGCATTCCTCCTTGTGTTTAGCCGTGCTCTGCAATCGCCCGTAATGGCGTTCTCGCTGCGTCGAGTGCGAATGAGAGACAAAAGATCCCTCCACTAATTGTTCCAACGGGTAGTCGGATTAGAGCAGGTTCTACACGCGTCTCCTCTCAGATGAGGAGGAGACCCATTTCACCGAGCTTTCAAAATTATGTACAACATGCATGATAAGAATAATATTGTCATCTAACTTCTCTGTGGAAGTCTTGGGGGAAAAACTCAAAATAATGCTTTGACGGGCACAAGGGCGGATCCAGGACCGAATTACGGGGGGGGGGGGGGGGCGGTTTCAATGAGAGGGCAATAGCAACTCAAAACATCGGGGTGATTGTTTCGGGGAGGAGGGGGGTGCAATGACCTTGAACGTCGCGTAAACAGGCGAGGAAGCGAGACGTCATGGTCTGGAGTCCATTGTCTACCCTATTTTGAGAATTCTCTGTTTTTATTCCTACAAACATTTACATAAATTTAAATCTTAGACTCTTAATCTTAAGTAAAAGCATAAGATTATATGTGAAACGGGTTTTTTATTATATTTTGTAAGATAACAGAAGTTTTAGTCTTTAGTGCAAAGCAGTCTAGTTTTAATTTTAAACTGATTAAAGGACGTATTTGGAAATGAAAAGTATGAATTTTTCAGTTCTATTTAAAAAATTTATTTATAAAAAGGACAATCAAAACAAAAAAGAACAAACAAAAGAACAATCCTCATGTAACAAACCATTGAGATGTAAGCGTACTGTATTTGCAAAACGGTAAACTGATTTATCACAATTAAATAAAAAAAATCTTGCTTGGTTACTTTCTGTTTCTTCTTAAAGATGACATAAAAGATTACTAAGGAGTTACCGATCTTCCAATCATACTTAATCAATGTGCTGTCACTCTGTTACATTTATTTGTAAAGTTGGAACTATAGTTGAACTAGTTCCATGAAACAGCTATATTGTAAGCTTATATACAAAATCAATGGTACAACCTATATGGTGCACTGCGTAAGTTATTTATAGGTTCTTTTTTGCATTTTTTGCAATTGTACAGAGATGCTAAACCAGAATTTCGACCTCGGCGAACGTCCGTATCACCGTCAAAAAGCTTATAAAGACTGCCGTAATTTTGCATTTTTTTACGTTTGGATAATTTTGTCACTGAAGAAACTGTTTTTCATGAAAATCACCGATTATTATTTTAAAAGTACATCGAGTTTTTTTTTACAATTTAAGACAAAAATATAGTTTTACAACACAGCCAATATGGTCTTATAGTTTTTCTAATATCGCTCTTCAGAGTTACTCAAATTATCCATTGACCCTAATTTTCATGTGTAGGCCTAAAGCTATACAGCATGTCGAAAGATAGGTCTAATCGACCCAAACTTCATCAGGTTTTTTTCATCTTATACAGGCTTATATCTTGCTTAGTCTTTCGTCTGTCTTTCTATTATGTGGTTTCAATAGGCCAAAGTATTAAAAAAAATCATAGCAAAATGCACATTTAAAAAAAAATTTCATATATCACTAAGTATTTTAAATATCAATTCCGCTTCCAAAATGGAGGTAATTTAATTTTCGCAGGAGTGCTTTTGGTGGCTTGCCATTGTCAACTGTTAGGGCCTAGTCGCCGAAAGCGCTCCTGCGAAAATACTCAAATAAAATCATCGGCAGTCCAAAGGACAACATCACCGATTTGTTGAACACCGGACCACCACGACATCTAGGCCTACGTCTAATTTTAAATGGTCTTAATTAATAAAAAATTCAACGTAATTTTAAAATGATTTAGATTGATTTTGTTTACAAATCGTTCCTTCAAGGTCAAAACCAGAAAAACGTAAAATAATGAAAAATTGCGCCAGTTTTAAAGCTTTTTGACGTGATCCGGAGGGTCGGTAAGGTCGACAAATTTTAGCATCTCGGTACTATCACAAAGTCCCACTATCCCATTGCATGATAGACAGATAGACCCTACTTTAGATGGCAAAGTTAGTGTACTAAACCGGTGATTTTTGGGGTTGTTTACATTGCGCGTGAATGGCGGAAACAACCGAGGTTAGCTTCGGAGCTTCGGGCTCGCCAACATTGCGCCGCGCTAATCGACATTCTCGCCAGTTTGGCTTCGCATGGTATACATGCAGCCTTAGAATGATTGCAACGCAAACGCAGACTGCACAAAATTTTCATACTTTGATTTATATAGTGTTATAAATTAAAAAAACAACCTTAAAATGCATTAAAGTAGTGCAAAAGTAAGGCTTTTGGGCCAGTTCAAGGTCACCCGAGCGATGACGTCATCGATGACGTCATCGAGGTCAATGACCTCATCAATGACGTCATCGATTGCATCATTGATGACGTCATCACCAATGACGTCACATCCATGACGTCACACCCATGACGTCACAGAAATGACGTGCTGATGACGTCATCACCCCTTACGTCACCAAGATGACGTCATCGATGTCACAAAGGTCAAGGTCACGCTGAAACCTAAAATTTTTTGGCACCTTTGCTGTTTCTCACACTATGCTCCGAGTTTCAGTTAGGTTACCGTGACCTTGACGACTTGGAGCGAAATTAGATGAGAAACAGCAAAAGTGCTGAGGAAACCTGAAGTTTGCAACGTGACTCTGCCTAAACCGTCATGTGACACCGCTCGGGTGACCTTGAACTGGCCCAAAAGCCTTACTTTAACCATTACTGCAACCGCGATGTGCACCCTACGACAGACACCGAGCGACTGACTGTCCGGCCCCGCGCACTCTAGGTATATGGGAAGTGGTGGGGGGAACTGCGAAGACCTCGGGAAACTCGAAAATGTCAAGCCAGGTAGCACCGTTTCGGTGCTACCTTAAATTTACATGTTAAAGTGTGATGACCTTGAGGTCGACTGTGAACCTGGGGCTTAGGATTGTGTTTAACAGCTTGACGTTTTCGCCAGAGTTCAAGTGTGGTGACCTTGAACTGGTTAAAATTAAAACTGCACAGCAGACTGCACAACACGGATGTGCACCCTACGACAGCTGCCGAGCGACTGACCTCCAGGCCCTGCGTACTCTAGATATATATGGGGAAGTGGTGGGGGAAATTTCAAGGTCATTCAAACGGAGTTTTAAAAAAGTCAAAGAGTAGAAAGACTACTCTTGTGAGTCTATAGCGATTTCATTGATAGTGAGTGCTTCGGTATGCCAAGTTGAGTCATTTGGCCATGAAAAACATTTCTGTTCGCAACAGTAGTTGAGTTGACTTTCCATGTTGCTGCGGTGAAGGTGCGCAATGAAATAATGCTGTAGTCAGTGAGAGTGCACCTTAAATAAACTCAGTGGAGGGGGAAAGGTCAAGGTCATTCAAACAGAGTTTTAAAAAAGATGACTAGTCGTCCTCCTCGTCCGTCGTACTTGGAGAGCTGTCAGACGAAGAGCCCCGTGCAGGTGCTCTCCAGATGAAATGTATATCTATTTGAAAGCGCAGGCCGGGATCTTGTACCATCAACTCCTTCAATCTATTACATACCAATTCCACTTTGTACACATTGTTAATAATCAACACCCAAGGCTTTGGCTGAACATAACGTGTAGTTGAGTCAGCCTCGCAGACAGTTACATCTTCCGGTGATATTGGAGTGTATAAATGTGTAAAATCTCGTTGCTGAGGCTGGCTTGAAGTTGAAGGTTCTGTGCCGACCCTGGTTGCATCAAAATTCAAATCCATTCTACATTCAAAAGGTCCAGGGTTCCCGTTGAATACATTGAGTAATTTTTGATACAAGACTTCCACTTCTGTCGCATCCTGTAAATGAACAGTCCACCGCAAGGGAAATGCTTCGTCCGTAGTGGAGTCAACTTGAGAAAGAGTTCTTTCCGCCATGGCAGCTAAGCAAGGAATGAGGTGAGCTGCAGTCAGTTGTAACATTATCGAAAAGTAGAGGGGGAAATTTCAAGGTCATTTAAAATTGGGTTTTAAAAAAGGAAGGAGTGGAGGGGAAAGTTCAAGGTCGTTCCAACATCAGTAGTGGAGTCAGCTTGGCTGATGGTGTTGTCCGCCATGGTTGCTTGTCGAACAAGGAATGACGGGTGATGTGATACTCATGCAGGAACATGGTGAAGTGGTGGGGGAAGTTTCAAGGTCATCCAAACGGAGTTTTAAAAAAAAAGGAAAACCTACAAAGTAACATTGAAACTTTCCAACTGATGGTGGCGGGCGTTTTCTTCTGCAACCTTGCCGACACATGTGACTATACCATATAGTATGAAAAGTACAACCATAATAAGGCCGAACAATAAAAGATAGCCGTTGACTATCATGATATTTTCTGAGTGGATCTGCTTTCTTCTTATCTCCCTCTCTTGCATCCTCTTCTCTAACTCGTGGATGAAGTCGCAGCATGCGTGAGGACATCTTTCATCTGTTGGTAGGTTTGCCATTGTTGATGTTGTCGGTTTGGCTGTTGAAGATGGAATGAGGTTTCTAATCGTGATGTGCCATGTACACCAATAGTGAAGTGGTGGGGGTAGCAAAGCAGTGGAGGGGGAAGTTTCAAGGTCATTCAAATTGTGTTTTAAAAAAAACCTATCTTGTTACTGAGCTAATATGTCAGTAACAAGATAGGTGTTTTTGCTCTTTTACTTCTTTAATATAATGAAAAAATAAACATATTCTACAATGGTTAGAACAAGAAATACAACTGCTAGTCAGCTGAAGTAATCCAAGTTGTCCGGCTCGGTCTTCATGGACGTCGGTGAGGAAGCTGTCGATGAGTGTCCAGGCTCTTCCTTTGGCTGCCGGGTGTTCCGTATATTGCAAGCGTAGACTTGCACATTTATACGGTAGCCTCTTGCCACCATTAGCTGCAACTCCTTGTACAAATCGTTCAGCTCCTGTTGTGTTTTGATAGTCACCTCCTCATAGCTGGCACAGCTTACGTTGAGAGACATCCTGATGTTGCTAGGTTGGCTGCTGGAGTAGAAATGAAGCCAAGGCACAGCGCTTGGAGGTATATGAAAAAGTGGTGGGGGTGTTTGCATTCAAACAGGTTTGACTTGTAGCGTGGTGGGGGTAACTGTGAAATGCAAAGGTCAAAGGTCAAGGTCACCCGCGAAGTTTAAAAAAAAATGCAACATATCAATATGTGACAAACTTCACATATTGATATGTTGCATTTTTTTGTCTTTTGTATTTTTTTGTTTTTTATGGTTTATTTATTTATAAAACGTTACAATAACATATTTACAACAGTAAAACTTAAATCTAACACTGCTGCTTGTCGGCGATGTGGATGGTCAACTCGGTGGAATTGCTACCCGTGCAACCGTGGGAAACCAGGTAGAGACAGCCGGGTTGGATGGAGCGCAGATCCTCGTTCTGGAGGAGATGGACGAACCGTTTCGGCAGGTAGACTTGGAACTTGGGCTCATCCCCCGGAGTGAACGGTGCCTCGCTAAGACTGCAGCAGATGGCCTCTCCAATTGTAGTCTCCATCTTCTTCATGGCGTGGATAATGTAGTGCTTCTCGTCTTTAAGTTCGGAACACTTCTTGACGGGTAGTATGGTAGATTTGGAGTGAGCATTGAACTGCTCAACGAAAGTTTGCAGGAACTGGTGAGATGCCATGGTCGAGATATAGATCGTCTTCTTCGTATTCTTGCTGGGAGATGTTGTCGTCTCGGAATCTCGAGTAATACTCATGCCAGGTCCCGGTCTGCTCCTCACTTATATAACCCCCGTTACCCCCACCACTCCCCATTTCCCCACTTTGAAGGTAAGATGCGAGCTTATAGGCGTTTTTTAAAGCGCAATGTCTATCTTTTTCATGTTCTGGACTTTTAGTACAAATACAAACATTTTCCATCGTATACTTGTAATTTTTATCCAATTCCACATCATTAACCGGAACATGAGTAAATCCTTCGATCCATCTTTTCTTTTCCAGCCCCTTTGTGTAAATATTGGTAAACTTGTCTGAAAAGTGATGCATAATGTGATACAAGTCCGTGTAACTTGTAAAACCATCATACCAATCGATATGATGGAAGTGTTTTGAAATCCATCTGTTAGTAGTAGCGGCTTTACTGGTTAAAGATGAATAAGAACATGGTGGTTTAAATAAAAACGAATAAGGAACACTTGTATTGATGTCGAAAAACACAAGTTCTTTTATGATAAATCTATCATCATTACCCCGAAACGCTTGGAACTCAATTATACCAGGTTTGGACTTTACTTGTTCTTCTTCCTTGTCCATTGCGAAGATCACTCGTCTGCTCATGACGAAGTCCAAAGGTCAACTGATTTCCACACCACGGTAGGTACGACTTTTATACCCGGCCGTACAGTTGTTGGCGCGTTGGTGTATATTTAACGTGGGCACCGTCCCCGGTAGGCCTAACCCCACAAAGTGTTTGATATTGTTTTAAAAATTAACCATTGCTGTGTAGTTAATTGTCATTTAGGTTTCCATCTTTACATTTTCCTTGTTTTCATTTTCATCACTAACACTTGATTCTTCTCCTCCTTCTTCTTCCTCTTTTTCATGTTTTACTGATTTCTTATGTAGTTGAGCGTACTTTTCCAATTGTCTCCACATTTGTACTTCATGAGGAACCCTATTGAATATAGAAGTATCTACAGGTCCGTACAATATAGGTGCGTCCGGTTGTTTGTCCAAAGTGTCTTCCAGATAATCTTTAATAATTGAACTTGAAAACACCAGTTGTCTCAAGTATCTCGTTATTGGTTCAGTTGCACAAGTTAGAATAAAAAACTCTTCTCGATTAAGTTGAATCTTGTTATCATGTCTTGTTGTGTCTCTAAACCGCAACTGATGATCACCACGATGTTTAACAATATCGATTTCCTCATTTGAATCCAAAAGGCCTACTCTTGTCTTTCTTCCAAACATGTTACTACTTAAATAGCATTCTAGCAGATGCAAGTGTTTCATAAACGATTCCCAAGCAGTGTCCGTAAACAAAATCATTTTGGGTCCATGAGTTAAAATTACAGTAGGGGAATAATCTGTAGATTTCATAACACCGATTAAAACACTTTTGTCCAAACTGGAAGAGATTGGGTAAAATATTCGCAAGAATACCTCACTTAATATGTTAGGAGAAATATTATCTTCAATATCCCTTTTCCTCTTGTGTGCATTCTTTCTTCTTTTACCTTTTTCCTCAACATTATTACTGGCGTGGAGTTGTCCGCAAGCGTTGTGTTCATCTCCCTCCGGTTGACCTTGAAGATCTAAAAAGTCGGATATCTCCTTCTCAATATCTACTACATTTTCTTGTGTACCACTAGGAGAAGCCATATTGAATAAGATGCTACCCATACAACAACAGGCAACAAACTGATAAGGAGCGAGCTGAACGCTCTGCTTTTATACTCGCGGAATGCATTGGAATGTAGGAAAACCGGTCTTTTACAATACATTTTTAACAATTCCAGTTAAAGGTGTGTATGTTACGATTTTATCATGTAGAATTAAACAGTATGCAGTTGTATTAGCCGATATAGGCGCGTTGAATTCCATTTCTATTTTTATATCTACACTTGATGATTTTACCGATTCATTTTGTTTAGAACAATCGATTACAACTATAGGGTAACCATCTAAGTATTTTTCTGGTGATAGTAAAGGTGCATTCGTTTTACCATAATATGAACTTTGGAATCTTGCATACATATCGTACAATATGCTGTACTTTTTATTAGCGAATGACACATTTAAATTATCGTATGGAAAAAATTGTGAATTTAAATAAACTTTAATATTTTTCAAGTTGCAATGATCAAATTGACCTGCATGTTTGGTGATGGTGTCTCTTCTGCCTGTTTGTAAACCAAATATAATATACCTGGCTCGTTCCACATAATTAGATGTTTTAACTGTCCAAGTGTGTCGATCCGTAGTTGGCAAGCTGGGATGTTCATGAAATTCCCAACTTCTAAAAGGAATTACAATATCACGATCAGCCTTTAACTTTCTTAATAGTAGCATTCTATGCTCGTCAGCTAATTTTACATGTGGAACTCTCCATACAATTTTGTCTAATGTTAATTTCCATTCTAAAGTTGCATCTGTTGTACCGTCTGGAGCTTTAATAATATCTTTATCGTTTGAAGATCTCAACAAAACTAATTCTTGTTTAACGTTTAATATTATTTTCCTATAATCTTCAGCAAAACCAAGCAACAAACGTAACGGAATATGAAAATCAAAATTTCCATTTGTATCTGGAGTGATTGTGTCTTTTGCAGGTAAAACCCATCCTGCAGGTTGTATTAAATTGGTTTCATTAGGTGATATAGATGTTAATCCCTTTAAAGTTGTTGCAATACCTACTTTTTTAGTAGAATCAACTGTTACACCTGATATTTCATATCTAATTTCATCAAACAGGAAAGCCATGGGATTATTTATAAATGGAACTGTTGTACCAGTAGTAGTACCGTCCTTTTTAGTAACTTTTCCTTCAATATACAAGTAACTTTCACATGGTAGTGTGTAAATGTCTTGATTTTGTATGGGAATACGAATTTCATCGTTATTGTTTAATTTTGATGAAGTGTAAGGGTTGTGGGTGTGATATTCTTTTTCCCATAGGGTTTCGTCGAATGTTGGACCCTGAGCTATATCCAGTATATCCATTATCGGTTACTTTTAATCCAATTCTCTCTAAGAAACGAATGTTCTCGCGTGTTAACTCCTCCACAGCTGAAGAGCTACTAATGCGGATTCCCGTAGGTTGTTCGCTTTTAAATGTTAAACCCATGATTTTGTATTGAAGTGTTGATTTTAAATGTAATCTAACCGTAATAGGCTCTTCTCGGAAATCTATCAAGTTACCGTCTTGATCCAATACGTTCAACACGATGTCTGAAATGAAAGTGGTGTTCAAAGGTAGATATACCAGGTTTTGCGGCTTTTCAACAATTTTAAATCCAGGTGGTACACTGGGGTAAAAAGTATGTATTATATGAGTATTTGCTCCATCTCTGTAAGCTCCTTGTATAATGTTACAAGTTATGTCTATACTATTGACTTTTAATATTGTTACAGTTTGTTTACCGGAATGTGTTTTATTTGGTTCTAAAATTGCTCCATCTTTGGGAAATCCTAATAAATCACCAATTGAGTTTGGCTTAGTGAAATCTATATAATATTTTGAAGTAAGCTCAGCTTTCATTGTATTATTATTACCTTTTAGCGATATATTGTCTTTTCCCATTTTATTTTGCAAAAATTCATTAATATGATCAATTTCATAAGAACCTGTGGGTAAACTGCACTCTTCTAAGTCTGTTAACTTACCACTGGCATCTTTTCCTTTATAATAATGCAATAAGTTATTTTTACCTTCCGTAACATTGGGAATAGAGTTGTAAGTTGTAAAATCCAACAGTGCTGCCTCCCAAAATCTTCCTTTTTGCAAGCGTAACGCTGGAAAAAGGATACTTCGTAAAGTGGACGATTTTCTTGTTAATGATACCGTATAGGAAGACATCTCAATAGTGACTGATACTTTTAGCTAGGAATTCCAAACATAAATGGCCGCATATTGAAGTATTATCAGGTTGTTCTCTTTTATAGTTGTAATATATGTTTTTAGCAGATTTAAAGTAATGTTCAAGTTCTTTAGGTGGTGGCAAATTTCCAAAACTATCAAAATAATATACATTACTATTTAGTTTCTTATAACACACCCAATGGGTGCCGGACCCTTCAGTATTATCCAAATTTACGATTCCAGTCTCATTTTTCTATATTTTCTTTGGTAAACTGTCTTTCATAAATACTCCGCGGAAAAATGGTATTTTTAAACAGGAAATATATTTAAATAATTCAACATTAGTCAACGCTTTATGTGGTATAACCAATTGATTTCTTTTATTTAATATGCACGATACGGTCTTAGGTATAGACCAGCCCCGTTTTTTACCATTGACCATATTGTCGGTTTTTTATTATTTTTCCTCGGAGAACGTCTTTTTAGTCTAATATTACCACCATGTTTTCTCTTGGTTGATCCTTTTTTATTCTTACCCCTCCTTTTTCCACCTCCTACCGCTGTTTTAGCCTTCATACCTGCTGTTACCGCTAAAGCTGCTGCTTTTTCCGCAATACTAGCGTCACTAGACTTTACTCGTTGCCAAGCTATATTCGCTAGCTTTTTATCAGCGATTGACCTATTTTTTGAATCGGTAAACGTGGAATATGCGATATCGTGTTCTTTACAAGCCTGATCTAACTTATTTATGCCTGGATCACCTCTTTCCAGTCGTTTTTTTAATTTAGTTCCTGGTCCGCAATACTGATAACCTCCCGGTATGTGAAATTCGTATGGTAAAGCGTCTATTGCTCTGTTTACGATAGATCCTACTGGAATACGATTTAAAGCTTTACTTAACAGAGAAACCGCTGTGGACGTGATACCGCCTCCTTTCCGTATAGTGTCTCGATATGGACTGGTGTAATGAAACGCCATGATTGTCTTTTATATTTGAAAAGCGTAACCCATGTGTTACCTCTATGACAGGTTGCACATAAATGATGTAATATATGGTGTTATTTAGTTAAATATCAAAAGTACCCCAATCTGATGATCTAAACTTTTGTGTGTTATGATTAAAAAAATATTTATAAAGAATTTCTTGTTTAATCCATGTATTTCTCATTTTTTCGTCAATAGGTTTATGTTGTCCTGCTACAATATAATTATGCATATCAAATAATAAATTACCTATTACTTTAACAAGAAAATTAACAGTTACAGCGTTATTGGCATAATCAGGGTCTGCAACATTTGTTAATCGTTTGTTATCACAATTCCACCATTTTTTTCCAGTTGGCTCTAATTGTATTATCTGTTCATAAGTAACAGCATCACCAGGCTTTTCACCAATACCTAAATTTGTCAATAACTTTCCTTTACCATCCCAAACATAATTGTTTTCTTCAAGTAAAGTAAACTTTTTATTTCCTTGTACAAATACATCTCCTTGACGTGTTACTACTTGGTTTTGTTTCACAAAACCGGAGGTTTCTTGTTTTAAAGTTTCCTTCATTTGACCCACCGTTGCACCATCTGATGGTGCAAAACCATCTTTTACATTCGCTAAACAATTACCAAGACAGTCAATAACTCCTACATCACGTGTAATACAATGATCTTTGATGTATTTTAAATTTACAGCATCATTTTCATTTTTTGGATAACCTATATCGTTAATAACAAATTTATAAAAAGAAAACCCATCTTTTGTCTTTTCAGGTATTATAGAATGTAAATAGCGTCTATTTATGCTGTCTTTTTCATCTACAGGGTCTGCTACGTTGGATATACGCCGATTTTCAGCATTATACGTTTTTCCATTAAATTTTAACGTATTCTTTAATTCCGATGATAAATAACCTCTGTTTATTGCATCAGCGTTTTGATTTGGCTTACCAACGTTGGAAATTCTATGATTACCCGCGTTATATGTGTTTTTATCTAATTTCAGTGTTGGTACTATCTCTTTTTTTAATACTTTTAAATTTATTGCATCATTTTCATCTGTGGGATCATTAATGTTTTTTAACCGTTTATTACTAATATCATAATCTCCATCAGGTGTTTGTGGTAATCCAACACCTCTTTTTAAAGTATTAAAGTAATATAATCCATCTGATGAATACCGTCCGAACTTGTCAACACTCATGGTGCAACTGAATAACATTCTAGAGTGTAACCCATTTTTATAATATTAGTCCCGATTTCTAACCCATATCAGTTTTTATACAAATTCTTAGTCTTCATCAGTTACATTTGCATCATTCCCGGGACATTTAAAATATTTTAAATCTGCACTAATTAATGATCTGTCTGCTTCATTTCTAAATACATGATTTTTATGAATAAATTCCTCACCAGACAATTTTCTAAATCCGCTAAATGAATTTGGATCTGCAATTAATATATTTTGATAATCATTTACATCCATTAATTTAAATCTTTTGGTATTATAAATAAACTCTTGATTTGCACTATCATATTGTAATGTTTGTCCTACAGTTGCAGCATCCTTTGGATCTGTTCCTTGTGCCAAATTACCTATTTTCTTATTTTTCGCATTGAAAGTACTACCTTTTGGTTTGTCTAATATTAAAGATTGTTTTACTACAACACAATCGTAATCATCGATACCTGGAAATATGTCAATTATTCTTCTATTTGTACCCAACCAACTTCTATGATAATTGTTTGGATTAGTATGTAAAACTTGTGATAAAATCGGAACATCATGAGCATCTGTAGCTAATTGCACATTTGATAATTTCATGTCTTTGCAATCCCAAACATTATTTTTTTGTTCAAGTAAAATAAACTTTTCATTTCCTTGTACAAACACATCACCCGACCGTGATACTACTTGATCCTGTTTTACAAATCCAGATGTTTCTTGCTTTAAAGTTTCCTTCATTTGACCCACTGTTGCACCATCTGATGGTGCCGAACCATCTTTAACATTCGCTAAACAATTACCTAGACAATCAATAACTCCTACATCACGTGTAATACAATGATCTTTTATATATTTTAAATTTACAGCATCATTTTCATTTTTCGGATAACCTATATCGTTAATAACAAATTTATAAAAAGAAAAACCATCTTTTGTCTTTTCAGGTATTAATGAATGTAAATAGCGTCTATTTACGCTGTCTTTTGCATCTTTAGGGTCATCTACGTTGGATATACGTTTATTTTCAGCAGTATACGTTTTTCCATTGAATTTTAACGTATTTTTTAATTCTGATGATAAATAACCTTTGTTTATTGCATCAGCGTTTTGATTTGGCTTACCAACATTGACAATTCTATGATTACCTGCGTCATATGTGTTTTTCTGTAGTCTTAATGTTGGTGATATCTTTTCTTTTAATACTTTTAAATTTATTGCATCGTTTTCATCTGTGGGATCTTTTATGTTTTTTAACCTTTTATTAGTTATATCATAATCCCCATCAGGTGTTTGTGGTAAACCAGCTCCTCTTTTTAAATTATTTGCGTAATATAACCCATCCGAGGAGTAACGTCCGAACTTGTCGACACTCATGGTGCAACTGAATAGCATTTTAGGGAGTAACGCATTTTTATGAGATTACCCCTCGGTTTCTAAGTTCATCCACTAAAGCCACCCATTCGTTTTCCAATCCAGTATGACCCGCCTCTTTGGCTTGATGTATTAGTTTCATTCTATCCACCAATTTATTGATATTATTGTAATAAATCACATTTGTGTTATATAGTTTCTTCATTAAACCTGTACCCGTAACAGACTTACTTCTTTTTCTTCTTTCCTGAGCACTTACATCTAAAGTGGATGCCATAAATCTTCGTTTTACAGGTTTTCTTTGTGTTAACGGCATTGTTTGTCTTCTAGTTGGTATTAACTTGGATACAAATTCTCTATATTTTAAAGACTTAGATCTAAATGGAAGTTGGTCAGGTAAATACATTCTCCTATATGCATTTGTCTGTTCCAAAATATTTTTATATGCTTCCATGTCTTTTTCTTTCACTAACGATACTGAAGGCTTATTTTCAAATAATAATTCAAATAATCCTTTTGTACCCTTATACCTTTGATCACCAATGACAATATTATCATGTTCGTCAACGTTTAACGGGCTATTACCTATCATTAAACCATCTTCTGTTAATCTCGCTCCATAACTATGGTAATTCTTATTAGGAATTGTTCCGAGTAACATTTTTACCATGTATTTCCTTCCTAAAGGTCCTTTGTTATGAATGTTTTCACCCAACAAGCTTATGTTTGACGGACCTTCCCTTGCTTCTTCTTCTTTTTCCTCTTCACTAGCAGTTGATACATCTTCATGTCCTCTTTTAGCTTTTACTTCATATAATTCTCTTATACCACTATAGTCTGGTGATTCTAGCTCTCTTTCAGGTTCTTCACCGGTAAAACCACTATATGTAGAGGATTCCAGGTCTTCATCACTAAAATCTTCTGATTTTACATCTTCTCTTTCAAACTTTGTAATAGGTGCAATTGCATCTCCTTCCAAAACGGGTTTAGCAAATTTTTTGTTTAATTGTTTCAAGGGTTCAGTAATAGGTTTAAAAGTAGATTCAAGAAATTTCTCCCTTTCGCTAATACCTAATTTTAATGCTCTGTTTTTATCTCGAATAGAATCACTAAGTGATTTTATTTCCTTTATTAACTTTTCTTGGTTAACCATGTTTGTAGCAAGACGTGTTGTACAACAATGAATGTTTTACATCATGATCAGTGTATTAGTATAAATTTATCAAATCCTATCCTGTATCGACCATTGTTTAGCGGTTGTTCCTTCATAATTGTTAAAAACCCATACTTTTCAGCCCAAGCCTTTCCACACAACTCTTTAAATCGTTCAAATGGCATATCCGCACTTACATGGTCATAATATATGTGTTTTAGGTTGGTTTCATCCTGTTTAAATACAATTAACATGTTTGCATTGTCTCTAATGAGCTGTTTCGGTATTTTGCTGTAAGTTTGACCAATATAAATGCTATCTATGTTGTTATGTCGACCCATGGCGAAGTAATTCCTTATTGTATTTTGATTTTCACAAGATACATCGTCAAATATGAATACTGAGAATGGTTTAGCCTCTTGCGGTTGCATGACACTCTCGCTCGCGTTAAATTTAAAATATTTAACTTCAGGTACATTATTGAGTATTTGTTCCAATAACTGATATTTCGGTTGTTGTAGTGACTTTGAAAATACATATAAATTATTAAAACGTAAGCCTTTAGGGTTTGTAATCAAATTGAATACTACATTTGTTTTTCCACAATTGGAAGGACCGGTAACCAGACAACGCACCGTGTTTGGTAACAAAACACCGTGTTTCCCAGTATTGAATTGAGAACCATCCACTGTGAGTTCATCTATATTATTAATAGTAAAATTGTCTTTTTGCGGTATTATCTCCATCCTTTGTAATGGTTCAACCCAAAATGATGCTCTATCATTATATTAGATCCTTTTTAGGTATCCAAGAATCTTCCGTCTTATTAAATCCTAACCATCGTACTTTAACCTTATCTTTTTTGCGTTGCAACACCTTTTCTACTAGATATACATCACCTACTGTTGATTTTAACATTTCATGTCCATAAAAACCTCCTTCAAGCAATTGTCCTTTATTATCTTTTAAAATGTAAGTTTCTGGTACTGTAGGTTGCACCTTAAATACGGTAAATACCTCATTTGTCCAGTTTGGAAGATATCTTTTACTGAATACACCTTTGTATTTGCTTATTCGCACTTTATCACCAACATTAAACCTTTTAGGCTTTAGTTTTTCAACTCTTGGTTTAGTATTCAGTTTTATACGTTTTAATACAAGTTTTTCATTTTTATTAGTCACCTGGCTTGGTTTCATACCGATAGTTCTATGAAACTTGTTATTGTAATCGCTTATAAGTTTTGGTAACATATCAATCCATACGTGCGATCCTCTGTTAGAAAACATCTTATACATCGCACCTTTTAAAGTTCTGTTGAATCTTTCAATTATTGATGCTTTTACCTCTGAATTGGTTGAGTAATGGTTAATGTTGTGTTTTTTCATTAAATTTGCAAATTCCTTATTGAAATATTCTTTTCCATCATCAGTTTGTAAATGTTTTATAGTATGTTTGTCTCTTTGTATAGCTGTTTCCATTGCTTTTGTAACACTTTTGCCACTTTTATCTTTTAGCGGTAAAGCATCTGCCATTTTTGAAAAACAATTAATAATAGTCAATATGTATTTAAATCCTCTATTTTGTTTACTATAAGGAATCATTTCGATTAAATCCGCTTGATATAAATCATTTATTCCTTTTATCACTGTATTTCTTCGTGGAAACTTTCTTCTTGCAGGTTTATGAAGCTCGTTGACAATTTCTTGCTTCAAGTTCTTCATATTGCAGGTTTGAATGTTTCATGTATCACATGTATAATCACAATGAATGTTGTCTTAAATATTCACATCATTTATATAGGTCAAGGTCATCCAAACTTGTGTAAAAAAATGGGGAACACGGCGTTGGACTTGCCGTGTTCCCCATTTTTTTTTTACGGAAGGAGAAAGGAATAAGGTCGAAGTTGTAGAAGGACGAAGAATAGGTTACTAGTCGATAGGGTTTAGAGAGTAGTGGCCAAAAGGAAGAGTGTGAATTTTATCCGGCATAATATGCCTTTTATCATCTCGAGCTGATAGTGCCCTTTTAACTTCAGTGACACTGTAGACCTCATGTTTAAAGCTTCTAATAGTGTTGAACGTTGCAGACATTGTAGAATCTTCAAACAAGCAGGTCTTGTAATGGTCAAATGTCACATGTTTCTTCAAGTACGATGTTTTGACTCCTTTTGCTTTCTTGACTGTTGGTGTGTTGTTCTCGTTGTACATTTTAAATGAATACAATTTTGCCATCAGTGCCACTATTTCTTCTAAAGGCATTCCATTTGCTTCATCTTTAAATTTTCCGATTACTTTTTTATTATTTTCATTGTAATTTGGATGGTTCTTTGGATAGTCAGAGAAGTCAAAATCGTTTTTGTATGGGAAACTCCTTAGGTCTTCATACATGTCCAAAGTCTTTATCCAGTAGATAAACGCGTCGGTATCCATGTATGCAACTCCAATGTTGTCTCTTCCGTAGTGTTTAACCATTTTGTTGTAATGGAAATCATACATCAGAGTTTTACTTATATCCAAAATCGACATTCCAATGTATAACGGACGATCCATCACTATTGTTGTTTTCTTCATACTGACGGCAACTAGATCTTCGTTTATAATCATGGATGTTCCAAAATTTGGTTTTTGCACTAATTTTTCCAATTTCTTAGGATCACTTACTAATTTTACAATCTTGTGTTTCCTTTTGTTTTCTAAGGTCTTCCCGAAGATGGCGTTGTTCATCAATTTGTAAAAGTCCTTTTCAAATGCTGATGTTGCCGCTGCTCTTCTTGTAGTGTTGGAATCAATATATGGTTTCAACCAACAAGACTGGGTGAATTCAATTGCTCTATGAATTCTCACTACACGTAGACCCAAATCAAGAGCTTGTTGAACTACCCAGTAGTGAGCCACATACCGATCTTTATTCTCCAACGTCATCATCAATTTCGGCCATCTTCCTGTCGGTGAAACTTCAGTCTTGGCTAGGAGAGGCAAGTCGTAGTGATGGTCATGAAGGTGCTCCGGGTATTCAAAATCACAGTCCAAAATATAGCCTTTTGGACCATCCTTTGGAATCTGTGAGATGTCTCCGATGGTGGCCGGGTCGATCCATTTGAAGTCAGCGTAGGGAAGCGGATTTGACATTGCCCAACCATAAAGGTTGTTTGCGTCAAAGTAGCCAAGGTAGACCGATGGTTGTCTCTCGTCGAAGCCTGGGATGTACTTGTTGTTAGCTTTGACATGACGTGTTACAGCTTGTGTCAAACCGCCTCATACACCAGATTCTATCATGAGCACCATATCAATATCTGTTAGAAGTTCCAATCGACAGTTGGTTGACTTTAGCATAGCTTGCCATGCTAATCCTGGAGATGTGTACGAGTGTAGAGGGTCCAGTCCATAGGCGGAGAAGCAGGTGTTTCGAAATTCTTCCATCACATCGCACAGCAGAGTTACGTCCAATTTTATGTAAAAGTCAGAATATTCCCCTAAGGTTTGAATGTTTAGTTGGTTCCAAACATTACAAGCATGATTGTAGTCTTCAACGGTGATTGCACTTTCATTTAACTTGCTATTGAAGGCTTCAATCGGTGGCAGACTGGTTTCTTCAAATTTTTCTGCAGAAGTTATGTAATCATAGGGGAACACTCCTTTACGCATTACTAAGTCCAATTTATCTTCAGGTACAATTTTGCTGGTTTCTTTTAGGTCTTCTCTTCTTAGGTTCTCAGACAATTTACTCAAACTAGATGACATAAATCTATAAGAGTCTACGAAGCGAAGTTTAATTTTACCTACTGTTTTTGAAAAACTGATGTACTTCTCCAATGTTTCAGCTAATACTTCAATTTTTCCATCATCTCGTCCTAACTCTGGGATAATGAAGTGAGAGTCATAGCCGCTAAGATTGTGTAACACGACAGGGATAAAGTTTGGCAGTTTGTAATTTATATTGCATGAATTACAAGCAGCTCCTCTGTATAACCCTGTCAGGTGATCGTGATCTCTTACTTTTTGATTTTCTTCACTGAAGCTCTTCTTGCATAAATAACATCTTGTTGCCGAATTGCATTCTTCTTGTTGATTTTGGTTCAAAGGTTTCATAGGTACAACATTACCGTATAAGCGTTGCGCCTTTTCAGCAATGTCGTACAACTGGTCTACAAAATACTTAGCGGCTTCTTCACCACGGTAGAGTATTGGAGTGGATGTTAAGCCTTAGTCTTGCAATTGTTCTTCAGGTAAAGTAGATTTCACCAATAAGCAAAAACTGTTAGGTTGATGCAATTGATATTTGGTTCTTCTAGTTACTTCACCATCCGGAAGTTCCTGTGGCACTAACGTGGATTCAAAGTCAGCGTAGATAACTAGTGGAATCCGGTATTGGTGAACTGTTTTATTGAACTGGACAAATGCTCTAGATGGTGGTGGCAGACTAATCTTCACTTCATAGTTGTCATTACAAAGACGTTGGTGTTCTGACAACCACTCTGATCCTCCACGTCTCAAGTCTTTATTTGTGAAACAAAAGCATCTCTTACACACTGTTACTCTAATTTTATTTTTAGTCACTTGTCGTCCAACCAAAGTTTCAAAGTTCTTGATGTAAACATAATGTGATATTTCACCTTTGGTCAATAGCAGTAAATCCGTATGATTTTGACGTTCAGTCTTTGTAACTCGTAACGGGTATACGTTATTTGATTCGTCTAAACCAAACACATTAACTGAAACTCCTGGGTTTTTTCTTTCAAATTTAGCAACATCATTAAGACTAACAGGATACGACATACCTTGGAAGTTATAGCGGTGTTGAACAGCTTCGTATGCTATGCTAGGTCTACAGGAATGGTCTTCCACATATTTTGCTAACATTGCATATCGGAAACATTCATTATCCTCATTTTTCACAATTGATACATGATCTTGTATCTCGGATCACCTTTGGTAGAGGGATAAAGCTGCTTCCTCTCATACCATATCCATGCTTGTGAACCCTCACATCCATACCTTCAATTGATGATAGCGTCCAGCCGGATCCTCTTCCTTCATGTTCTTGAAGTTTCACTAGCAGTTCAACCAAACATTCTTCTAAAATTTCGTTGATATCAGATGTGGTTGTAAGGGTTCGGTTTTTAGCAATGAATGCTCTCGGTGAATTTTCACCATCGGTATTAGTAAACATAGCCTCCAACACCAATCCAAATTTAATAAAGTTCAATCTTGCAATTCTTCCGTCAATGTTTTTACAACTAGTTTTTTAGCTTGAGTTATAAAATTTTCCAATTCTAATTGCACGTTATTAATTTTGAAATGAATTACAACTGGTCCTGGCAAGGCTGTAGTGCGCAGTTGTCTTATATCTTCCATATCCTCTTCTTGGGTACGCAGTTGTCTTACATCTTCCACTTCTTCCGTATCTTCTTCTTCCATTTTCTCTTCTTGAATAAATCCTCCAGCTGTAGATGGTCCAGCTCCGGCAAATTGAATAACACTTGGTCTTCTTCTTTGCATTAACTGTAAATAGCTAGCCCAGTCCTTCTGCTTATGGGGTTTTTCCAAAAACCGATCAATCGCATCCAAGTCTTCTTCACTTACTACAATCTCTTCTTTTCTGTCCTCTTCACGATGCAATTCTCGGTGTAACTGTAGATAGCTATCACAGTCGTCCATCTGCTTCTGGCAGTTTTCCAATAACCGATCAAACGCATCCGAGTCTTCTTCACTTACAACAATCTCTTCTTTTCTGTTCTCTTCATGATGCAATTCTCGGTGTAAAACAAAGATATCTTCATCTTGGAAAAACTCACCACAAATATCGCAAAGAGCCATTTTTTTTACAGTTTGGCTTTGAGTGTGCACTCGGTGAATGTCCACGCAATAATGAGCAGCGCGCTCAACCGGGTCCCTTTATACCCGAGGTTGAAGGGTGGGGGAAGGTGACGTCATATACATCCAGTTTATCAATCATGTAGTAGATTTGGCTTTTAAACACCCATTTTCAATTTATTCTTCAACAGGTTTGATAAACCAATGATCTTTGGTCTAAATCCACTACTTTGTACAAATTTTTTTTGTTTGGGCACTTCTCGTCCGGAGCAAAAAACTTTTTGGTCAAGGTCAAAATTTTTTCTCAAAAAAAGTTCGGGGGGGAGGGGGGGGGAGGGGGTGGGGGAGGGGGTGGGGAGGGGATGGGGGAGGGGGTGGGGGAGGGGGTGGGGGAGGGGGTGGGGGAGGGGGTGGTGGGGGGGGGTCATTACTGTATTTAGGTCAAGGTCACGAAAAAACTTTAAAAAAATTAAGCCCCACCTGGGGCACTTGGTTGTCATCGCTGTAGCCTCCGAAGAGACCCAACTATGACAACAGGCAACATCCAATGTCGTCTAACCTTCACCACGCAAGACTTAAGCATTTACTGCATTGCTAACAAATAACTTTTCCAATAGCTAACAAAAGGTCATTTACATAATTTTGAAAGAGGTTGAGGACAGCCCTAGTGGCTTATGTCCCCGGTCCGAGTGCAGAGGCCATCGGCTCATTACCCCCGTATAAGCGTACAAACGGACCAACTCCAATTTCTCAGCCGCATTGAAGCATGCATGAGTGGAGCCTAACAATTAATTATAAAAAGTGGTTTTACACGGGGGCCTACTCCCGTTCCCTATCTTTAATATTTAATATTTAAGTTCAGCAATGCAGTAAATTTATATAAGTTCTTACTAGGTCAAGGCCATACGAACATTAAAAAATTTCGGCCCCCGTACATCCATGGCGAACCACGAATGTTCGGGGGCCTTGGGGACAAAAAACACAAATAGCTAACAAAGTTTCATTTACATAATTTTGAGTTTCCGGAAGGGAAACTAACTGAGGACACCCTAGTGGCTTACGTCCTCGGTCCGAGTGCAGAGGCCATCGGCTCATTACCCCCATATAGGCGTACAAACGGACCAACTCCTATTTCTCAGCCGCATTGAAGCATGCATGAGAGTTCTCAGCCGCATTGAAGCATGCATGAGAGGAGCCTAACAATTATACAAAAGTAACTTTACACGGGGGGCCTACTCCCGTTCCCTGTCTTTACGATTTACTTTGAGCATTGCAAAAGCTCAAGGGGGAAATGCTACAACAAGCGTATACACTTTAGAAAAATATAACACACTTACAACACACAATTGAGCTCAACGTAGTCAATGCTGGAACAAGCACATACACATTAAACACATATGACAAACAAGACACAAAGGATAAAAGACACACACACAGGAGACATAGGGTACAAGTAAAACACTCTAATATAGAACAATTCGCAATACCCAAACGCAAGCGCAATATCTTACAACTAATACAAGTCTTAAAGTTAGAGTAGACTTCGCTAAACACTGAAGGCGCCATTCAATGTTTAGTGATGCCTATGGCGGTCCGTCCCGATCGTTCACGTTCAACGCGCGGGAGCGGACTGCGAGCCGGCTCTGGCTGGGCCCCCTTATATCCCCACCGGGGCTGCCACGCCCAGGATATCAGGGGTGGGGGAGGGGGTGGGGGTGGGGGTGGGGGTGGGGGTGGGGGGTGGGGGGGGGCTCGCACTTTTTGTCGGGGGGGGGGGGGTCGAGGTAAGTTAAGTGGGTCAAGGTCACCCGCAACACTTGTACTCTAAGTGTCGGCTATACCCCCACCACAACTGGGTCCCTAGGCTGCACAACACCGCTTCGCCAGTATGTCTCCGGCTTCCATGCGGTGCGTCTCGCTGTTCTCTAGCTCTCTATATGTAAGTAATATTACAAGTTCTGAATGTAGGTCACTACACTTTAACTCTGGGACGATATCGACTTGTAGTATTTCAGTGTTTTGACTCAAGGTCATCACACTTTAACTCTAGCACATCGGTTATCGTACCAGAGGTTCTTAAGAACCTAACTTGTAATGTTTAGGGTGGCGTTTGCACGCCATGTAGTAACGCCATGAGTGTCCAGTCCGAGCTATAAGTTAAATTAATTTTACTGTAATCTTTTCCATTTCCACTTCGTTTTGCCAAAGTATAAGGTGTCGCTTAATAAAGTGGTATTTCTCTAAAGTTATAGGGGATTGCAGGGATACAATTAGTTTATTTAGGAGACTCTTCATCTTGGAGTTTAACACAATTTCCACTTTGACTTTGCTTCCTCGGCTCTCACAGCCTAAGCTGTACAGAAATGTTTCTTCTAGTGCCAACTCGGGCCAAGAGAACAGTGTGTTGACTGTAGGACAGCTCATGGTGAAGTGATGCGATACTCCAGCGTACCACCTCACCTTCCCCCACCACTGTGACCTTCCCCCACTCCTGCTGTTTCCCCCACCTCTTTTCCTTGACTCATGCTCTACAAGCAGTCTCTCAGTATTGTGCGGACTTTTGTGAGGAGAAGCCATGTCGCGGGACACTTTAGGTAAGAAACTTAGCCGTGTTAAGGCTTTATTAGTTGCTCACTGTCCACCACTCAAAGTTAAGAGAGTTTCGACTTTAGCTAAGTGGCGCAAACTGTTGCGCGGACACCCTAAGTTTTATACAAAACAGACTAGTGTCAGTTTTACTGATGAGGATTTGTTTAAAATATTGGATGAAATGACTTTTCCTTGCAAAATTCAGTTGGTTACTCCCATTCCTGACAGTTTAGAGTCTTAGTCTCTTGAGCCAATATACCTAGAGTGCACGGGGCCGGACAGTCAGTCGCTCGGTGTCTGTCGTAGGGTGCGCATCGCGGTTGCAGTAATGGTTAAAGTAAGGCAGCTGGGCTAGTTCAAGGTCACCCGAGCGGTGTCACATGACGGTTTAGGCAGAGTCACGTTGCAAACTTCAGGTTTCCTCAGCACTTTTGCTGTTTCTCATCTAATTTCGCTCCAAGTCGTCAAGGTCACGGTAACCTGACTGAAACTCGGAGCATAGTGTGAGAAACAGCAAAGGTGCCAAAAAATTTTAGGTTTCAGCGTGACCTTGACCTTTGTGACATCGATGACGTCATCTTGGTGACGTAAGGGGTGATGACGTCATCAGCACGTCATTTCTGTGACGTCATGGGTGTGACGTCATGGATGTGACGTCATTGGTGATGACGTCATCAATGATGCAATCGATGACGTCATCGATGAAGTCATTGACCTCGATGACGTCATCGATGACGTCATCGCTCGGGTGACCTTGAACTGGCCCAAAAGCCTTACTTTTGCACTACTCATTAAAAAATTGTAAATTTTTTAATATTGAAATACAATGACTATAATATTTTTAAAGTGTTATGGAAAGATATGAAATGGGCCAGGTAAAACTGCTCGAAAATTTTCCGTACGGGGGGGGGGGCGATCGCCCCTTCCGCCCCTCCCTGGATCCGCCAATGGACGGGCAATGTATAAAAATGCATA
>CM061533.1:177287226-177331204 GCA_030545055.2 Neoaliturus tenellus | reverse complement strand
ATAGAGAGCGAGGAATAGATCACTTTGTGGTAATGGACTAACATGCCACTTAGTGCTCTATTCCTCGTTCTCGCGTTAAATTGGATTACCTTGACCTATTTGTTCAACTGTTAGAATTTGGTTAACACTGTTGAATTTCAGTTTTGAACTAACGTTTATTTTTGTTCAACTGTTAGAGTTTTTTAATACTGTGGAATTTTAGTTTTAAACTAACTTTTAATTTATGCGAATTTTTAGTTCAACTCTAGTTAATTTATGCACAAATTTAGTTTAACCAAGTGTCTGTGCTCTAACCATTTCTACCTAAAAGTAACTAGAATTAGTTGGGTGGGGGAAAGTTCGTTAAAGCTCGAATATAAAGAAGTATATACTAAAACTCCAATGGGAATAAAGAACACGAATGAACAATTAGTTTGTAGACGGTTAATATTTTTGTTCAAAACGTTTGATTTCTTTGGATAGTGAAGAAGATGAAATAGTGGTGGGGGAACCGTTATAAAAGGAGGAACATGAGAGCCCATTTCATTTCTTGGCGAAATTTCGAAGAGTAAACATCTCAACATGTATAGTTGTGATAAATGTTCGGAATCGTTTCACGATGAAATTCTATTAGACTGTCATAAAGAACTAATTCACAACAACCCAGAAGAAAAACAAGAACAACAAGAACAAGAACAAGAACAAGAACAAGAACAAGAACAAGAACAAGAACAAGAACAAGAACAACAAGAAGAACAAGAAGAACAAGATGAACAAGATGAAATAACAGCAACATCTTCAACTACTTTACCGAATCTACAAGTATTTGCATTACCTGGTAAAGTAGTAATGCATCATAAGATTCAAAATGAAAACTTGAAGCTAGAAGAATTTATTAGAGAAGCAAAACCAATCATAAGTAAAACTTTAAAAGAAGAATTGAAAAGATTAAACTTTCTTAAATTTGGTTTACTACTAGAAGCTATGTTTATAAATGTACAAGAAGAATTATCACCAAGAGGATTCATAACAAAAAACCGAACCATTATGGAAAGTTCAAACATTGATTCAATAGTAGAAAACTGTATAGAAGAAATATTAACAAAAATTCAGGAACACGAAGGAAGAGGATCCGGATGGAGTCTTACAAGTATTGAAGTATTAGATATAAGAGTTCATAAACATGGATATGGACTAATGGGATCTAGTTACATTCCTTTACCCAAAAGAATTAAGGATACAAGATCATGTATTAATGTGAAAAATCAAGATAATGAATGTTTTAGATATGCGATGACATCTAAGTTTGTACCAAATCATTTCGATAAACCTAACCAACACTATGAAAATCAAAGACATAGGTACAATTTTCAAGGAATTACTTACCCTGTATCACTGAAAGATATATCAAAATTTGAGAAGAAAAATCCTGGTACATCTATCAATGTTTTTGCATTAGATAGTTCAAACAAAGTGTATCCTTTACGTGTTGTAAAAGAAGAGCTACCAGATCATACGGATTTACTACTACTAACGCGAGGAGATGTGTCTCACTATGTGTACATAAAGAAATTCGACTCTCTTGTTAACAAGCAGCTTTCTAAAGCTCGACACAGAAAGATAATTTGCAAGAGATGTTTTAATTTTCAACGAGAAGGAAGACAAGGAAGAGAATGGTTACAAGAGCACAAAAGGCTATGTAACAATAATTATGAAGCAAAGATTAATTTACCTTCGGAAAACAGAGCATTTGTTACATTTCAAAAGGTTCATCATCAATACCGTATCCCTATAGTTGTATATGCGGACTTTGAATCAACACTAATTCCTATAGAAGATGAAAATTTTGAAGCTAGAAAAAGTGTCAAATATCAAATGCACAAACCAAATAGTTTTTGTTTAATGGTTAAATCAACATTATCAGAAGAACATTTAAACAGATATGGATTAACTTCAGAACCTCTAGTATATCGTGGTGAAAATGTAGAAAAAATATTTCTTGATCACTTATATTCAATAGCTGGAAATGCACAAAGATTATATACAAATATTGTACCAATGAAACCGATGGAGGAAGAAGAAGAAATTCAACATGAAAATGCAACTCGATGTTTCTTATGCAAAAATGATTTTACTATTGAGAATTATAAAGTTAAAGATCACGATCACCTCACAGGTTATTACAGGGGTGCTGCTTGTAATAAATGCAACTTGAGCTATCGTTTACCACTATTTATTCCTGTGGTTCTGCATAACCTCAGTGGGTACGATGCTCATTTTATAATACCTGAACTAGGAAGAGACGACGGTAAAATCGATGTGTTAGCTGAAACTTCAGAGAAGTTCATAAGTTTTTCCAAAGAAGTTGGAAACATGAAACTAAGATTCTTGGACTCCTACAGATTTATGCCGTCGAGTTTGTCCAAACTTTCAGAAAATTTAAGGAAACAAGATTTCATCGAAACAAAGAAGATTGTAAATAACGACAAACTGGATTTGGTACTTCGGAAAGGTGTGTTTCCATATGATTACATAGACAGTTTAGAAAGATTTAATGAAACATCACTTCCGGCTAAAGAAGAATTCAAAAGTAAACTTTATGACATGGACATATCTCAAGAGGACTATGATCATGCATGTAAAGTATGGAACGATTTAGGATTTAGAACGTTGGAGAATATTAAGATTTTTATGTTAAATTGGATGTAACTTTACTATGTGATATAATGGAAGAATTTAGAAATACATGTTTGCAGCATATGGATTGGACCCTCATTCGTACACTTCACCTGGATTAGCATGGCAAGCTATGTTGAAAGAAACAAATTGTAAAATACAACTTCTTACTGATATAGATATGGTTATGATGTTAGAGTCAGGAGTTCGAGGGGGATTGACGCAAAGCGTTACACGACATTTCGAGGCGAACAACAAGTATCTGCCCGATTATGATGCATCAAAACCAACAACATTCCTGGGTTATTTTGATGCAAATAACTTATACGGATGGGCAATGTCGAATCCCCTTCCATATGATAATTTTAAATGGATAGATCCAGAATCGATTGGAAACATAATGGATATACCGAAGCATGGTGAAACTGGTTACATTTTTGATGTTAATTTTGAATATCCTGAACATCTTCATGATCAACATTATGATTTACCACTTCTTCCGAAGACTGAAATTTCCCCTACTGGAAGATGGCCAAAATTAATGATGACTTTAACCGACAAGTCTCGATATGTTGGACACTACTGGATGATACAACAAGCTTTAGACTTAGGATTGAGAATTACAAAAATTAATCGAGTACTACAATTTTCTCAATCTTGTTGGTTAAAACCTTACATCGACAACAACACAAGAAGAAGAGCCACCGCTACATCAAGTTTTCAAAAAGATTTTTTCAAATTAATGAATAACGCAATATTTGGCAAGACTGGAAAACAAAAGGAAACATAAGGATATCAAATTGGTAACTGATCCAGTAAAATTACAGAAATTGGTGCAACAACCAAACTTTGGTTCATCTATAATTATTAATGAAAATCTAGTTGTTATTTCCATGAACAAGAAGTCAGTTACAATGGATCGTCCTTTGTATCTTGGAATGTCAATCTTGGATATTTCAAAAACACATATGTACGAGTTTCATTATAAGAAGATGGTTAACTATTATGGAAGAGAGAACATTGGTATTGCATATATGGACACGGATGCACTAATTTACTGGATTAAAACAAATGACATGTATGAATATCTACGCACCTTTATATATAAAGATGATTTCGACTTTTCCGATTATCCTAAGGATCATCCAAATTACGACTATGACAGAAATAAGAAAGTATTGGGAAAATTTAAAGATGAAACAAATGGTGTGCCGATGATGGACATTGTAGCATTAATGTCCAAACTGTATTCATTTCAACTGTACATAAACGAGAGGAACGATCATCAAGTCACGAAGAAGGCCAAAGGAATAAAAACTTCTTTCCTGAAGAAGAACGTACAGTTTGAACATTATAAAAGATGTTTGTTTGAAAATGTTGAAACAACTGCAACGTTCAACACTATTAGAAGTTATAATCATCAACTATTTAGTGTCAAACAAACAAAGTGGGCATTAAGCTACAAAGATGACAAGCGCCATATTTTAGAAGATAAAATTAATACTTTACCATTCGGCCACTACTCTCTAAACCCTATCGACCAGTAAACCTATTCTTCGTCCTCTACCTTCTTCCTTTTTCCTTTCCGTAAAGAAGAGGGGACATGGCAAGCCCAATGCCATGTTCCCTCTTTTTTACACTAATATGAAATGGCCTTGACCTATATTCAAACTATATAAATGAGAATAAACTATTCTATGGATCAGTATTTTTACATGCGGTGTACAAGCAACATCTGAAGATGGAAAGTGTGAAGGACAAGATTGTAAATGAACTACATAAACCAGCAAGAAGAAGATTTCCAAGAAGAAGTACAATCATTAAAGGGATGAATGATCTTTATCAAGCTGATCTCATTGAAATGATACCGCACAGTAAATTAAACAAAGGATTTAAATATATTTTAACAATTATAGACTGTTTTACTAAAATAGCTGACGCTTTACCATTGAAGGATAAGACTGGTAAAAGTGTTACAAAAGCTATGGAAACCACAATACAAAGAAATAAATTTAAAATTAAACATCTACAGACCGATGATGGAAAAGAATATTTTAATAAAGACTTTAGAGCTTTGATGAAGAAATATCAAATAAATCATTATTCTACAAATTCTGAAGTTAAAGCTTCAATAATTGAAAGATTCAATAGAACATTGAAAGGTGCGATGTATAAACAATTTTCAAAACGAGGATCATATGTGTGGTATGACATATTACCACAACTTATAAAACAGTATAACAACAAATATCATCGTACCATTGGAATGAAACCTATCCAGGTAAACAGTGCTAATGCGAAAATTGTATTACAACGCATTAAAAATAATACAACACCGAAATTGGAAAAATTGCAACCAAAGAAGTTCAAGGTCAACGATAAAGTTCGTATAAGCAAATACAAAGGTGTATTTAGTAAAAGATATCTACCAAATTGGACTAATGAAGTATTTACAATTTATAAAGTGCAACCAACTATACCTGAAACCTATTTATTAAAGGATAACAAGGGTGAATTACTTCAAGGTGGATTCTACGGACACGAATTGTTGAAATCAACAGTTGGTGATGTATATCTTGTCGAGAAGATTTTACAAAGGAAAAAGGATATGGTTAAAGTCCGGTGGTTAGGGTTTGATAAAAGTGAAGACTCTTGGATTCCTTCAAAAGACTTAGTATAGTTGTTTAATAGCTCATTGTGTGTTTAACCTTTATACAAGATGGAGATTGTACAACAAAAAGATCGATTTAATATCAATAACATTGATGATTGATCTTGTGAAAATCATGACACAATAAGGAATTATTTTGCTATGGGAAGACATCATAATATTGATAGCATTTACATTGGTCAAACATACAGTAAAATTCCAAAACAACTTATAAGAGACAATGCAAATATGTTGATCATCTTAAAGCAAGATGAAACAAATTTAAAGCATATATATAATGATCATGTAAATGCGGATATGCCATTTGAAAAATTTAAAGAGATGTGTGGCAAAGCATGGAATGAGAAATATAGCTTTCTCGTTATTATGAAGGAAGAAGATATTAAAAATGGTAGATATCGTATAGGGTTGGATAAATTTGTATTTATGCGTTGAACTACCGATGCTACATCTAGTTACACGTTGAACTTCACAGTGTAAACATGGTGAATCAAGAAAAACTATTGAAAGAAATAAAATCACTCAGTGATTCTATTAGGATGAAGAATCGTGCATTGAGGATGGGTTTAAGTGAAAGAGAAGAATTTCTAGAGACTACATTTAAACCTATTACGGAACCTTTAAAACAGATATCAGAAACTATTGGTAAACCTCGTTATGAAGGAGATGTTTTACTACCAGTTTCTAAACAAGAAGTACAAGCATTAAAAAAAGAAGAAGATGATGATTCATACACAAGTGCTAGTGAGCAAGAAGAAGCAAAAGAAGAAGAAGAACCAATTGTTGAAAAGGGAGAAGAACAGCCAATACCTGAAGCTGAACAATCTATTCCAAATTTAACTCAATTGAGTAGCGATATATTACAACATGGACCTCTTGGAAGAAAATATATAATGAAAATGCTACATGACATGAAATCAAACCCGAATTTGAGTAGATCACACATATACGGAGCAAGAATTGATGGGAATGAATTAAAGATTGGTGATTCAAAGCTTGAAATAACTCAAGACGATTACATCATTATTGGTGAGCATAGATATAAAGGAACAAAAGGATTATATGAATTAATTTTTAAAAATATACCACTAAGATATTCATCCAAAGATTTAAGTGTTTTTAAAGAGATTTTACAAAATACTAACGCTCATAAGAGAAACTACTTAAAGGATGCAATGATTAATCGTTCACGTGCAACAAAATATAACATTGTTATAAAAAAGTTGTTTCCTCCACGAAAATTGCCCACATTACGTACTGCTCCAGCGGTGAGACAACCACTGAAAAGAAAATCTTTATCACTTATGGATTTATCACTTCTTGAACAACATGGTAAAAAGAGTAAAGGAGATACTTCAACCTCTGGTAAAGGATTGATGAAAAATCTATACAATACAAATGTGATTTACTACAACGACATCAATAAATTGGTTGACCGAATGAGACTATTGCATGAAGCCATGGAAGCCGGTCATACGGGTTTGAATAATGAATGGGTGGCTCTAGTTGATGAACTTAGGAATCGTGGTATAGTTGTATAATTGTCCGCGGATATAAAAGAGTTGCAAGCGTAAGACGTATCAGTTCTAACATGAGCGTCGACAAGTTCGGACGGTACTCCGCGTTAGGAGTGCAAGTTGGAGAAGACAGAAAAAGAAGTGGATTACCGCAAACACCTGAAGGTGACTATAGCATAAGTAATAAACGTTTAAAACTAGTTAAAGATCCAGAAGAAGATACTGATGGAGCAAATTTGAAGACAGTAAAAGAAGCTACTTCAACATCATTGAAATTACATAAGAATACTTACGATGTTAAATCACATAGAATAATTAATGTTGGTAAACCAACTGAAGGTTCTGATGCAATTACTAAAGAGTACTTATCATCTGAACTTTCAAATACTTTAAAATTGCAATGGGGTAATAACTTAAAAGATGGACAAACGTATGATGCTGGAAATTATAGAATAACCAACGTGGGAAATCCCAAAAATGATAAAGATTCAGTTAATAAAGAATATTTACATTCTATAATACCGAAAAAAAATTGAACATGGATTTTCTTTTTATAAATTTATTATAAATGACATTGGATACCCAAAGGAAGACGGTGATGCTGTAAACCTAAAATACATCAAGGACAACTGTATTTTACAAGATGTTAATGGAATTGATTGTCATGGTAAAACATTGACAAATGTAAAGTTTGGTTCTCAACCAAAAGATGCTGTTACTATGGAACAATTATCTAAAGAATTAAAAAAGGAAACATCAAATTTTGTAAAACATGAAGATGCCGTGTTAAAGCGGGGAGATAAATTTATACATGGAAATAAAAAGTTTGATTTAATGCAAGGAAAAAATGATGAATGGGATGCAGGACATAAAACAATAACAAATGGAAGATTTGGTATAAAAGATTCAGATGTACCTCTTATGGTACAAACATTAATTGCAAGTGGTGGTAGATTAGGTACATACGATGGTCGTAATAGAAGAATAAAAAATATTTATCCTGGTTATGAAGAAGATGATTGTGTTACATTGAAACAAACAATAACTTGGGATAAACACTTTGGGACCAAATATGATGCAAAGATGAAGAAAATAATTAATATTTTACCAGGTGAAGATTCAAATGATGCTGCTACTATTGGACAAGTCATAACAACATCAAAAAGTGATTCAACCGCATATACTTGTAATGATAAACGTATTATGCAGTTACAAGATCCTCAACATCCAAAAGATGCTGTAACTTTAGATTGTTTAATAAGAATAGTGGGTAATTTACTTATTGATACCCACAATCATATAGCTAGTACAACGAGTCATGTGATGATTCAACCCGATGAACGAGAAGCTTGGATTAAAAATAGAATTATAAATCAGTATATAATTAATTTGAATAACTAAGTCTTTAAATATAAAAGATTTTGCACAAGTTATTCATTTGTGTAAAGTATCTCGTGGAGTAAACACGCCAGTTATATAAGACAACATAATGAAGACCGTATCGCTCAGTCATCGTCAAGACAGCGGTAAGAGAGGACGTGGTATAACATCAGCTGCATTATCCCTGCTTAGACGGATTCCAGTTGGTGCTGTTGTAAATCGAACGATAGACGCTTTACCATACGAATTACATCTGCCCGGAGGTTATCAATATTGTGGACCTGGAACTAAGTTGGCAAAGCGTTTAGCAAGAGGAGATCCTGGAATTAATAAATTAGATCAAGCTTGCAAGGAACACGATATAGCATATTCAAAGTATAAAGATTCAACAAATAGATCAATAGCAGATAAAATTCTAGCGGAAAAAGCTTGGCAAAGAGTAAAATCAAGTGACGCAAGTATTGCAGAAAAAGCATCGGCTTGGGCAGTAACTACAGCCATGAAGACGAAAGCAAAGTTAGGTGGTGGAAAACGTCGCAGAGGAAGACCTGCAAAGAAAGGCGCTCCCAAAAGAGGTGGAAACATTAAAAAAGGACGTCGTATAACTCATAAGGCAAATGTAAAGAAGACTTCTGTTTGGCAAATGGTAAAAAACGGAGCAGGTTTATACCTAAGACCATACCGTGTGTACTAAATAAGAAGAGTCAATTGATAATTCCAAATAAAGCCTTAACAAATCATCAGTTAAATGATTATGTGAAATGTTTGAAAATACCATTCTTTCGAGGAGTTTTTATGAAAGATGCATTACCAACTAAAATATGGAAAAATGAAACTGGAATAGTAAATTTGGATTCCACCTATGGTCCAGGTACTCATTGGGTATGCTATAAAAAGCTTGGACAAACCATTTACTACTTTGACAGTTTTGGCAATCTACCACCGCCAAAAGAACTTCAACATTATTTTCGAAATTCAAAAAACATTTTTTACAATTACAAAAAAGAACAACCTAACAATACTGAAATATGTGGGCATTTATGTTTGGAGTTTCTAGCGAAAAGTGTCAGTCAGCTTTAAGATGTCATCGTATACAGTGTCATTGAGTGGAAATTCATCCACATTGAAAAGTACGCTGTTCCCAGCATTGCGTCTATCCAAGGAACGATTATGGGAAGCGGCATTACTTGATTTGACTACCTACAACTCAATTCCCAATGTTACGGAAGGGAAGAACAATTTACTACATTATTATGAAACTAAGGATGCTGCAGGAAAATACTCAGAATTGAAAATAATTACATTTCCTACTGGAGCTTATGAAATTGATGATATAAACCAATTATTACAGAAACAACTCGGAGAAGACAATATTACCGTTAAAGGAAACAATAATACTTTAAAAGCAGAAATAACTTCAAAATATTATATTGATGTCAGCTTGGAACAGTCGATTGGCAGTTTACTTGGATTTACAGATACAAAAAAGAAAATCTTAACTCCTGGAACTACTCATTCAGGTGATTCAACTGTAACAATATTGAAAGTAAATAGTATCGATGTCACGTGCAACATTATACACGGATCGTATAGAGATGGAGTTAATCAACATATTTTACATACATTTTATCCAACAGTGGCTCCCGGTTTTAAAATTGTTGAGAAGCCACAAAACTTGATATACCTACCGTTAAACACCAGTTTCATTTCAGACATCGTACTGAACATATTGGATCAAGACGGTCATAGTGTTGACTTTAGAGGAGAAACAATTACTATACGGATACACATCAGAGCAGTAACATAAAAGTCAACATGGGATTATCATTTAAACCGCAACGGAAGAGTCGGGAGCTCAGTAGCTCCTCAACATTGGAAGAGTTAACATCGGACAACATTCGTTTTCTACAGAAGATTGGATTGAAACTTAACAGCGATGGATATCCTGGATATATCTCAAGGACCAACGTTCGACGAAACACTATGGGAGAAGGAATATCACACGCACAACCCTTACACTTCATCAAAATTAAACAATAACGATGAAATAAGGATCCCCATTCAACAACAAGATATTTACACTTTACCGTGTGAAAGTTACTTGTACATCGAAGGACGGGTATTAAAATTGGATGGAAAAACTGCTTCAACAGTTCCTTTTATAAATAACCCGATGGCATATCTTTTTGATGAAATAAGATATGAAATATCAGGGGTGACGGTTGATTCAACAAAAAAGGTTGGTTTAACAACGACATTGAAAGGATTAACATCATTAACACCGCATGAGAAGAATTCAATAGTCACCGCCGGATGGGTTGCCCCCGATAAAGACACTATAACACCAGCTTCCAACGGTCACTTTGATTTTCATGTACCTTTACGATTGCTTTTGGGATTCGCTGAAGATTACAAACGGGTAATAATAAATGTCAAACAAGAATTAGTATTACTCAGATCTTCAACTAATAAGGACTTGATACTTGCAGACCCTGCAACTACGGAAGATAAACTGGAATGGCAACTACAGTTGGATAAAGTTGTTTGGAGAGTACCTCATGTAAGATTGGCTGATGAACATAGAATCCTATTATTGAGAAAGTTGAAATCTGACCGTGATATTGTGATGCCATTCCGAAGTTGGGAATTTCATGAATACCCTACACTACCTCAGACAGAACGACAAACATGGACCGTCAAGACATCAACTTACTTGGAACGAGCAAGGTACATAATACTCGGTTTTCAAACTAAGCGAAAAGATGTTATCACTGCAAATGCTGGTCAATTTGATCACTGTAAAATAAAGAATTGTAAAGTTTTCCTAAACTCTCAATTCTTTCCCTATGACAATTTGAATGTCATGTTCAGCAAAAAACGTTTTTCTATTTTATACGATATGTATGCAAGATTTCAATCGTCATATTATGGAAAGACTAATACACCACTATTATCACCTGACCAGTATTATTCCAAGGCTCCAATAATTGTAATCGATTGTTCAAAACAAAATGAATCGGTAAAATCATCAAGTGTGGATATAAAAATTGAAATGGAATTTGAAGAACCAGTAGCGGATGGAACTTCGGCATACTGTCTAATTCTACATGATAAAATAGTTACTTACACACCGCTGACCGGAATTGTGAAGAATGTACTTTAAGAAGAATTGTACAACAACTGCAAATTTTTGAGGTTAGAATTATCTGCTTTAATTTTTGAGGTTAGAATTTCATTTGTGAAAGACAAGTTGAAAACAAACAATTATGTAATTGTATAAATTTCTAGGATTTTACGAAAAATATAAAAGCGAGAAAATAATTAGTAGAAACTTCATTCTATCTTCAACCGTCGTATGGGAAACATCATTCGCAAGATGAATTCTACTAACGGAGAAGAAAATACACCTCTAATGGATGATAATAGTTCAGATATAGAAAAACAAGTTGAACGAGAAATGGACGAGTTCCTAAAATTCAACAAACATAAGAAGAGAGAAGAAGAAAAAGCTGAAAAAGAAGTAAAAAGGAAGAAGGTTGAAGTTAACATTACAACCAATATTTTAACAGAAGTATTTCTTCGGATTATCTACCCAATTTCTTCATGCATGACAAAAAGTATATCAGTTGGAATTTTAAAATCAATGGATTATTCACCAATTGTTATTTTAAATCATGGAAACAAAATGGTTACTTTTAATGAAACTACTTGGGAATCTCTCATGAAACATTTACATCTTTTGGAGTGCTATTTAAGTAACAACACATTTGGAAGAAGAACAAGATTAAGTTTATTGGAATCAAATATTGAAGTTGATATAGTAAAACATCGTGGAGGACAAATTGTTCGCTTCAGAGATTTAACTACACATAATGTTAAATTATATTTCACTAAAGAAGAATTTTACACTTTAAGTTGTACTACCGGTCCCGTCACCAGATATTTGAAACAACTAATATTTTCAAGTGCAATAATTAAAGACTATCCAATTGATACATTGGACAAAAAACCTTTTGTTCCAATTTTATACGGTCCCGTGGATACTTCAATCTTTAATAGAATACCTCAAGAAGTTGAAATGTGGAGACAATTAAACAACTATCACACCAATTTTAATATTGATGAAGTGGCACAAGAAGTGAAAGAAGAAGAACAATCCTGTCTGTTATAAACATCGGCTCATTCAATTTTTAAGTCAGTTGTTAGTAAGACTTCATCATGAATAAACGGGTTTCGTTTTCTAATGCGCCACATATAATGGAAGTTAAAAGAGGTATAATTGAATTTCAAGCTTTCCGAGGAAATGATGGTAATTTTATTATTAAAGAATTAGTAATCTTGGACATGAACACATCAGTAGTTTATCATTATTTGTTCAAACCTCCAGTACCATTTAATAGACTAACAACTAAAGCGAAAGTTACAAACAAATGGTTGAACAAACATTTTCACAACTTAAGATGGGATGAAGGTTTCATTAATTATAACATGATGCCGCACATTATGAATCATTATTGCAAAGAGTTTAAAATTATCTACACAAGGGGATTGGAAAAAGCAAATTGGATACAATCATTTACAAGCAACGAAGTGATTAATGCAATAATTGATAAAGATTTCCAATGCTACTTCAACGAACTTTGTATTTCATCAAAAAGTTTTAAACATCGAAGGTCGCAGTGCGCTTTAAAGAATGCCTACCGCTTGAACAATTTCCTTCAACAAAGTGGTGGGTGTAGTGTCAGTAGTGGGGGTAGTGTCGATTATAAAAGCGAGAGCGCTACCATGACGCAGCATGAGTATTACTCTAACCTCCGAAGAGACAACATCTCCGACGGACATTCTTATTAACAAGAAGATTAACAACAACATCAAGATGGCATCACAGAACTTACTTCAAACTTCAAAGTTTAGTTGATCAGTTCAACGCTCATTCTAAATCATCAATTCTACCTACAAAGAAATGTTCTGAACTAAAAGAAGAAAAACACTACATCATTCATACGATTAAGAAAATGGAAACTTCAGTAGGTGATGCTATTAATTGCACATTAAGCGAGGCTCCATATACAGTTGGTGATGAACCCAAATTTCAGATCTTCCTACCAAGACGCTTTGTACAACTTCTTCAAAATGAAGATCTTCGTGTAGTTCAACCCGGCGCACTCTATTTGGTTTCGCACGGACCAAGTGGAAACAACTCAACTGAACTAACTATTCATGTAACACCTACTACTGATTAGTTTGTACATAACATTGTAACTATTTGTTTGTAATTGTTTTTCAATAAATATGATATAAAGAAAAAACAAAAAAATTAAAAGAAGCAACATATTGTGATGTCTTTGTACATTACAATATGTTGCTTTTTTTAAAAATTTCACGGGATGACCTTGACCCACTTTTGTGTGATTATAAAAGCGAAAATCTACTTGTAAAATTCATCAGTCTACGACTACCTTTCGTACCGTACACATCTCGCTCACTCTATCGCTTAATATAAAAACTAAAAGATGTCTCTCAAAGTCAAATGTGCATCTTATGATACCAACACCATTACAACTTTTGAACAACTCGAAGATTTAACCAACGAAATGCGAGTTTTACTTACCGGTGGTTATCACTTAACTGTTGATGTTAGTGCTACTAATACAAGGATGTTCACTAAAACAAAATATTGCGATGATGAAATATTTATTTCTACACAACCTACAACTTCTTCATCGCCAACTGGTCAACATAACATCAAGTTCCAAAAGTATTACCAATGTTGAATAACTTTTGACAGACAAAACTACAACTAAAGAATCACATGATCAATGTGAGTTAATAAAAAGGATGTGATACTTGTATAAATAATCATTTGCTTCTCAGCTCTCACCACGACAAGACCTATTTAAGAAAATGTTGTACAGAATGATGATTCAACTTGATGGAAAAATCTATGGAAAAGACTACAACACCGTTGAACAAATGACCCAAGATTTAGATGTATTAACTAAAGAAGGATATCAAGCTAAATTAATTTTAAAATTTCCTGAAGTACATCCATTATCAACAGAAGAACTTGTTGCTATGGCTAAGGCGGAGAGAGAGAAAAAGTCTGAAGAAAACAAAGACAAACAAACTTCCTAAATTTTAATAATCCTTACACTTGTAAGGTATAATTTTTTAAAACTCCATTTGGATGACCTTGAAATTACCCCCACCACTTTTCACAGTACATAAAACTCACTATTCAACACTATACACTCTTATTCTTTCACTGGACTCCGCAGCGTCAACATGGAAGAGCAAAAATACAAGTACAAACCTCGTTACTGTTGTGAACAACAGTGTACAGATTTAGGACCAATGATGGTGGATGGGTTAGCTTGTACTAAATGTGAATTCTTCGGATCTTGTTATTGCAAATGCAAAACAAAACAACTACCACCACCGGAATTGCGAACTTTCAAATTTTACAAATCAAGATATTTTCATACATGTTGTCCTCAAAGATGTTTCAAATTTCACCCTCTAGATCTTGCTCATTGTCAACGCACCAATTCTCATCAAGATGATTTTTGTACACATATGATAAAAAGATGTAAATACAGATCAGATTGGTATTCCGATCCTGTAGAACCATCAAATGTGTAATTTCAGTTTTACACTCTTTTTTAAAACTTCATTTGGATGACCTTGAGATTTCCCCCCACCACTAGTTCTAATTTTTATATAATATTAAATCATTCCACTTCCAACACTCTAACTAACAACATGGAAAACAAATTTATCAAGTTTGAACATATAATAACTGACAGGGAAGAGATGGAAGAATTGTTTCAAAACTTACTTTCTATCATTGACGAATATCCTATAAGATGGTTCAGAATTGTAGTTCAATATTTAAATCCTGGTGAATTGTTTTCTTCATCGAGTGAAGAGGATGAAACAACTACTTCGGTTCAAATAATTGAATTAAAAGACGAAGAAGAAGAACTAAACATTTTATTCAATCATAAGCTCAAGGTTCCCCATATAAAAGCCCCCTCCCTAGACAGCCCCCCTCCCTAGACGCCTGCTCAAGGTCACCATTATATAAGCCCCCTCCCTATGCGCCGATCCTCATTCCATCACCGACTCTCCAACAATGAACAACTCTCCATTGGCCCGAATGAATTCTAGTTTTGAAATAAACTCTAAAGAAGAGTTACAAGACATTTTTAATATTTTACAAGAACTTGTAGATAATTTTACAACCATCAAAATGAATTTGGAAATAACATACGATTGTCCTATTTGTGATAAGGTTGAAAGTTTAGACGAAGACAGTTTACTAAATCTAACTCCTGCACCATCTGACACTACTGATGGTAATAATGAAGAGCAACGTCTTTCCCCCACCACTTCTTTGTAATTCATCCTTCCCCCCCACCACTTCTTTATTTAACTAACATTTCTCCCTTTCACTTCTCATTCCGTCTTCGACTTCTGAACTATCAACATCACTAAAATTTCAAACACTAACACAATCATGATGGATATGATGGATGAAGTTCCCTTCGTAACTAGAATGGAAGAGGATAAATTGAAATTGGAAATTAAACGATTGGAAATGGAACGGGAAAACCAACTTGAAATGTTACATTTGTTCAAGCTTTTCAAATACATCATCTGGGGACTCTGCATTTACCTTCTCATCGTCGTCGGTGTTTGCATTTACAACTCTGTAATTCATCACAAAAGTTCAACTTGTTTAAACTCTGCTGTTGCACATTAATTGTATGTTCACTAATAAAATTCAAAAGTTACTTCAACCTATCCTACTATCACCAACTAGTTCAACTTAGAACTATTTCTGGTGGTAGTTGGGTAGGCTTTTTTAAAACTTACTCTGGATGACCTTGACATACTTTCCAGATCCTATTTATAAATTTGAATTTCAGTTTTAAACTAACTTTTAGTTTTGTTCAACTATTAAGAGTTTTGTTAACACCATCAAATTTCAGTTTTCAACTAACTTTTAATTTATGTATACTTTTAGTTCAACCCTAGTTACTTTATTCGCAAATTCAGTTCAACCGACCGCCAACGCTATTGCCATCTCCACCCCAATATTTTAACATTTCTGCCCCCAACACCTGCCCGAACATCTGTTCGGTTTTAAAAATATAAAAGAAAGGTAAAGGAGTGGGGGTGGCTCATGCTCACCAATGCAAAACTAAGGTTTGAGGTTAGAATTATCCATGGCGGCCGCCATGTCTGGTTCAGTTTTACCACATAGAGTCGGCGACCAGTTATTGATCTAAAGGAGTGGGGGAAGGAGTGGTGGGGGAAGGTTGCCGTTTTATAACCCCTCTCCCTAGGCGGCTCTTCTCATTCGATCGCCAACTTTCAAACGATAAACACCTCTCCCATGGCACGAATCAATTATCCCGCTATCACCAACTACTTCAACTTAAAACTATTTCTGGTGATAGTTGGATAGAATTTTTAAAAACTTACTCTGGATGACCTTGACATATTTTCCACATCCCAGTTATAAGTTTGAATTTCAATTTTCAACTAACTCTTAATTTTTCTTCAACTGTTAGAGTTTCGTCAACACCGACGAATTTCAATTTTGAACTAACTTTTAATTTATGCGCAAATTTACTTCACCCTAACGCCAACACTATCGCCATCTCCACCCCAACCTATATGGCATAAAATATAACTACAGCATCTCATATATACCCTCTAACCCCCACCGGAAGCTATGTGACATGGCAGCTGGCGCCAGCTGCCGCGTCACGTGGCTCGGTGGGCACGTGGTCGGTTTAAAAGTGACCAAAACACACTACTTCGTTACTCTTTAAAGACATTTTATTACCGTACCTATAAAAGTAAATTTAATCATGGCGAAGCCGTGACGGGCAACAGCTAGTTTATAATATAATAATATCTACGAATGCCTCTCATTTTTCATTAGAAATAAACACATGTTCAACTCCCGGAACACTAATCATTGCCAACTCAGAAATACTTGTACATTGGCTATTCCCAAACATAAAACCACCTTTTAAAAAAAAACAAACACTTTATAACATAATTCAGCTATACAAACTGAATTATGTTTGCCTTCGGAAATAAGAAAAGAAGCGGACCTAAAACGGTTCAAGAGTCGTCTATGCGAGCGCTCCTTCTCAGCAATGAATATTACAGTGTACAGGACTTTTTAAATGATAAGAATAATTTTAGTTAGGAAATTAATTTGTGTTGCTTATTCTATAATGTATACTGACAATTGTCAATGCTGTACGTACATCAGTTTACGACAATAAATGCCCTTGTTTATTGATTCTTGATATAACTAGCTTTCCCGGCATGCTTTGCAATGCCAACTTGAGAAATTTTTTACCCTTCATGTGAGCTCGTTCACTACGCTCACTTTCCGTCAGGGTAGCTCATTCTCTACACTCACTTCCCGTCCGGTTATGCTCGTTTGCTACGCTCACTCTCGGTCAGGTTCAGCTTGTTCGCTGCCCTCACTCCTCGTTAGGTTTAGCTCATTCTTTAAGCTCACTCGCCACAATTCTGTAATATCCTCTAGTTTTTTATTACAAATCTTCCCTCAATAATTTTAACGAGAACAGCTGTTTACAAAATTAATATTTCTTAACGTAATAATATGTTCCAATACAAAAATGTTGCTTCCATAAGAATAACATGGTAACTTTGAAGACATGTGGGGCGGAGCCATATGGAGAAATATGAACAAAAAGTATATCATATAACTTATGTTATTCCTGGTTCTAAGCTACCTTCCCACAAATTTTCAGCCAAATTAGTTCAGCGCTTTTCGAGATATAAGTGTGATATTCTTTAAATACAGGGTAGTTGAAAAATAATTTGCACCCCCCCCCCCCCCCCCGCCTTAACTTTTTAACTATTTGAGATATTTGAAATCAGTTTGCGGCAACCTTCTTGGATATGAGGGTCCCTTTTTAATAACCAACCATCATTATTGTAGCCCCTCATATCCAAGAAGGTTGCCACAAACCAATTACAAATATTACATAAAATTAAAAATATAACTGGCTGGGTAGCTGAGTGGTTATAGTGCTCGCCTTTGAATCCAAAGGTTGCCGGTTCGATCCTGAGGAAAGTTGGTAGCTTTTTTAAGGATCGATTCTGGACCCAGTTGCCATTTGTCATTGGGCTATTAATTAATGATGCTTTCTAACAACTGGTCCATGTTAGATAGTAACAAGACTGGGGTTTGGACCGTTCCCCGTCAAAACGTTAAAAAATGCCAATGGCGTAGATAGACACAAAAAAACAAATATCTCAAATAGTTAAAAAGTTAAAGGAGGGTGCAAGTTACTTATCAACCACTCAGTATATAGATAGAAATGTTACGAATTTTATCTTTGAACTTCAAGTTTAATGAAAAACGACGTGCAGTTTTCAAACTAATGTAGTCAGAGGTGTAATTAGATGGATTTCCGTCTGAAAAGCAACCCGTTTGCATTTTACTCACTGTTGAGCATTGTTTGATGTGGCGTTGCACGGAATTTTCTAGGAGTTGTAATCCGTGTTGTGAAAGGAAATTGCGATTTAAATTTATATTGCTACCTTCTCCTAAACTCATTTAGAGGAGAAATATTTATCATTTTAGCGGCAAAGAACAAAATTCCTACTATTATTAACAAAAAGACACCTAAAATAATGTTGTGAGATGTATAAAACAATAGTTTCAAGTAATATTTCCCAAAATTTTTTTAAAATGTATAGAAATATATTGTTGCCAGTAGTGGGGAATGGGGGCTTTTGGGCCAGTTCAAGGTCACCCGAGCGATGACGTCATCGATGACGTCATCGAGGTCAATGACCCCATCGATGACGTCATCGATTGCATCATCGATGTCACAAAGGTCAAGGTCACGCTGAAACCTAAATTTTTTTGGCACTTTTGCTGTTTCTCGCACTACGCTCCGAGTTTCAGTCACAGTTACCATGACCTTGACAACTTGGAGCGAATTTGCGATGAGAAACAGCAAAAGTGCTGAGGAAACTTGAAGTTTGCAACGTGACTCTGCCTAAACCATCATGTGACACCGCTCGGGTGACCTTGAACTGGCCCAAAAGCCTTACTTTAACCATTACTGCAACCGCGATGTGCACCCTACGACAGACACCGAGCGACTGACTGTCCGGCCTTGTGCACTCTAGGTATATTGGCTCAAGAGACTAAGACTCTAAACTGTCAGGAATGGGATTAACTAACTGAATTTTGCAAGGAAAAGTCATTTCATCCAATATTTTAAACAAATCCTCATCAGTAAAACTGACACTAGTCTGTTTTGTATAAAACTTAGGTGTCCGCGCAACAGTTTGCGCCACTTAGCTTAAGTCGAAACTCTCTTAACTTTGAGTGGTGGACAGTGAGCAACTAATAAAGCCTTAACACGGCTAAGTTTCTTACCTAAAGTGTCCCGCGACATGGCTTCTCCTCACAAAAGTCCGCACAATACTGAGAGACTGCTTGTAGCGCATGAGTCAAGGGAAAAGAGGTGGGGGAAACAGCAGGAGTGGGGGTAGGTCACAGTGGTGGGGGAAGGTGAGGTGGTACGCTGGAGTATCGCATCACTTCACCATGAGCTGTCCTACAGTGAACACACTGTTCTCTTGGCCCGAGTTGGCACTAGAAGAAACATTTCTGTACAGCTTAGGCTGTGATAGCCGAGGAAGCAAAGTCAAAGTGGAAATCGTGTTAAACTCCAAGACGAAGAGTCTCCTAAATAAACTAATTGTATCCCTGCAATCCCCTATAACTTTAGAGAAATACCACTTTATTAAGCGACACCTTATACTTTGGCAAAACGAAGTGGAAATGGAAAAGATTACAGTAAAATTAATTTAACTTATAACTCGGACTGGACACTCATGGTGATACTACGTGGCGTGCAAACGCCACCCTAAACATTACAAGTTAGGTTATTGAGCACCTCTGGTACGATAACCGATGTGCTAGAGTTAAAGTGTGATGACCTTGAGTCAAAAACACTGAAATACTACAAGTCAATATCGTCCCAGAGTCAAAGTGTAGTGACCTACATTCAGAACTTGTAAAATTACTTACATATAGAGAGCTAGAGAACAGCGAGACGCACCGCATGGAAGCCGGAGACATACTGGCGAAGCGGTGTTGTGCAGCCTAGGGACCCAGTTGTGGTGGGGGTATAGCCAACACTTAGAGTACAAGTGTTGTGGGTGACCTTGACCCACTTAACTTACCTCGACCCCCCCCCCTCGACAAAAAGTGCGAGCCCCCCCCCCCCCCCCGACAAAAAGTGCGAGCCCCCCCCCCCCGACGAAAAGTGCGAGCCCCCCCCCCCCCCGACAAAAAGTGCGAGCCCCCCCCCCCCGACAAAAAGTGCGAGCCCCCCCCCCACCCCCACCCCCACCCCCACCCCCACCCCCTCCCCCACCCCTGATATCCTGGGCGTGGCAGCCCCGGTGGGATATAAGGGGGCCCAGCCAGAGCCGGCTCGCAGTCCGCTCCCGCGCGTTGAACGTGAACGATCGGGACGGACCGCCATAGGCATCACTAAACATTGAATGGCGCCTTCAGTGTTTAGCGAAGTCTACTCTAACTTTAAGACTTGTATTAGTTGTAAGATATTGCGCTTGCGTTTGGGTATTGCGAATTGTTCTATATTAGAGTGTTTTACTTGTACCCTATGTCTCCTGTGTGTGTGTGTCTTTTATCCTTTGTGTCTTGTTTGTCATATGTGTTTAATGTGTATGTGCTTGTTCCAGCATTGACTACGTTGAGCTCAATTGTGTGTTGTAAGTGTGTTATATTTTTCTAAAGTGTATACGCTTGTTGTAGCATTTCCCCCTTGAGCTTTTGCAATGCTCAAAGTAAATCGTAAAGACAGGGAACGGGAGTAGGCCCCCCGTGTAAAGTTACTTTTGTATAATTGTTAGACTCCTCTCATGCATGCTTCAATGCGGCTGAGAACTCTCATGCATGCTTCAATGCGGCTGAGAAATAGGAGTTGGTCCGTTTGTACGCCTATATGGGGTAATGAGCCGATGGCCTCTGCACTCGGACCGAGGACGTAAGCCACTAGGGTGTCCTCAGTTAGTTTCCCTTCCGGAAACTCAAAATTATGTAAATGAAACTTTGTTAGCTATTTGTGTTTTTTTGTCCCCAAGGCCCCCGAACATTCGTGGTTCGCCATGGATGTACGGGGGCCGAAATTTTTTAATGTTCGTATGGCCTTGACCTAGTAAGAACTTATATAAATTTACTGCATTGCTGAACTTAAATATTAAATATTAAAGATAGGGAACGGGAGTAGGCCCCCGTGTAAAACCACTTTTTATAATTAATTGTTAGGCTCCACTCATGCATGCTTCAATGCGGCTGAGAAATTGGAGTTGGTCCGTTTGTACGCTTATACGGGGGTAATGAGCCGATGGCCTCTGCACTCGGACCGGGGACATAAGCCACTAGGGCTGTCCTCAACCTCTTTCAAAATTATGTAAATGACCTTTTGTTAGCTATTGGAAAAGTTATTTGTTAGCAATGCAGTAAATGCTTAAGTCTTGCGTGGTGAAGGTTAGACGACATTGGATGTTGCCTGTTGTCATAGTTGGGTCTCTTCGGAGGCTACAGCGATGACAACCCAAGTGCCCCAGGTGGGGCTTAATTTTTTTAAAGTTTTTTCGTGACCTTGACCTAAATACAGTAATAACCCCCCCCCACCCCCTCCCCCACCCCCTCCCCCACCCCTCCCCCACCCCCTCCCCCACCCCCTCCCCCACCCCCCCTTCCCCCGGAACTTTTTTTTGAAAAAAAATTTTGACCTTGACCAAAAAGTTTTTTGCTCCGGACGAGAAGTGCCCAAACAAAAAATTTGTACAAAGTAGTGGATTTAGACCAAAGATTATTGGTTTATCAAACCTGTTGAAGAATAAATTGAAAATGGGTGTTTAAAAGCCAAATCTGCTACATGATTGATAAACTGGATGTATATGACGTCACCTTCCCCCACCCTTCAACCTCGGGTATAAAGGGACCCGGTTGAGCGCGCTGCTCATTATTGCGTGGACATTCACCGAGTGCACACTCAAAGCCAAACTGTAAAAAAAATGGCTCTTTGCGATATTTGTGGTGAGTTTTTCCAAGATGAAGATATCTTTGTTTTACACCGAGAATTGCATCATGAAGAGAACAGAAAGAAGAGATTGTTGTAAGTGAAGAAGACTTGGATGCGTTTGATTGGTTATTGGAAAACTGCCAGAAGCAGATGGACGACTGTGATAGCTATCTACAGTTACACCGAGAATTGCATCGTGAAGAGGACAGAAAAGAAGAGATTGTAGTAAGTGAAGAAGACTTGGATGCGATTGATCGGTTTTTGGAAAAACCCCATAAGCAGAAGGACTGGGCTAGCTATTTACAGTTAATGCAAAGAAGAAGACCAAGTGTTATTCAATTTGCCGGAGCTGGACCATCTACAGGAGGATTTATTCAAGAAGAGAAAATGGAAGAAGAAGATACGGAAGAAGTGGAAGATGTAAGACAACTGCGTACCCAAGAAGAGGATATGGAAGATATAAGACAACTGCGCACTACAGCCTTGCCAGGACCAGTTGTAATTCATTTCAAAATTAATAATGTGCAATTAGAATTGGAAAATTTTATAACTCAAGCTAAAAAACTAGTTGTAAAAACATTGACGGAAGAATTGGCAAGATTGAACTTTATTAAATTTGGATTGGTGTTGGAGGCTATGTTTACTAATACCGATGGTGAAAATTCACCGAGAGCATTCATTGCTAAAAACCGAACCCTTACAACCACATCTGATATCAACGAAATTTTAGAAGAATGTTTGGTTGAACTGCTAGTGAAACTTGAAGAACATGAAGGAAGAGGATCCGGCTGGACGCTATCATCAATTGAAGGTATGGATGTGAGGGTTCACAAGCATGGATATGGTATGAGAGGAAGCAGCTTTATCCCTCTACCAAAGGTGATCCGAGATACAAGATCATGTATCAATGTGAAAAATGAGGATAACGAATGTTTCCGGTATGCAATGTTAGCAAAATATGTGGAAGACCATTCCTGTAGACCTAGCATAGCATACGAAGCTGTTCAACACCGCTATAACTTCCAAGGTATGTCGTATCCTGTTAGTCTTAATGATGTTGCTAAATTTGAAAGAAAAAACCCAGGAGTTTCAGTTAATGTGTTTGGTTTAGACGAATCAAATAACGTATACCCGTTACGAGTTACAAAGACTGAACGTCAAAATCATACAGATTTGCTGCTATTGACCAAAGGTGAAATATCACATTATGTTTACATCAAGAACTTTGAAACTTTGGTTGGACGACAAGTGACTAAAAAGAAAATTAGAGTAACAGTGTGTAAGAGATGCTTTTGTTTCACAAATAAAGACTTGAGACGTGGAGGATCGGAGTGGTTGTCGGAACACCAGCGGCTTTGTAATGACAACTATGAAGTGAAGATTAGTCTGCCACCACCATCTAGAGCATTTGTCCAGTTCAATAAAACAGTTCACCAATACCGGATTCCACTAGTTATCTACGCTGACTTTGAATCCACGTTAGTGCCGCAGGAACTTTCGGATGGTGAAGTAACTAGAAGAACCAAATATCAATTGCATCAACCTAACAGTTTTTGCTTATTGGTGAAATCTACTTTACCTGAAGAACAATTGCAAGACTACGGCTTAACATCCACTCCGATACTCTACCGTGGGGAAGGAGCTGCTAAGTATTTTGTAGACCAGTTGTATAACATTGCTGAAAAGGCGGAACGCTTATACGGTAATGTTTTACCCATGAAACCTTTGAACCAAAATCAACAAGAAGAATACATTTCGGCAACAAGATGTTATCTATGCAAGAAGAGCTTCAGTGAAGTAAATCAAAAAGTAAGAGATCATGATCACCTCACAGGGTTATACAGAGGACCTGCTTGTAATTCATGCAATATAAATTACAAACTGCCTCAATTTATTCCTGTCGTGTTACACAATCTTAGCGGCTATGACTCCCACTTCATTATCCCAGAGTTAGGACGAGATGATGGAAAAATCGAAGTATTAGCTGAAACATTGGAGAAGTACATCAGTTTTTCAAAAACAGTTGGTAAAATTAAACTTCGCTTCGTAGACTCTTATAGATTTATGTCATCTAGTTTGAGCAAATTGTCTGAGAACCTAAGAAGAGAAGATCTAAAAGAAACCAGCAAAATTGTACCTGAAGATAAATTGGACTTAGTATTACGAAAAGGAGTTTTCCCCTATGATTATATAACTTCCACAGAAAAGTTTGAAGAAACCAGTCTACCACCGATTGAAGCCTTCAATAGCAAATTAAATGAAAGTGAAATCTCCGTTGAAGACTACAATCATGCGTGTAATGTTTGGAACCAACTAAACATTCAAACTTTAGGGGAATATTCTGATTTTTATATAAAATTGGATGTAACTCTGCTGTGCGATGTGATGGAAGAATTTCGGAACACCTGTTTCTCAGCATACGGATTGGATCCTTTACACTCGTATACATCCCCTGGATTAGCATGGCAAGCTATGCTCAAGTCAACTAACTGCCGATTGGAGCTTCTCACAGACATCGATATGGTCCTCATGATCGAATCAGGTGTACGAGGTGGTTTGACTCAAGCTGTGACAAGACATGTTAAGGCCAACAACAAGTATATCCCCAACTTCGACGAGCAACAACCATCACTCTACCTTGGATATTTTGATGCGAACAACCTCTATGGTTGGGCAATGTCAAATCCACTTCCCTACGCAGACTTCAAGTGGATTGACCCGACCACCATTGGTGACATATCACGGATTCCAAAAGATGGCCAAACAGGCTATATTTTGGACTGTGATTTTGAATATCCAGAACACCTTCACGACCATCATTACGACCTGCCTCTCCTAGCCAAGACTGAAGTTTCACCGACAGGAAGATGGCCCAAGCTGATGATGACCTTGGAGAATAAGAGTCGATATGTGGCACACTACTGGGTAGTTCAACAAGCACTTGAATTGGGCCTACGTATAGTGAAAATTCACAGAGCAATTGAATTCACCCAGTCTTGTTGGTTGAAACCATATATCGATTCCAACACTACACAAGAAGAGCTGCAGCGACAACAGCATTTGAAAAGGACTTCTACAAATTAATGAACAACGCCATCTTTGGGAAGACCTTGGAGAACAAGAGAAAACACAAAATTGTAAAATTAGTAAGTGATCCTAGGAAATTGGAAAAATTAGTGCAAAAACCAAATTTCGGAACATCAATGATTATAAACGAAAATCTAGTTGCTGTCAGTATGAATAAAACAACAATAGTGATGGATCGTCTGTTAAACATTGGAATGTCGATTTTGGATATAAGTAAAACTCTGATGTATGATTTCCATTACAACAAAATGGTTAAACACTATGGAAGAGACAACATTGGAGTTGCATACATGGATACCGACGCGTTTATCTACTGGATAAAGACTTTGGACATGTATGAAGATCTAAGGAGTTTCCCATACAAAGACGACTTTGACTTCTCTGACTATCCGAAGAACCATCCGAATTACAATGAAAAGAATAAAAAAGTAATTGGAAAATTTAAAGATGAAGCAAATGGAATACCTTTGGAGGAAATAGTTGCGCTGATGTCCAAATTATATTCCTTCAAGATGTATATGGAAAACGACATACCGACAGTGAAGAAAGCTAAAGGAGTCAAAACATCGTACTTGAAGAAACGTGTGACATTTGACCATTACAAGACCTGCTTGTTTGAAGATTCTACAATGTCTGCAACGTTCAACACTATCAGAAGCTTTAAACATGAGGTCTACAGTGTCACTGAAGTTAAAAGAGCACTATCAGCTCAAGATGATAAAAGGCATATTATGCCGGATAAGATTCATACTCTTCCTTTCGGCCACTACTCTCTAAACCCTATCAACTAGTAACCTATTCTTCGTCCTTCTACAACTTCGACCTTATTCCTTTCTCCTTCCGTAAAAAAATGGGGAACACGGCAAGTCCAACGCCGTGTTCCCCATTTTTTTACACAAGTTTGGATGACCTTGACCTATATAAATGATGTGAATATTTAAGACAACATTCATTGTGATTATACATGTGATACATGAAACATTCAAACCTGCAATATGAAGAACTCGAAGCAAGAAATTGTCAACGAGCTTCATAAACCTGCAAGAAGAAAGTTTCCACGAAGAAATACAGTGATAAAAGGAATAAATGATTTATATCAAGCGGATTTAATCGAAATGATTCCTTATAGTAAACAAAATAGAGGATTTAAATACATATTGACTATTATTAATTGTTTTTCAAAAATGGCAGATGCTTTACCACTAAAAGATAAAAGTGGCAAAAGTGTTACAAAAGCAATGGAAACAGCTATACAAAGAGACAAACATACTATAAAACATTTACAAACTGATGATGGAAAAGAATATTTTAATAAGGAATTTGCAAATTTAATGAAAAAAACACAACATCAACCATTACTCAACCAATTCAGAGGTAAAAGCATCAATAATTGAAAGATTCAACAGAACGTTAAAAGGTGCGATGTATAAGATGTTTTCTAACAGAGGATCGCACGTATGGATTGATATGTTACCAAAACTTATAAGCGATTACAATAACAAGTTTCATAGAACTATCGGTATGAAACCAAGCCAGGTGACTAATAAAAATGAAAAACTTGTATTAAAACGTATAAAAATGAATACTAAACCAAGAGTTGAAAAACTAAAGCCTAAAAGGTTTAATGTTGGTGATAAAGTGCGAATAAGCAAATACAAAGGTGTATTCAGTAAAAGATATCTTCCAAACTGGACAAATGAGGTATTTACTGTATTTAAGGTGCAACCTACAATACCAGAAACTTACATTTTAAAAGATAATAAAGGACAATTGCTGGAAGGAGGGTTTTATGGACATGAAATGTTAAAATCAACAGTAGGTGATGTATATTTAGTTGAAAAGGTGTTGCAACGAAAAAAGGATAAGGTTAAAGTACGATGGTTAGGATTTAATAAGACGGAAGATTCTTGGATACCTAAAAAGGATCTAATATAATGATAGAGCATCATTTTGGGTTGAACCATTACAAAGGATGGAGATAATACCGCAAAAAGACAATTTTAATATTAATAATATAGATGAACTCACAGTGGATGTTTCTCAATTCAATACTGGAAAACACGGTGTTTTGTTACCAAACACGGTGCGTTGTCTGGTTACCGGTCCTTCCAATTGTGGAAAAACAAATGTAGTATTCAATTTGATTACAAATCCTAAAGGATTACGTTTTAATAATTTATATGTATTTTCAAAGTCACTACAACAACCAAAATATCAGTTATTGGAACAAATACTCAATAATGTGCCTGAAGTTAAATATTTTAAATTCAACGCGAGCGAGAGTGTCATGCAACCGCAAGAGGCTAAACCATTCTCAGTATTCATATTTGACGATGTATCTTGTGAAAATCAAAATACAATAAGAAATTACTTCTTCATGGGTCGACATAACAACATAGATAGCATTTATATTGGTCAAACTTACAGCAAAATACCGAAACAGCTCATTAGAGACAATGCAAACATGTTAATTGTATTTAAACAGGATGAAACCAACCTAAAACACATATATTATGACCATGTAAGTGCGGATATGCCATTTGAACGATTTAAAGAGTTGTGTGGAAAGGCTTGGGCTGAAAAGTATGGGTTTTTAACAATTATGAAGGAACAACCGCTAAACAATGGTCGATACAGGATAGGATTTGATAAATTTATACTAATACACTGATCATGATGTAAAACATTCATTGTTGTACAACACGTCTTGCTACAAACATGGTTAACCAAGAAAAGTTAATAAAGGAAATAAAATCACTTAGTGATTCTATTCGAGATAAAAACAGAGCATTAAAATTAGGTATTAGCGAAAGGGAGAAATTTCTTGAATCTACTTTTAAACCTATTACTGAACCCTTGAAACAATTAAACAAAAAATTTGCTAAACCCGTTTTGGAAGGAGATGCAATTGCACCTATTACAAAGTTTGAAAGAGAAAATGTAAAATCAGAAGATTTTAGTGATGAAGACCTGGAATCCTCTACATATAGTGGTTTTACCGGTGGAGAACCTGAAAGAGAGCTAGAATCACCAGACTATAGTGGTATAAGAGAATTATATGAAGTAAAAGCTAAAAGAGGACATGAAGATGTATCAACTGCTAGTGAAGAGGAAAAAGAAGAAGAAGCAAGGGAAGGTCCGTCAAACATAAGCTTGTTGGGTGAAAACATTCATAACAAAGGACCTTTAGGAAGGAAATACATGGTAAAAATGTTACTCGGAACAATTCCTAATAAGAATTACCATAGTTATGGAGCGAGATTAACAGAAGATGGTTTAATGATAGGTAATAGCCCGTTAAACGTTGACGAACATGATAATATTGTCATTGGTGATCAAAGGTATAAGGGTACAAAAGGATTATTTGAATTATTATTTGAAAATAAGCCTTCAGTATCGTTAGTGAAAGAAAAAGACATGGAAGCATATAAAAATATTTTGGAACAGACAAATGCATATAGGAGAATGTATTTACCTGACCAACTTCCATTTAGATCTAAGTCTTTAAAATATAGAGAATTTGTATCCAAGTTAATACCAACTAGAAGACAAACAATGCCGTTAACACAAAGAAAACCTGTAAAACGAAGATTTATGGCATCCACTTTAGATGTAAGTGCTCAGGAAAGAAGAAAAAGAAGTAAGTCTGTTACGGGTACAGGTTTAATGAAGAAACTATATAACACAAATGTGATTTATTACAATAATATCAATAAATTGGTGGATAGAATGAAACTAATACATGAAGCTAAAGAAGCGGGTCATACTGGATTGGAAAACGAATGGGTGGCTTTAGTTGATGAACTCCGAAACCGTGGGGTAATCTCATAAAAAATGCGTTACTCACTAGATTACTATTCAGTTGCACCATGAGTGTCGACAAGTTCGGACGTTACTCCTCGGATGGGCTATATTACGCAAATAATTTAAAAAGAGGAGCTGGTTTACCACAAACACCTGATGGGGATTATGATATAACTAATAAAAGGTTAAAAAACATAAAAGATCCCACAGATGAAAACGATGCAATAAATTTAAAAGTATTAAAAGAAAAGATATCACCAACATTAAGACTACAGAAAAACACATATGACGCAGGTAATCATAGAATTGTCAATGTTGGTAAGCCAAATCAAAACGCTGATGCAATAAACAAAGGTTATTTATCATCAGAATTAAAAAATACGTTAAAATTCAATGGAAAAACGTATACTGCTGAAAATAAACGTATATCCAACGTAGATGACCCTAAAGATGCAAAAGACAGCGTAAATAGACGCTATTTACATTCATTAATACCTGAAAAGACAAAAGATGGTTTTTCTTTTTATAAATTTGTTATTAACGATATAGGTTATCCGAAAAATGAAAATGATGCTGTAAATTTAAAATATATAAAAGATCATTGTATTACACGTGATGTAGGAGTTATTGATTGTCTAGGTAATTGTTTAGCGAATGTTAAAGATGGTTCGGCACCATCAGATGGTGCAACAGTGGGTCAAATGAAGGAAACTTTAAAGCAAGAAATATCTGGATTTGTAAAACAGGATCAAGTAGTATCACGGTCGGGTGATGTGTTTGTACAAGGAAATGAAAAGTTTATTTTACTTGAACAAAAAAATAATGTTTGGGATTGCAAAGACATGAAATTATCAAATGCGCAATTAGCTACAGATGCTCATGATGTTCCGATTTTATCACAAGTTTTACATACTTATCCAAACAATTATCATAGAAGTTGGTTGGGTACAAATAGAAGAATAATTGACATATTTCAAGGTATCGATGATTACGATTGTGTTGTAGTAAAACAATCTTTAATATTAGACAAAAGGTAGTACTTTCAATGCGAAAAATAAGAAAATAGGTAATTTGGCACAAGGAACAGATCCAAAGGATGCTGCAACTGTAGGACAAACATTACAATATGATAGTGCAAATCAAGAGTTTATTTATAATACCAAAAGATTTAAATTAATGGATGTAAATGATTATCAAAATATATTAATTGCAGATCCAAATTCATTTAGCGGATTTAGAAAATTGTCTGGTGAGGAATTTATTCATAAAAATCATGTATTTAGAAATGAAGCAGACAGATCATTAATTAGTGCAGATTTAAAATATTTTAAATGTCCCGGGAATGATGCAAATGTAACTGATGAAGACTAAGAATTTGTATAAAAACTGATATGGGTTAGAAATCGGGACTAATATTATAAAAATGGGTTACACTCTAGAATGTTATTCAGTTGCACCATGAGTGTTGACAAGTTCGGACGGTATTTATCAGATGGATTATATTACTTTAATACTTTAAAAAGAGGTGTTGGATTACCACAAACACCTGATGGAGATTATGATATTAGTAATAAACGGTTAAAAAACATTAATGATCCCACAGATGAAAATGATGCAATAAATTTAAAAGTATTAAAAAAAGAGATAGTACCAACACTGAAATTAGATAAAAACACATATAACGCGGGTAATCATAGAATTTCCAACGTTGGTAAGCCAAATCAAAACGCTGATGCAATAAACAGAGGTTATTTATCATCGGAATTAAAGAATACGTTAAAATTTAATGGAAAAACGTATAATGCTGAAAATCGGCGTATATCCAACGTAGCAGACCCTGTAGATGAAAAAGACAGCATAAATAGACGCTATTTACATTCTATAATACCTGAAAAGACAAAAGATGGGTTTTCTTTTTATAAATTTGTTATTAACGATATAGGTTATCCAAAAAATGAAAATGATGCTGTAAATTTAAAATACATCAAAGATCATTGTATTACACGTGATGTAGGAGTTATTGACTGTCTTGGTAATTGTTTAGCGAATGTAAAAGATGGTTTTGCACCATCAGATGGTGCAACGGTGGGTCAAATGAAGGAAACTTTAAAACAAGAAACCTCCGGTTTTGTGAAACAAAACCAAGTAGTAACACGTCAAGGAGATGTATTTGTACAAGGAAATAAAAAGTTTACTTTACTTGAAGAAAACAATTATGTTTGGGATGGTAAAGGAAAGTTATTGACAAATTTAGGTATTGGTGAAAAGCCTGGTGATGCTGTTACTTATGAACAGATAATACAATTAGAGCCAACTGGAAAAAAATGGTGGAATTGTGATAACAAACGATTAACAAATGTTGCAGACCCTGATTATGCCAATAACGCTGTAACTGTTAATTTTCTTGTTAAAGTAATAGGTAATTTATTATTTGATATGCATAATTATATTGTAGCAGGACAACATAAACCTATTGACGAAAAAATGAGAAATACATGGATTAAACAAGAAATTCTTTATAAATATTTTTTTAATCATAACACACAAAAGTTTAGATCATCAGATTGGGGTACTTTTGATATTTAACTAAATAACACCATATATTACATCATTTATGTGCAACCTGTCATAGAGGTAACACATGGGTTACGCTTTTCAAATATAAAAGACAATCATGGCGTTTCATTACACCAGTCCATATCGAGACACTATACGGAAAGGAGGCGGTATCACGTCCACAGCGGTTTCTCTGTTAAGTAAAGCTTTAAATCGTATTCCAGTAGGATCTATCGTAAACAGAGCAATAGACGCTTTACCATACGAATTTCACATACCGGGAGGTTATCAGTATTGCGGACCAGGAACTAAATTGAAAAAACGACTGGAAAGAGGTGATCCAGGCATAAATAAGTTAGATCAGGCTTGTAAAGAACACGATATCGCATATTCCACGTTTACCGATTCAAAAAATAGGTCAATCGCTGATAAAAAGCTAGCGAATATAGCTTGGCAACGAGTAAAGTCTAGTGACGCTAGTATTGCGGAAAAAGCAGCAGCTTTAGCGGTAACAGCAGGTATGAAGGCTAAAACAGCGGTAGGAGGTGGAAAAAGGAGGGGTAAGAATAAAAAAGGATCAACCAAGAGAAAACATGGTGGTAATATTAGACTAAAAAGACGTTCTCCGAGGAAAAATAATAAAAAACCGACAATATGGTCAATGGTAAAAAACGGGGCTGGTCTATACCTAAGACCGTATCGTGCATATTAAATAAAAGAAATCAATTGGTTATACCACATAAAGCGTTGACTAATGTTGAATTATTTAAATATATTTCCTGTTTAAAAATACCATTTTTCCGCGGAGTATTTATGAAAGACAGTTTACCAAAGAAAATATGGAAAAATGAGACTGGAATCGTAAATTTGGATAATACTGAAGGGTCCGGCACCCATTGGGTGTGTTATAAGAAACTAAATAGTAATGTATATTATTTTGATAGTTTTGGAAATTTGCCACCACCTAAAGAACTTGAACATTACTTTAAATCTGCTAAAAACATATATTACAACTATAAAAGAGAACAACCTGATAATACTTCAATATGCGGCCATTTATGTTTGGAATTCCTAGCTAAAAGTATCAGTCACTATTGAGATGTCTTCCTATACGGTATCATTAACAGGAAAATCGTCCACTTTACGAAGTATCCTTTTTCCAGCGTTACGCTTGCAAAAAGGAAGATTTTGGGAGGCAGCACTGTTGGATTTTACAACTTACAACTCTATTCCCAATGTTACGGAAGGTAAAAATAACTTATTGCATTATTATAAAGGAAAAGATGCCAGTGGTAAGTTAACAGACTTAGAAGAGTGCAGTTTACCCACAGGTTCTTATGAAATTGATCATATTAATGAATTTTTGCAAAATAAAATGGGAAAAGACAATATATCGCTAAAAGGTAATAATAATACAATGAAAGCTGAGCTTACTTCAAAATATTATATAGATTTCACTAAGCCAAACTCAATTGGTGATTTATTAGGATTTCCCAAAGATGGAGCAATTTTAGAACCAAATAAAACACATTCCGGTAAACAAACTGTAACAATATTAAAAGTCAATAGTATAGACATAACTTGTAACATTATACAAGGAGCTTACAGAGATGGAGCAAATACTCATATAATACATACTTTTTACCCCAGTGTACCACCTGGATTTAAAATTGTTGAAAAGCCGCAAAACCTGGTATATCTACCTTTGAACACCACTTTCATTTCAGACATCGTGTTGAACGTATTGGATCAAGACGGTAACTTGATAGATTTCCGAGAAGAGCCTATTACGGTTAGATTACATTTAAAATCAACACTTTAATACAAAATCATGGGTTTAACATTTAAAAGCGAACAACCTACGGGAATCCGCATTAGTAGCTCTTCAGCTGTGGAGGAGTTAACACGCGAGAACATTCGTTTCTTAGAGAGAATTGGATTAAAAGTAACCGATAATGGATATACTGGATATAGCTCAGGGTCCAACATTCGACGAAACCCTATGGGAAAAAGAATATCACACCCACAACCCTTACACTTCATCAAAATTAAACAATAACGATGAAATTCGTATTCCCATACAAAATCAAGACATTTACACACTACCATGTGAAAGTTACTTGTATATTGAAGGAAAAGTTACTAAAAAGGACGGTACTACTACTGGTACAACAGTTCCATTTATAAATAATCCCATGGCTTTCCTGTTTGATGAAATTAGATATGAAATATCAGGTGTAACAGTTGATTCTACTAAAAAAGTAGGTATTGCAACAACTTTAAAGGGATTAACATCTATATCACCTAATGAAACCAATTTAATACAACCTGCAGGATGGGTTTTACCTGCAAAAGAAACAATCACTCCAGATACAAATGGAAATTTTGATTTTCATATTCCGTTACGTTTGTTGCTTGGTTTTGCTGAAGATTATAGGAAAATAATATTAAACGTTAAACAAGAATTAGTTTTGTTGAGATCTTCAAACGATAAAGATATTATTAAAGCTCCAGACGGTACAACAGATGCAACTTTAGAATGGAAATTAACATTAGACAAAATTGTATGGAGAGTTCCACATGTAAAATTAGCTGACGAGCATAGAATGCTACTATTAAGAAAGTTAAAGGCTGATCGTGATATTGTAATTCCTTTTAGAAGTTGGGAATTTCATGAACATCCCAGCTTGCCAACTACGGATCGACACACTTGGACAGTTAAAACATCTAATTATGTGGAACGAGCCAGGTATATTATATTTGGTTTACAAACAGGCAGAAGAGACACCATCACCAAACATGCAGGCCAATTTGATCATTGCAACTTGAAAAATATTAAAGTTTATTTAAATTCACAATTTTTTCCATACGATAATTTAAATGTGTCATTCGCTAATAAAAAGTACAGCATATTGTACGATATGTATGCAAGATTCCAAAGTTCATATTATGGTAAAACGAATGCACCTTTACTATCACCAGAAAAATACTTAGATGGTTACCCTATAGTTGTAATCGATTGTTCTAAACAAAATGAATCGGTAAAATCATCAAGTGTAGATATAAAAATAGAAATGGAATTCAACGCGCCTATATCGGCTAATACAACTGCATACTGTTTAATTCTACATGATAAAATCGTAACATACACACCTTTAACTGGAATTGTTAAAAATGTATTGTAAAAGACCGGTTTTCCTACATTCCAATGCATTCCGCGAGTATAAAAGCAGAGCGTTCAGCTCGCTCCTTATCAGTTTGTTGCCTGTTGTTGTATGGGTAGCATCTTATTCAATATGACTTCTCCTAGTGGTACACAAGAAAATGTAGTAGATATTGAGAAGGAGATATCCGACTTTTTAGATCTTCAAGGTCAACCGGAGGGAGATGAACACAACGCTTGCGGACAACTCCACGCCAGTAATAATGTTGAGGAAAAAGGTAAAAGAAGAAAGAATGCACACAAGAGGAAAAGGGATATTGAAGATAATATTTCTCCTAACATATTAAGTGAGGTATTCTTGCGAATATTTTACCCAATCTCTTCCAGTTTGGACAAAAGTGTTTTAATCGGTGTTATGAAATCTACAGATTATTCCTCTACTGTAATTTTAACTCATGGACCCAAAATGATTTTGTTTACGGACACTGCTTGGGAATCGTTTATGAAACACTTGCATCTGCTAGAATGCTATTTAAGTAGTAACATGTTTGGAAGAAAGACAAGAGTAGGCCTTTTGGATTCAAATGTGGAAATCGATATTGTTAAACATCGTGGTGATCATCAGTTGCGGTTTAGAGACACAACAAGACATGATAACAAGATTCAACTTAATCGAGAAGAGTTTTTTATTCTAACTTGTGCAACTGAACCAATAACGAGATACTTGAGACAACTGGTGTTTTCAAGTTCAATTATTAAAGATTATCTGGAAGACACTTTGGACAAACAACCGGACGCACCTATATTGTACGGACCTGTAGATACTTCTATATTCAATAGGGTTCCTCATGAAGTACAAATGTGGAGACAATTGGAAAAGTACGCTCAACTACATAAGAAATCAGTAAAACATGAAAAAGAGGAAGAAGAAGGAGGAGAAGAATCAAGTGTTAGTGATGAAAATGAAAACAAGGAAAATGTAAAGATGGAAACCTAAATGACAATTAACTACACAGCAATGGTTAATTTTTAAAACAATATCAAACACTTTGTGGGGTTAGGCCTACCGGGGACGGTGCCCACGTTAAATATACACCAACGCGCCAACAACTGTACGGCCGGGTATAAAAGTCGTACCTACCGTGGTGTGGAAATCAGTTGACCTTTGGACTTCGTCATGAGCAGACGAGTGATCTTCGCAATGGACAAGGAAGAAGAACAAGTAAAGTCCAAACCTGGTATAATTGAGTTCCAAGCGTTTCGGGGTAATGATGATAGATTTATCATAAAAGAACTTGTGTTTTTCGATATCAATACAAGTGTTCCTTATTCGTTTTTATTTAAACCACCATGTTCTTATTCATCTTTAACCAGTAAAGCCGCTACTACCAACAGATGGATTTCAAAACACTTCCATCATATCGATTGGTATGATGGTTTTACAAGTTACACGGACTTGTATCACATTATGCATCACTTTTCAGACAAGTTTACCAATATTTACACAAAGGGGCTGGAAAAGAAAAGATGGATCGAAGGATTTACTCATGTTCCGGTTAATGATGTGGAATTGGATAAAAATTACAAGTATACGATGGAAAATGTTTGTATTTGTACTAAAAGTTCAGAACATGAAAAAGATAGACATTGCGCTTTAAAAAACGCCTATAAACTCGCATCTTACCTTCAAAGTGGGGAAATGGGGAGTGGTGGGGGTAACGGGGGTTATATAAGTGAGGAGCAGACCGGGACCTGGCATGAGTATTACTCGAGATTCCGAGACGACAACATCTCCCAGCAAGAATACGAAGAAGACGATCTATATATCGACCATGGCATCTCACCAGTTCCTGCAAACTTTGGTTGAGCAGTTCAATGCTCACTCCAAATCTACCATACTACCCGTCAAGAAGTGTTCCGAACTTAAAGACGAGAAGCACTACATTATCCACGCCATGAAGAAGATGGAGACTACAATTGGAGAGGCCATCTGCTGCAGTCTTAGCGAGGCACCGTTCACTCCGGGGGATGAGCCCAAGTTCCAAGTCTACCTGCCGAAACGGTTCGTCCATCTCCTCCAGAACGAGGATCTGCGCTCCATCCAACCCGGCTGTCTCTACCTGGTTTCCCACGGTTGCACGGGTAGCAATTCCACCGAGTTGACCATCCACATCGCCGACAAGCAGCAGTGTTAGATTTAAGTTTTACTGTTGTAAATATGTTATTGTAACGTTTTATAAATAAATAAACCATAAAAAAACAAAAAAATACAAAAGACAAAAAAATGCAACATATCAATATGTGAAGTTTGTCACATATTGATATGTTGCATTTTTTTTAAACTTCGCGGGTGACCTTGACCTTTGACCTTTGCATTTCACAGTTACCCCCACCACGCTACAAGTCAAACCTGTTTGAATGCAAACACCCCCACCACTTTTTCATATACCTCCAAGCGCTGTGCCTTGGCTTCATTTCTACTCCAGCAGCCAACCTAGCAACATCAGGATGTCTCTCAACGTAAGCTGTGCCAGCTATGAGGAGGTGACTATCAAGACACAACAGGAGCTGAACGATTTGTACAAGGAGTTGCAGCTAATGGTGGCAAGAGGCTACTGTATAAATGTGCAAGTCTACGCTTGCAATATACGGAACACCCGGCAGCCAAAGGAAGAGCCTGGACACTCATCGACAGCTTCCTCACCGACGTCCATGAAGACCGAGCCGGACAACTTGGATTACTTCAGCTGACTAGCAGTTGTATTTCTTGTTCTAACCATTGTAGAATATGTTTATTTTTTCATTATATTAAAGAAGTAAAAGAGCAAAAACACCTATCTTGTTACTGACATATTAGCTCAGTAACAAGATAGGTTTTTTTTAAAACACAATTTGAATGACCTTGAAACTTCCCCCTCCACTGCTTTGCTACCCCCACCACTTCACTATTGGTGTACATGGCACATCACGATTAGAAACCTCATTCCATCTTCAACAGCCAAACCGACAACATCAACAATGGCAAACCTACCAACAGATGAAAGATGTCCTCACGCATGCTGCGACTTCATCCACGAGTTAGAGAAGAGGATGCAAGAGAGGGAGATAAGAAGAAAGCAGATCCACTCAGAAAATATCATGATAGTCAACTGCTATCTTTTATTGTTCGGCCTTATTATGGTTGTACTTTTCATACTATATGGTATAGTCACATGTGTCGGCAAGGTTGCAGAAGAAAACGCCCGCCACCATCAGTTGGAAAGTTTCAATGTTACTTTGTAGGTTTTCCTTTTTTTAAAACTCCGTTTGGATGACCTTGAAACTTCCCCCACCACTTCACCATGTTCCTGCATGAGTATCACATCACCCGTCATTCCTTGTTCGACAAGCAACCATGGCGGACAACACCATCAGCCAAGCTGACTCCACTACTGATGTTGGAACGACCTTGAACTTTCCCCTCCACTCCTTCCTTTTTTAAAACCCAATTTTAAATGACCTTGAAATTTCCCCCTCTACTTTTCAATAATGTTACAACTGACTGCAGCTCACCTCATTCCTTGCTTAGCTGCCATGGCGGAAGGAACTCTTTCTCAAGTTGACTCCACTACGGACGAAGCATTTCCCTTGCGGTGGACTGTTCATTTACAGGATGCGACAGAAGTGGAAGTCTTGTATCAAAAATTACTCAATGTATTCAACGGGAACCCTGGACCTCTTGAATGTAGAATGGATTTGAATTTTGATGCAACCAGGGTCGGCACAGAACCTTCAACTTCAAGCCAGCCTCAGCAACGAGATTTTACACATTTATACACTCCAATATCACCGGAAGATGTAACTGTCTGCGAGGCTGACTCAACTACACGTTATGTTCAGCCAAAGCCTTGGGTGTTGATTATTAACAATGTGTACAAAGTGGAATTTGTATGTAATAGATTGAAGGAGTTGATGGTACAAGATCCCGGCCTGCGCTTTCAAATAGATATACATTTCATCTGGAGAGCACCTGCACGGGGCTCTTCGTCTGACAGCTCTCCAAGTACGACGGACGAGGAGGACGACTAGTCATCTTTTTTAAAACTCTGTTTGAATGACCTTGACCTTTCCCCCTCCACTGAGTTTATTTAAGGTGCACTCTCACTGACTACAGCATTATTTCATTGCGCACCTTCACCGCAGCAACATGGAAAGTCAACTCAACTACTGTTGCAAACAGAAATGTTTTTCATGGCCAAATGACATTGATGTGGTGGATGGCCTGGCTTGTAGAACATGTGAAGCTTTTGGTCAGTGCATGTGTAAGTGCAAGTCTTGGAAGAAGCCGAAACCGAAGTTGAAGACATTCCATGTGTACCAAATGAGAGGGCATAAGTACACTTGTTGCCCTGAACGTTGCATTGAATTTAAACTAAAACAGCTAACTGGCTGCAAATTGTGCAACAATCATTTTGCAGGTTTTTGCAAACATTATTTAGGAGCGTGTCAATACAGATCAACTTGGCATACCGAAGCACTCACTATCAATGAAATCGCTATAGACTCAAAAGAGTAGTCTTTCTACTCTTTGACTTTTTTAAAACTCCGTTTGAATGACCTTGAAATTTCCCCCACCACTTCCCCATATATCTAGAGTACGCAGGGCCTGGAGGTCAGTCGCTCGGCAGCTGTCGTAGGGTGCACATCCGTGTTGTGCAGTCTGCTGTGCAGTTTTAATTTTAACCAGTTCAAGGTCACCACACTTGAACTCTGGCGAAAACGTCAAGCTGTTAAACACAATCCTAAGCCCCAGGTTCACAGTCGACCTCAAGGTCATCACACTTTAACATGTAAATTTAAGGTTGCACCGAAACGGTGCTACCTGGCTTGACATTTTCAAGTTTCCCGAGGTCTTCGCAGTTCCCCCCACCACTTCCCATATACCTAGAGTGCGCGGGGCCGGACAGTCAGTCGCTCGGTGTCTGTCGTAGGGTGCACATCGCGGTTGCAGTAATGGTTAAAGTAAGGCTTTTGGGCCAGTTCAAGGTCACCCGAGCGGTGTCACATGACGGTTTAGGCAGAGTCACGTTGCAAACTTCAAGTTTCCTCAGCACTTTTGCTGTTTCTCATCGCAAATTCGCTCCAAGTCGTCAAGGTCATGGTAACTGTGACTGAAACTCGGAGCGTAGTGCGAGAAACAGCAAAAGTGCCAAAAAATTTTAGGTTTCAGCGTGACCTTGACCTTTGTGACATCGATGACGTCATCTTGGTGACGTAAGGGGTGATGACGTCATCAGCACGTCATTTCTGTGACATCATGGGTGTGACGTCAAGGAAGTGACGTCATTGGTGATGACGTCATCGATGATGCAATCGATGACGTCATCGACGGGGTCATTGACCTCGATGACGTCATCGATGACGTCATCGCTCGGGTGACCTTGAACTGGCCCAAAAGCCCCCATTCCCCACTACTTATATGGCTTCATATGGTCGAAATAAAAAATTTTTAAGCTAAAAACCTACTTTTGGTGTTCCCCATGGCAGCATACCTGCATACTCATTCCCTATATTTATCATAAGGAGAATACACATTTATTTCCTTATTTATGAGCATGTGATCATATTTGGTTTACAGGTTTATCTGGTCAAAATTAATATTACTAATTTGGAAATTCGCTGAGTACGCAGGTCTGCTGCGACGAGGGTTTTTTTTATAACTATATAATAAAAATAACTCCGATTATTCTTTTTTGCTATTCTAACAGCGAAGGTTAGTTCCGGTTTATCATAAAAAAGTGGGTTATGTGATGTGACTACAACAGTTGATGACGGCGTTCTGCGAGGCGCATCGGTGGATTGCAGAGTGAGGAATTAGGAAGGGAATGCGCAACACTGACCGACACACTGTTGGGTAATGTGACTGATAACATATAAAACCCAGCCGGCACAATGTTCCTCACACACATCTCCACTTTCCATCGGCCATGAAGTGTCTTCTGGTGCTCCTACTGGTGGCTGCGGTCTGCGCTGAGGAGAAGACGACCAGGGACAAGAAACACGACAAGCGAGGGATAGAGGACTTTGGAGGACACGAGTTCAGCAGTGGAGGCTTCGGAGAGCATGACTTTGGAGGTGGAGATTATAGCGGTCATGACTTTGGAGGACATGGTCACCATCACCACCACGAGGTGAAGACCATCACGATACAGAAGGAGGTGAAAGTGCCGTACCCGGTCCACGTGGAGAAGAAGGTGCCGTACCCTGTCAAGGTGCACGTCGAGAGGCCTGTACCCTACCCTGTGGAGAAACCTTACCCGGTGACTGTGGAGAAGAAAGTGCCTTACCCGGTCAAGGAGTACATCCCTAAACCTTACCCTGTCGAGAAGAAGATCCCCTACCCCGTGAAGGTACCTGTAGAGAGGCCGGTCCCTGTGCATATCCCCAAGCCTTACCCCGTCTACGTCGAGAAGAAGGTGCCCTACCCTGTAGAGAAACACATCCCTTACCCGGTCAAGGTGCCTGTCCCCCGGCCTGTCCCCTATCACGTTCCTGTTGTCAAACACGTGCCTTATCCCGTCGAGAAGAAAGTTCCTTATCCCGTCAAGGTGCCAGTTGAGAAGCCAGTCCCCTACCCTGTGGAGAAGCCTTACCCAGTTGTAGTGGAGAAGAAGGTTCCCTACCCGGTGGAGAAGGAGGTGCCGTACCCGGTCAAGGTTCCGGTTCACATCCCGGTCCACGTCCACGAGCATCACGAGTATGGTGGACATGTTCACCAGCACCACTTCGGAGGGCTTCACAGCGACTTTGGCTATGATCATAGCGACGGCTCCAAATGAATAACAAGCAAACCTCCATTAAATCTTGTCAAATGTACCTGATAATTTGAATATCATATATATGTTTTATTTGTTCCTAATTTTTCCCCACTGAATTTAGACTAAATTACACATAATAATTTTAATTATGTTGATTAATTTTATCATAAAAATATATTTTACGAGAAAATAAATAAAAAATAGGGAGGATTTGTTAATTAAATATGGTTTTATTAGCCTACATAGAAAAATGTTAATGTAGGCTATTCTATCTAACAACCAGCAGATGAAAGAAAATAAGTGAATACAATGTTTTACAGTTTTAATTACTTTTAATCTAATAGGAAAAAAATATTAGTTATTTCCGCTATTTGAGACTAAATAAAAGGCTTAATCATTTGGTTATATTTTTTATTTAAACCTATTATAACTATTAAAAAGAATATAAATTAACTTAGTCCATAAATTCAAAATTTTTTCTTGACAATCAAAGTTTCAGTTCCTCATGCCATTATGTCACACAATATTTCAGCTGAGAGAGGAATTCTTTGTTTTCTTTTCTTTATTTACTGAGGGCTTTGCCAATATCGGAGGAACAATTTTATGAGACGTATTGGCATCGTTATGAGTAATAACCGTTTTGTGCCAAATATTATAAAACTTGGTTTATCTATATTTTATAATTATTAAACAAATTAATCATATTTAAGGTTATAAACAATTGTAACTACCGTTGAATGTTCATGTCATGTAAATTTTCATAACAAAAATGTCGGTACGCCTACATAATATGATGGCTGATTTCTAAAACGGTGAAGTAGAGTAGAATTTTACATACTCTAGAGTATAAAATGATGATTTTCTCAACAGGTCAAGTATTAAGATCAACTAGCTTAGCCAAATTTTAAAATGAATAAGTTTTGAAAAGTAGCTTTAGGCCCTTTACTATGTCCAATATATTTTTTAGTTATAATGCAAAATTTATTAAATTTACTCAAAACCAAAGCTTTTACAGTTTCTGACCCTTTCCATAAATAGATGGTCAATTGCATTGTCCTATTAAAATCCAGCCGATTACCATCCCCGTTTCCCTTATGCCCCTGGATTGTTTATTCAACTGAACCGCTCAACTACTTTTGGAGTAACACTGTAAAAAGTAAGTAAATTAAAGCAATGAAGCTGCCAAAAAGTAACTAAGCCTACAATTGAAATTTACGATTTAAAACAAATTACAATCTAAAATTATCCAGTTATCTGACACAAATGTCCACTGGTTATTTGTGTCTGATAAAATCAATTTGCATGAGTTTTATTATTCATACACACTCCCAATCACTGAGGGAGTTTTCGGGCAGTTTTATTTTGGGAGATCACTTTTCAAGTCTTAGTTCTACCAGTTCCAGTATTAATCCCCCACCCCACTTATACCCACCAAAATGAGTAGCATGACCCAGCAGACAATTGTGCCTCCACACAATAGTCACACGATGACGTCACATGACAGGCAACCGGGACCGGAGCAGTCGTGTTGGTTTTCACCTTGTCAACCACTGTAAAAGGCTATATTTTAAAGGATCAAAATTTTCCATGATAAAATCACTCAGAAACCATTAATTTTACAATTCGTTTGTTTCTTTTTAATTACAACGAGGGTTGGCTAGCAATGAAATTAAAAACCGTTTAACTTAAACATAGGTTAAATTGCCATGCATGGGTCAACAGGAATGTCATGATTTAGTATGATGTCATTAATCAATTGTCTACGAGCGAGCTCATCCCCTCCCGACACTAGCCCTCAGGTTAAGCTTGTTCGCTTCGCTCACTCGATTATAGTAAAATAACGTAAGAAATGAACATGTGTTTAAGTAAAAATCTGTCTTATGAGACCTGTGTCTATAAGAATAAGCCTATATAAATATCTGATATTCTTCTTTAATCCTGAAAAAATATTAGTTTAAGAGTCATCTTCACCCCTGGGCCAGTAGCCCATTGTTGCGCAGTCGGCAATGTTAATCATACGGCTTTTATGCTAAAACATGGTATGGCATTCTCCTGTTTCGGACGTCGTTTTTCAACAGATTTTCTTTAAACTTGGTAAGTGTTTAGTTGAATAGTTATACTATGTCACTCATACCTCGGAATTTTGAAAATTTAACAAAAAATATTACTCTTTGAGGCATCGCAAAGTAACTTGATTTTCCTTAGTAATA